>CAWUFW010006680.1:600000-1112945 GCA_963921515.1 Calotriton arnoldi | reverse complement strand
GCAAACTTATCACCGCACTTGCAGTCATTTTATGTCCCGCCTCTGTGGGCGTATGCATTAGTGGCATTCTGGTCTTTAGAGTTCATACTATAATCCAAGTGGATGCTGTTGTTCCCCCAAGTGTCTTCACTTTCCACAGTGGGTTGCTAAAATCAAGTAAGGTTGTTTCTTTTGAATCCTCACCAATAAGCCATGCCGTTCCTCATGCGCCTTTGAAGTCATCAGCGCCGGACCTGCACTTCAGCAGCGGGGCGTCTCGCGACCCGAGCAGGCCGCTTAAACATCCAAACGAAAGTTGCTCACCATTGAGACGCCAAACCCGGCATGTATTTCTCTTATTTTATTGGCAGGTTACAGAGTTTGCTGCATCACTATTCCAGCTTGTACAAGTTCGCCAAACGCGTTTCGGGCTCTCCTAAGCCCTTGCTCACTGGCGTAGTCACGGGAAACAGTAGCAAACTTATCACCGCACCATGTCATGAGTGATGTAATATGTGACGTCATCAGCAGTGCATTGCGGGGGCGCGAGTTATAGTTAGCTGAACTAACTATAACGGGGGAATTTCACGGGTTTTGTATGAGTGAAATGTCCAACTAACTATAACTGTCCCTAAAACCTTTGGTTTTTTCAGTGAATATATATATATATTATATATATTCACTGAAAAAACCATAGGTTTCAGACACGTTATAGTTAGAAATTAGCATTTAAAAAACCTTTGAAATTCACTGAAAAAACCATAGGTTTCAGACACGTTATAGTTAGAAATTAGCATTTAAAAAACCATAAAAATTCACTGAAAAAACCATAGGTTTCAGGGACGTTATAGTTAGTTGGACATTTCACTCATACAAAACCTGAGAAATTCCGCCGTTATAGTTAGTTCAGCTAACTATAACTCGCGCCCGTAATGCACTGCTGATGACGTCATATATTACATCATTCATGACATGGTCAGTGACATCACTGATGACATCACTGATGACATCTCAAATGACATCACTGATGACATCATCCACGTGAAAAAAGTGATGCACCTCCTCACACCTTAATATAACCTTTGATACACCCACTCTAAAATACAGACTACCATTTTCGAAACCGTAGACACACCAATACCAGTTACTACATACACACTCACTGATTGCTAGGTCTACACACACATCCACTCTAAACCCATACAGTAACTCATACATACAGTCACTCATCAATACAACACTATCATATGCACTCATACACCTATACAGACACTCACACACCACCACTCATCCAGAGTTACTCACACACCTAGTCAGTCATGCAAAGAATCAATCACACTTCCATTTACTCACCTATGCAGTTATACACACACCACCTCACTTATTCATACAGATATTAACGCATACTTACTCTCTTATACAATCACTGATACAAGTACACACTCATCCATACAGACACTCACAATCACTGACTCTCACGTATAGTCATTTATATACTCCAACTCTCAAATACACTGCCTTTTAGATATGTAGTTACTTGGACATGTACCACTGAGACATCCATTCACTCACCAACACACCCATACACACACTCACCCACCCATACAGCTGTTTCCACATGCACTCTTGAACCCATACACCCAGTGAATCAACCTCTCACACATCTATGCACAGAGTCACACACCTCCCACCCACCCACACATACACTCAGGCACCCATACAAATACTCAGGTAACCAATCAATAACCCATATAGACACTCATGTAGCTACTCACCAACCCATGCAGCAGCTTACACAACAACAGACAGACTGATACAGACATTCACACAGTTTAGTCACTAACCCATGCATTCAGTAAGACACATTTAATCACTCACTTATACAGTCAGTCACGCACCTACTAAATCTTCCATCCAGACACTTATACACCCACTCATTCTTCAATACACCTTGGCATATATATAAAACATATTTAAACTTTATAGAAACACACAGTCACTGGATGATGTCATTAGTGATGTCATCAGTGATGTCATTTGAGATGTCATCAGTGATGTCACTGACCATGTCATGAATGATGTAATATGTGACGTCATCAGCAGTGCATTGTGGGGGCGTGAGTTATAGTTAGCTCAACTAACTATAACGGCCGAATTTCTATGGTTTTGTATGAGTGAAATGTGCAAGTAACTATAACATCCCTGAAACCCATGGTTTTTTCAGTGTATTTCAAAGGTTTTTAACATGATAATTTGTGACTATAATGTCCCTGAAACCTATGGTTTTTTCAGTGAATACCGACGATGAATCCACCAGATAAATCAGGATTCTCGAGCCACACAGGTAAGGTTCAAAGTTGTAGTTTATTTTGCTGGCAGAAAAATGTGTACATATATATATGTATATGTATGTATATATATATATCACTGAAAAAACCATAGGTTTTAGGGACAGTTATAGTTAGTTGGACATTGCACTCATACAAAACCCGTGAAATTCCCCCGTTATAGTTAGTTCAGCTAACTATAACTCGCGCCTCGCAATGCACTGCTGATGACGTCACATATTACATCACTCATGACATGGTCAGTGACATCACTGATGACATCACTGATGACATCTCAAATGACATCACTGATGACATCATCCAGTGACTGTGTGTTTCTGTAAAGTTTAAATATGTTTAATATATATAGGGAAAGGCGTATTGAAGAATGAGTGGGTGTATAAGTGTCTGAATGGATGATTTAGTACGTGCGTGACTGACTCTACAAGTGAGTGATTAAACGTATCTTACTGAATGCATGGGTTAGTGACTAAACTGTGTGAATGTCTGTATCCGTCTGTTGGTGTGTAAGTGGATGCATGGATTTGCGAATAGCTACATGAATGTCTATATGGGTTATTGATTGGTTCTATGAGTATCTGTATGGGTGCCTGAGTGTTTGTGTGGATGGGGTGTGTGCGACTGTGCATAGATGTGTGAGTGGGTGATTCACTGGGTGGATGGTTTCAAGAGTGCATCTGTGATAGACTGTATGGGTGGGTAAGTGTGTGTAAGAGTGTGTTAGTGAGTGAATGTATGTCCCAGTGGTACATGTGTGAGTAACTACATATGTGAAAGGCAGTATATATGTGTATTGGAGTATATAAATAGCTATAAGCGAGAGTGAGTGATTGTGATAGTGGCTGTATGGATGAGTGTGTGCTTGTATCAGTGATTGTATAAGAGCGTAACAATGTGCTAGTATTTGTATGATTAAGTGAGCTGGTGTGTGTATAACTGTATAGGTGAGTAAATGGCAGTGTGTTTAATTATTTGCATGACTGACTAGGTGTGTGAGTACCTCTATGGATGAGTGGCGGTGTTTGAGTGTCTATATAGGAGTAAGAGTGCATATGATAGTCCTGTACTGAGTGACCATAAGTATGAGTGACTGTACGGGTGAGTGAGTGGATGTGTGTGTGTAGACCTAAGAATCAGTGAGTGGGTATGTAGTTATTGGTGTTGGAGTGTCTATGGTTTTGCGAATGGCACTCTGTAATTTAGATTGGGTGTATCAAAGGTTATATTAGGGTGTGAGGAGCTGCATCAGATTATCACGTGGATGATGTCATCAGTGATGTCATTTGAGATGTCATCAGTGATGTCATCAGTGATGTCACTGACCATGTCATGAGTGATGTAATATGTGACGTCATCAGCAGTGCATTGCGGGGCGCGAGTTATAGTTAGCTGAACTAACTATAACGGGGAATTTCACGGGTTTTGTACGAGTGCAATGTCCAACTAACTATAACTGTCCCTAAAACCTATGGTTTTTTCAGTGCATTTCAAAGGTTTTTTAAATGCTAATTTCTAACTATAACGTGTCTGAAACCTATGGTTTTTTCAGTGAATTTCAAAGGTTTTTAAAATGCTAATTTGTAACTATAACGTGCCTGAAACCTACGGTTTTTTCAGTGAATTTCAAAGGTTTTTTAAATGACAATTTTTAAATGTATTAATTTTTATATTAATTTTTTTCATACTGATTTACTACATTTTTAGAAACAATTTCTTTTACATATTTTATTTTTTAAATTACATTGTAATTACATTATACATTACATTACAAAAAATACTTTCTCAGAATGAATTACTTTAGTTTAAATACTTTGCACATAGGCAATAGACTTTTAAGTACAGTAGTTACAGTTGTTGCAATGGGCAACACATTTTCAAACACAATGCAACATTCAGCTCAATGTGAATTTCTAGTTAAATGCAATGAGTTACTTTATGGATTACTTTTCTAACCACAGGACTGGATCCTAGATTCAGTCCTGGTACATCTCCTGTAAACAATTGAGTAAAAGCGTTTTGGTTACAGTCGTGATTTTTAAGGAATATTATTGTATTTTAAAAGTTGACACTTAGAAACTTTTTCTCATAGAATCACCAATGTTATCCTATGGAAGGAAATTCACTTAGCAGGTAAAAACTGTTATCGTTACTTTTTCTTACTCAGTGTTGGATCCTGGATCCAGCACTGGTGCATCTCCTGTAAACAGTTGAAAGAATGCGTTTAAGTCATACAGGCGATTTTTAAGGAATATTTGTAGTTTGTGAAAATCGACACTTTGAAACTTTTCTGCTGAAAACCAGACAATGGATTCCTATGGAAGAAAATATAAGTTACTGGTAAGTACGGTTAAAATTACTTTTCAGGACCAGTACTGGGCTGAAAGATGCAGCACTGAGGTCTCTCCTGATAACAGGTGAGTAAATCAGAATTCGGATTTCGGCTGATTTTAGAGGAATATTTGTATGTTTCAAAAATCAACACTTAGAAACTTTTTCAGCAAAAAGCAGGCAATGATATCCTATGGAAGGAAATTCAAGTTACTGGTAAGTACGGTTAAAATTACTTTTGAGGATCAGTACTGGGCTGAAAGATGCAGCACTGAGGTCTCTCCTGATAACAGGTGAGTAAATCGGAATTCGTATTTCGGCTGATTTTAGAGGAATATTTTAAAGTTCCAAAACTCCACACTTAGAAGAATTTCCAAGTGAAACCAGTCAATGTTAGCCTATGAAGGAAATTCAAGTTACCGGTAAGTACGGTTAAAATTACTTTTGAGGATCAGTACTGGGCTGAAAGATGCAGCACTGAGGTCTCTCCTGAGAACAGGTGAGTAAATCGAATTCGTATTTCGGCTGATTTTAGAGGAATATTTTAAAGTTCCAAAACTCCACACTTAGAAGAATTTCCAAGTGAAACCAGTCAATGTTAGCCTATGGAAGGAAATTCAAGTTACTGGTAAGTACGGTTAAAATTACTTTTCAGGACCAGTACTGGGCTGAAAGATGCAGCACTGAGGTCTCTCCTGATAACAGGTGAGTAAATCAGAATTCGGATTTCGGCTGATTTTAGAGGAATATTTGTATGTTTCAAAAATCAACACTTAGAAGAATTTCCAAGTGAAACCAGTCAATGTTAGCCTATGAAGGAAATTCAAGTTACCGGTAAGTACGGTTAAAATTACTTTTCAGGATTAGTACTGGGCTGAAAGATACAGCACTGAGGTCTCTCCTGATAACAGGTGAGTAAATCAGAATTCGTATTTCGGCTGATTTTAGAGGAATATTTGCACAATGGTGAAGGGAGGGCGGGCCTGAGGTGACATCTGTGCAAACGCGCCCGTGGCGTGTTTTAAGTTGGGGGATTAAGTCCCTTGAATCATGAGGGTCCCTACGGGCCAACTAGCCCACCAGGAACCTCCAGTATGCGCCAGGGGCTGCGTTGCAGAGACATGTACAGAGGCCACACCCCTTTTTACACCTCTCTGCAACGCAGCTCTGTGGCGCTTTCTGGACGTACCTGTTGGGCTAGTTGGCCCGTAGGGACCCTCATGATTCAAGGGGACTTAATCCCCAACTTAAAACGCGCCACGGGGCGCGCTTGCACAGATGTCACCTCAGGCCCCGCCCCTCCCTTCACCATTGTGCAAATATTCCTCTAAAATCAGCCGAAATACGAATTCTGATTTACTCACCTGTTATCAGGAGAGACCTCAGTGCTGCATCTTTCAGCCCAGTACTAATCCTGAAAAGTAATTTTAACCGTACTTACCAGTAACTTGAATTTCCTTCCATAGGCTAACATTGACTGGTTTCACTTGGAAATTCTTCTAAGTGTGGAGTTTTGGAACTTTAAAATATTCCTCTAAAATCAGCCGAAATACGAATTCCGATTTACTCACCTGTTATCAGGAGAGACCTCAGTGCTGCATCTTTCAGCCCAGTACTGGTCCTGAAAAGTAATTTTAACCGTACTTACCGGTAACTTGAATTTCCTTCATAGGCTAACATTGACTGGTTTCACTTGGAAATTCTTCTAAGTGTGGAGTTTTGGAACATTAAAATATTCCTCTAAAATCAGCCGAAATACGAATTCCGATTTACTCACCTGTTATCAGAAGAGACCTCAGTGCTGCATCTTTCAGCCCAGTACTGATCCTCAAAAGTAATTTTAACCGTACTTACCGGTAACTTGAATTTCCTTCATAGGCTAACATTGACTGGTTTCACTTGGAAATTCTTCTAAGTGTGGAGTTTTGGAACTTTAAAATATTCCTCTAAAATCAGCCGAAATACGAATTCCGATTTACTCACCTGTTATCAGGAGAGACCTCAGTGCTGCATCTTTCAGCCCAGTACTGATCCTCAAAAGTAATTTTAACCGTACTTACCAGTAACTTGAATTTCCTTCCATAGGATATCATTGCCTGCTTTTTGCTGAAAAAGTTTCTAAGTGTTGATTTTTGAAACATACAAATATTCCTCTAAAATCAGCCGAAATCCGAATTCTGATTTACTCACCTGTTATCAGGAGAGACCTCAGTGCTGCATCTTTCAGCCCAGTACTGGTCCTGAAAAGTAATTTTAACCGTACTTACCAGTAACTTGAATTTCCTTCCATAGGCTAACATTGACTGGTTTCACTTGGAAATTCTTCTAAGTGTGGAGTTTTGGAACTTTAAAATATTCATCTAAAATCAGCCGAAATACTGAATTCCGATTTACTCACCTGTTATCAGGAGAGACCTCAGTGCTGTATCTTTCAGCCCAGTACTGGTCCTGAAAAGTAATTTTAACCGTACTTACCGGTAACTTGAATTTCCTTCCATAGGCTAACATTGACTGGTTTCACTTGGAAATTCTTCTAAGTGTGGAGTTTTGGAACTTTAAAATATTCATCTAAAATCAGCCGAAATACGAATTCCGATTTACTCATCTGTTATCAGGAGAGACCTCAGTGCTGCATCTTTCAGCCCAGTACTGATCCTCAAAAGTAATTTTAACCGTACTTACCAGTAACTTGAATTTACTTCCATAGGATATCATTGCCTGCTTTTTGCTGAAAAAGTTTCTAAGTGTTGATTTTTGAAACATACAAATATTCCTCTAAAATCAGCCGAAATACGAATTCCGATGTACTCACCTGTTATAAGGAGAGACCTCAGTGCTGTATCTTTCAGCCCAGTACTGGTCCTGAAAAGTAATTTTAACCGTACTTACCAGTAACTTATATTTTCTTCCATAGGAATCCATTGTCTGGTTTTCAGCAGAAAAGTTTCAAAGTGTCGATTTTCACAAACTACAAATATTCCTTAAAAATCGCCTGTATGACTTAAACGCATTCTTTCAACTGTTTACAGGAGATGCACCAGTGCTGGAGCCAGGATCCAACACTGAGTAAGAAAAAGTAACGATAACAGTTTTTACCTGCTAAGTGAATTTCCTTCCATAGGATAACATGGTGATTCTATGAGAAAAAGTTTCTAAGTGTCAACTTTTAAAATACAATAATATTCCTTAAAAATCACGACTGTAACCAAAACGCTTTTACTCAACTGTTTACAGGAGATGTACCAGGACTGAATCTAGGATCCAGTCCTGTGGTTAGAAAAGTAATCCATAAAGTAACTAATTGCATTTAACTAGAAATTCACATTGAGCTGAATGTTGCATTGTGTTTGAAAATGTGCTGCCCATTGCAACAACTGTAACTACTGTACTTAAAAGTCTATTGCCTATGTGCAAAGTATTTAAACTAAAGTAATTCATTCTGAGAAAGTATTTTTTGTAATGTAATGTATAATGTAATTACAATGTAATTTAAAAAATAAAATATGTAAAAGAAATTGTTTCTAAAAATGTAGTAAATCAGTATGAAAAAAATTAATATAAAAATTAATACATTTAAAAATTGTCATTTAAAAAACCTTTGAAATTCACTGAAAAAACCGTAGGTTTCAGGCACGTTATAGTTACAAATTAGCATTTTAAAAACCTTTGAAATTCACTGAAAAAACCATAGGTTTCAGACTCGTTATAGTTAGAAATTAGCATTTAAAAAACCTTTGAAATTCACTGAAAAAACCATAGGTTTTAGGGACAGTTATAGTTAGTTGGACATTGCACTCGTACAAAACCCGTGAAATTCCCCCGTTATAGTTAGTTCAGCTAACTAGAACTCGCGCCCCGCAATGCACTGCTGATGACGTCACATATTACATCACTCATGACATGGTCAGTGACATCACTGATGACATCACTGATGACATCTCAAATGACATCACTGATGACATCATCCACGTGATAATCTGATGCAGCTCCTCACACCCTAATATAACCTTTGATACACCCAATCTAAATTACAGAGTGCCATTCGCAAAACCATAGACACTCCAACACCAATAACTACATACCCACTCACTGATTCTTAGGTCTACACACACACATCCACTCACTCACCCGTACAGTCACTCATACTTATGGTCACTCAGTACAGGACTATCATATGCACTCTTACTCCTATATAGACACTCAAACACCGCCACTCATCCATAGAGGTACTCACACACCTAGTCAGTCATGCAAATAATTAAACACACTGCCATTTACTCACCTATACAGTTATACACACACCAGCTCACTTAATCATACAAATACTAGCACATTGTTACGCTCTTATACAATCACTGATACAAGCACACACTCATCCATACAGCCACTATCACAATCACTCACTCTCGCTTATAGCTATTTATATCCTCCAATACACATATATACTGCCTTTCACATATGTAGTTACTCACACATGTACCACTGGGACATACATTCACTCACTAACACACTCTTACACACACTTACCCACCCATACAGTCTATCACAGATGCACTCTTGAAACCATCCACCCAGTGAATCACCCACTCACACATCTATGCACAGTCGCACACACCCCATCCACACAAACACTCAGGCACCCATACAGATACTCATAGAACCAATCAATAACCCATATAGACACTCATGTAGCTATTCGCAAATCCATGCATCCACTTACACACCAACAGACGGATACAGACATTCACACAGTTTAGTCACTAACCCATGCATTCAGTAAGATACGTTTAATCACTCACTTGTAGAGTCAGTCACGCACGTACTAAATCATCCATTCAGACACTTATACACCCACTCATTCTTCAATACGCCTTTCCCTATATATATTAAACATATTTAAACTTTACAGAAACACACAGTCACTGGATGATGTCATCAGTGATGTCATTTGAGATGTCATCAGTGATGTCATCAGTGATGTCACTGACCATGTCATGAGTGATGTAATATGTGACGTCATCAGCAGTGCATTGCGGGGCGCGAGTTATAGTTAGCTGAACTAACTATAACGGGGAATTTCACGGGTTTTGTACGAGTGCAATGTCCAACTAACTATAACTGTCCCTAAAACCTATGGTTTTTTCAGTGAATTTCAAAGGTTTTTTAAATGCTAATTTCTAACTATAACGTGTCTGAAACCTATGGTTTTTTCAGTGAATATATATATATATATATATATATATATGTGTCAAACAAACTGCCCAGGAGCATTTCAGGAAGGCACTCGGCCACAGACCCACCATCCGGCTTTTACACTCGACTCTCCATGAAAGCCTCAACCAACATACAGTGCCTTGACGCGTTTCGATGACTTACATCATCTTCCTCATAGGCTTGTTGAGTTACCACAACAGGAGAAGGCTCTTATTTATTATTTCATTTGCGCATGCGTTTTTATTTGCTTTTCCATTCAGTTGGTTTTGCATAGTGCTTCCAATGGCATGCTGGGAATTATAGTCCCTTCATGAGCAATCGTAATCCCTAAGTGGGTTCCATTCGGTAACTTTCATTTAAAACACTTATCTATTCCTTCGTAGGAGTCCTGGCATCCATGGAGAGTTATTATCTTTTTGGTTTGTGGTGCCGTACGGCCGTCGAACAGTTCACAGCCACAGCCTCTCTTACTGTATTGCGAGATGGTGCGCTTCCCCAGGACAGGGCTGCCCTGTAATAATGTGAGAGCGACAACGCCCACTGTGGCAGCCAATTGAAATTTAAATCGCGCGCAAAAATTATGCTTCCATTTGTCATCAACAGCGCCACTGAAGAAGGGATAAAGAAACTCCTGAAACGCGTCTGGCGTAATGGATTATTATTGATGCCTGTACCTGGAGGGTTGCCTGCTTGCAAGCTGTCATTAAATCTTGTGAGCTATTTATCTTCTTGTGGCTTCACTCCTTTGGGGCTTACCTGTGTGACTGGATTTATTACGGCTGTTTGCCCGCCCGTGGAGTGAGGCCCACCGCTGGTAGGCGGGTACGTGCTGGCTCCAAAGTGGTGCCGGATCTGACGGGAGGAAGGCAAGTTGGCGCCATTGCAGGGTGGTGCTGGCTTGATGCTCGCATTGGCATCTGGAAAGCGGGGCAGGCTCCCGCCAGGACTGTGTATCTATCCACTGGGAGAAAACTTTGCTTTATTTTTGGCAATGATAAGCAGACCCACTGGGGAATACTTTTTTGGCGCACTACAATGCCCAGTAGGCTGTGAGAGCGACCACGACCACTGTGGCAGGCAATTGAAATTTAAATCGCGCGCAAAAATTATGCTTCCATTTGTCATCAACAGCGCCACTGAAGAAGGGATAAAGAAACTCCTGAAACGCGTCTGGCGTAATGGATTATTATTGATGCCTGTACCTGGAGGGTTGCCTGCTTGCAAGCTGTCATTAAATCTTGTGAGCTATTTATCTTCTTGTGGCTTCACTCCTTTGGGGCTTACCTGTGTGACTGGATTTATTACGGCTGTTTGCCCGGCCGTGGAGTGAGGCCCACCGCTGGTAGGCGGGTCCGTGCTGGCTCCAAAGTGGTGCCGGATCTGACGGGAGGAAGGCAAGTTGGCGCCATTGCAGGGTGGTGCTGGCTTGATGCTCGCATTGGCATCTGGAAAGCGGGGCAGGCTCCCGCCAGGACTATGTATCTATCCACTGGGAGAAAACTTTGCTTTATTTTTGGCAATGATAAGCAGACCCACTGGGGAATACTTTTTTGGAGCACTACAATGCCCAGAAGGCTGTGAGAGCGACCACGCCCACTGTGGCAGGCAATTAAAATTTAAATCGCGCGCAAAATTTATGCTTCCATTTGTCATCAACAGCGCCACTGAAGAAGGGATAAAGAAACTCCTGAAACGCGTCTGGCGTAATGGATTATTATTGATGCCTGTACCTGGAGGGTTGCCTGCTTGCAAGCTGTCATTAAATCTTGTGAGCTATTTATCTTCTTGTGGCTTCACTCCTTTGGGGCTTACCTGTGTGACTGGATATATATATATATATATATATATATATATATCTCCTATATATATCTCTCTATATATATATATATATATATATCTCTATATATATCTCTATATATATATATATATATATATATATATATATATATATTCACTGAAAAAACCGTAGGTTTCAGACATGTTATAGTTAGGAATTAGCATTTAAAAAACCTTTGAAATTCACTGAAAAAACCATAGGTTTCAGACACGTTATAGTTAGAAATTAGCATTTAAAAAACCTTTGAAATTCACTGAAAAAACCATAGGTTTCAGGCACGTTATAGTTAGAAATTAGCATTTAAAAAACCTTAGAAATTCACTGAAAAAACCATAAGGTTTTAGGGACAGTTATAGTTAGTTGGACATTGCACTCGTACAAAACCCGTGAAATTCCCCCGTTATAGTTAGTTCAGGTAACTATAACTCGCACCCCGCAATGCACTGCTGATGACGTCACATATTACATCACTCATGACATGGTCAGTGACATCACTGATGACATCACTGATGACATCTCAAATGACATCACTGATGACATCACTGATGACATCATCCAGTGACTGTGTGTTTCTGTAAAGTTTAAATATGTTTAATATATATAGGGAAAGGCGTATTGAAGAATGAGTGGCTGTAGAAGCGCCTGAATGGATGATTTAGTAGGTGCGTGACTGAGTCTATAAGTGAGTGATTAAACGTATCTTACTGGATGCATGGGTGAGTGACTAAACTGTGTGAATGTCTGTATCCGTCTGTCTGTTGTTGTGTAAGCAACTGCATGGGTTTCTGACTAGCTAAATGAGTGTCTATATGGGTTATGGATTGGTTCTCTGAGTATCTGTATGGGTGCCTCAGTGTTTGTGTGGGTGGGGTGTGTGTGACTCTGTGCATAGATGTGTGAGTGGGTGATTCACTGGGTGCATGGTTTCAAGAGTGCGTCTGTGATGGACTGTATGGGTGGGTGAGTGTGTGTATGGGTGTGTTAGTGATTGAATGTATATCTCAGTGGTACATGTGTGAGTAACTACATATGTGAAAGGCAGTATATATGTGTGTTGGAGTATATAAATGGCTATAAGTGAGAGTGTGTGATTGTGAGAGTGGCTATATGGATGAGTGTGTACTTGCATCAGTGATTGCATAGGAGCGTAAGAATGTGCTAGTATTTTTATGAGTAAGTGAGCTGGTGTGTATAACTGTATAGGTGAGTAAATTGGAGTGTGATTAATTATTTGCATGACTGACTAGGTGTGTGAGTACCTCTATGGATGAGTTGCGTTGTGTGAGTGTTTATATAGGTGTATGAGTGCATATGATAGTCCTGTACTGAGTGACTGTAAGTATGAGTGACTGTACGGGTGAGTGAGTAGATGTGTGTGTGTAGACCTAAGAATCAGTGAGTGGGTATGTACTTATTGGTATTGGAGTGTGTATGGTTTTGAGAATGGCAGTCTGTAATGTAGAGTGGGTGTATCAAAACTTATATTAGGGTGTGAGAAGATGCATTAAATTCTCACATGGATGATGTCATCAGTGATGTCATCAGTGATGTCATTTGAGATGTCATCAGTGATGTCATCAGTGATGTCACTGACCATGTCATGAGTGATGTAATATGTGACGTCATCAGCAGTGCATTGCGGGGGTGTGAGTTATAGTTACCTGAACTAACTATAACGGGGGAATTTCACGGGTTTTGTACGAGTGCAATGTCCAACTAACTATAACTGTCCCTAAAACCTTATGGTTTTTTCAGTGAATTTCTAAGGTTTTTTAAATGCTAATTTCTAACTATAACGTGCCTGAAACCTATGGTTTTTTCAGTGAATTTCAAAGGTTTTTTAAATGCTAATTCCTAACTATAACATGTCTGAAACCTACGGTTTTTTCAGTGAATTTCAAAGGTTTTGTAAATGACAATTTTTAAATGTATTAATTGTTATATTTATTTTTTCATACTGATTTACTACATTTTTAGAAACAATTTTTTTTACATATTTTATTTTTTAAATTACATTGTAATTACATTATACATTACAAAAAATACTTTCTCAGAATGAATTACTTTAGTTTAAATACTTTGCACATAGGCAATAGACTTTTAAGTACAGTAGTTACAGTTGTTGCAATGGGCAACACATTTTCAAACACAATGCAACATTCAGCTCAATGTGAATTTCTAGTTAAATGCAATTAGTTACTTTATGGATTACTTTTCTAACCACAGGACTGGATCCTAGATTCAGTCCTGGGACATCTCCTGTAAACAGTTGAGTAAAAGCGTTTTGGTTACAGTAGTGATTTTTAAGGAATATTATTGTATTTTAAAAGTTGACACTTAGAAACTTTTTCTCATAGAATCACCAATGTTATCCTATGGAAGGAAATTCACTTAGCAGGTAAAAACTGTTATCGTTACCTTTTCTTACTCAGTGTTGGATCCTGGATCCAGCACTGGTGCATCTCCTGTAAACAGTTGAAAGAATGCGTTTAAGTCATACAGGCGATTTTTAAGGAATATTTGTAGTTTGTGAAAATCGACACTTTGAAACTTTTCTGCTGAAAACCAGACAATGGATTCCTATGGAAGAAAATATAAGTTACTGGTAAGTACGGTTAAAATTACTTTTTAGGGTCAGTGCTGGGCTAAAAGATGCAGCACTGGGTTCTCTCCTGATAACAGGTGAGTAAATCGGAATTCGTATTTCGGCTGATTTTAGAGGAATATTTTAAAGTTCCAAAACTCCACACTTAGAAGAATTTCCAAGTGAAACCAGTCAATGTTAGCCTATGAAGGAAATTCAAGTTACCGGTAAGTACGGTTAAAATTACTTTTCAGGACCAGTACTGGGCTGAAAGATGCAGCATTGAGGTCTCTCCTGATAACAGGTGAGTAAATCGGAATTCGTATTTTGGCTGATTTTAGAGGAATATTTTAATGTTCCAAAACTCCACACTTAGAAGAATTTCCAAGTGAAACCAGTCAATGTTAGCCTATGGAAGGAAATTCAAGTTACTGCTAAGTACGGTTAAAATTACTTTTCAGGACCAGTACTGGGCTGAAAGATACAGCACTGAGGTCTCTCCTGATAACAGGTGAGTAAATCGGAATTCATATTTCGGCTGATTTTAGAGGAATATTTGTATGTTTCAAAAATCAACACTTAGAAACTTTTTCAGCAAAAAGCAGGCAATGATATCCTATGGAAGGAAATTCAAGTTACTGGTAAGTACGGTTAAAATTACTTTTCAGGATTAGTACTGGGCTGAAAGATGCAGCACTGAGGTCTCTCCTGATAACAGGTGAGTAAATCAGAATTCGTAGTTCGGCAGATTTTAGAGGAATATTTGCACAATGGTGAAGGGAGGAGGCGGGGCCTGAGGTGACATCTGTGCAAACGCACCCTGTGGCGCGTTTTAAGTTGGGGATTAAGTCCCCTTGAATCATGAGGGTCCCTAGGGGCCAACTAGCCCACCAGGAACCTCCAGTATGCGCCAGGGGCTGCGTTGCAGAGACGTGTAGAGAGGCCACACCCCTTTACACCTCTCTGCAACGCAGCTCTGTGGCGCTTTCTGGATGTACCTGTTGGGCTAGTTGGCCCCAGGACCCTCAGGATTGAAGGGGATTTAATTCCCCATCTTAAAACGCGCCATGGGCCTGTTTGCACACATGTCACCTCAGGCCCCGCCCTCCCTTCACCACTGTGCAAACGCGTCCCGTGGCGCGTTTTAAGTCGGGGGATTAACTCCCTTGAATCCTGAGGGTCCCTGGGGTGCAACTAGCCCACCAGCTACCTCCATTAAGCGCCACAGAGCTGCGTTGCAGAGAGGTGTAAAAGGGGCGTGGCCTCTGTACACCTCTCTGCAAGGCAGCCCCCTGGCGCATACTGGAGGTTCCTGGTGGGCTAGTTGGCCCCAGGGACCCCCAGTATTCAAGGGGAATTACTTCCCTTCTTAAAACGCGCCAGGGAGGCGGGGCCTCGGCACAATGCCGTTTTTTTTTTTTATGGGAGGGGGCTGCGTGGCCCCCTTCCCTCGGCCACTTTTGGCCCCGTGGACCCCATCCCCGGGGCCTGGGCATTTTTTGTTTTATTAAAAAAAAAAAAAACGGGAAGGGGCCGCGTGGCCCCCTTCCCTGGGCCTCTATTGGCCCCGGGGACCCCATCCCCGGGGCATGCCCTCTTTTTAAATAAAAATATGGGGGGCTGCGTGGCCCCCCTCCTCAGGCCATTTAAGGCCCCGGGGACCCCATCCCCGGGGCCGGCCTTGCCCTATTTTTTTTATTTTTTTATTTATTTTATTTGGGGAGGGGGCTGCGTGGGCCCCTCCCGGGCCACTTATGGCCCCGGGGACCCCATCCCCGGGGCCTGGCCTCTGGTTGGGGACTGTGGGGGTCCCCAAACCCCCACAGTCCCGCCGGCTCCCCGTGTCCTACGGGAGCCGGCATTCCTTTCCACATGGGGAGTAGCTAACATGCTGCTCCCCGTGTGGAAAAGCAATTAGTTTGCATTTTGAAAGAGAGAGCAGGTTTCCTGCTCTCTCTTTCAAAATGCAAACTAAGATTTGCTATGACAGGACGGGAGCCGCGAGGCTCCGTCCTGTCATAGCAAACTACAGTGTCCTGGGGGTAGGCACCCGGGACACTGCAGGAGCCGGCCCTGGGGGTGGCGGTCCCCAGGGCCATCAAGGGCTCCAGGAGGGGGCCGCGCGGCCCCCTCCTACATTTTGAAAGCCCCGGGGAGGTGGTGGTCCTCGGGGCTTGGGGGTCCAAAACGGACCCCCATTTTCAATGTTCTTAGTGCCCCGGGAGGTGGTGGTCCCAGGGCATGTGGGGGGCTGGAGCCCCCACACAGGTTTAAAAAATAAATAAAAAAAAGCCCCGGGAGGTGGCGGTCCCGGGGCTGCGGGAGGGCTCAGAGCCCTCCCGCACCATTAATGATAAAGCCCCGGGGGTGGCGGTCCCCGGGGCTTAGGGGCCCTTGGAGGCCCCCATACATAAAATAAACCCCCCCCAGCATGCCCCCGGGACTTGGCGCACCCGGGGGCAAATTAACATCGAAGCGCGGTCTCCGCGCTCCCTGAGCGCATCCTGCCGATTTTTTTTTTTTTTAAATGCTTTTTTTTGCCCAGGGGGTCCTTGTGGGACCCCCTGAGCAGGCCTAGGGGTTAGGGTGTTTCTACCCTGCCCCCTTTGTGCGTTTGCGCACTTGTTTCTTTTTTTTTCTCGGCGGATCCACCCACCCTAAGCGCATCCCGCCGATTTAAAAAAAAAAATGCTTTTCTGCCCAGGGGGTCCTTGTGGGACCCCTGAGCAGACCTAGGGGGTCAGGGTGTTTCTACCCTGCCCCCTTTTGCGCTTTGCGCACTTGTTTCTGTCCCTCGGTTCTACCGAGGGACAAAATGGCTGCCAACACTTCCTGATTTGGAGTGTTGACAGCCAATTAGCATGCAGCTCGTGATCGGGAGGGTACGCGGATCCGACGCGCCCATAGATATATATGTGATTTTAATTGTGAATTTCTCAGGAACTACTGAACGGATTTACACCATTTTAGCAAAAGGCACCAGTCTGAACCAAGGGCTACCTCTTTGCCAAATTTGGGGTAATTCCGTTCAGCAGTTCGGGCTGTAACTGCGACTAAAGGTTCCTATGGAAAAATGAATGGGGAAAACGCGTTTTGGGACCCCCCCTTTTCTCGGCCCCCGCTTGACGTATCACCCCGAGACTTTCAGGGTAGGAGCGGACCGGAGCGCCCCAACAAGTTGGAAGCTTTCGCGAAGATTCGTCAACCGGCGCCAACGTTATTGCAAATAGAATGTCGCGGATTTCCTATGGATAATAGGTCCTAACTATAACTATCTACTGGCGACCGCCAGTAGATAATATATATATATATATACTCTGGAATACTTGCACTCGGTCACTTAATTCTAAGGCGAAAATTGCACTAATGAGAAAAACAGTACAAATGCTTTATGGACGCTATGCAGCAGAGATTTACACTTACATGCATTTGTACAATGTGAACAACAATGGTGCACCTTGGAACATGTAGTGCTGCGACTCATTGTCACATGACTTTTATAAATTGAGCACTTGCTTTCACGTCGCAATGTTACCCACCTGTGATCAAGGCTTTAACCGCCGAAACGCGTCAGGGCATGAGTATGCAGACTTGACAATAAATAACTGTAAAGCATTTCAAAACCGGGCTTTGGCAATTTCTTTGTATATATATATATATATATATATATATATATATATATATATATATATACATATATATATATATATATATATATATGTGTGTGTCAAACAAACTGCCCAGGAGCATTTCAGGAAGGCACTCGGCCACAGACCCACCATCCGGCTTTTACACTCGACTCTCCATGAAAGCCTCAACCAACATACAGTGCCTTGACGCGTTTCGATGACTTACATCATCTTCCTCATAGGCTTGTTGAGTTACCACAACAGGAGAAGGCTCTTATTTATTATTTCATTTGCGCATGCGTTTTTATTTGCTTTTCCATTCAGTTGGTTTTGCATAGTGCTTCCAATGGCATGCTGGGAATTATAGTCCCTTCATGAGCAATCGTAATCCTTAAGTGGGTTCCATTCGGTAACTTTCATTTAAAACACTTATCTATTCCTTCGTAGGAGTCCTGGCATCCATGGAGAGTTATTATCTTTTTGGTTTGTGGTGCCGTACGGCCGTCGAACAGTTCGCAGCCACAGCCTCTCTTACTGTATTGCGAGATGGTGCGCTTCCCCAGGACAGGGCTGCCCTGTAATAATGTAATATATATATATTCTCCGTACTCCTCGTGCATAAATCGCCGCCACCAGAACGAGAGTTGCTTCGTCTGCATGGACCCCACGAGAACGGGTCCTGAAATATTTGTTTAGGAAAAGTGTATATATATATATATATATATATATATATATATATATATATATCTCCAACTCCAGTTTATCCAATTAGAAACGGACACCAACACAGGGGCTTAGATCATTCTTTTGTTCTTTGTTTATTTGTCAAGCTGTTACGCGTTTCGGCATTTCTTTCCTTGCTCACACAACAAACGTCATTTACCAGTAACCAATAAAATAGCAGGGCTCAAGGTCACATGATTTTCTTTTTCAAATGCCATGGAAGACATACTCAACACCCGATTCTCCTCGTGTGTAACTTTTGCAATTACTGAATCATCACAGCTTATTTCAATAACAATTTGGGTCCTTGAATTCCACTTATAGTAAACATAATTGTATTTCTCATATCTTCAATCACAAAGTTCATCAATGACTGGGAATCAAATTAACAAACAATCCTTTTGCTATTTGAATATTTAAAGGTGCAAGTGCTAAATAAATTAACGTTGTAAAATCCAATAAGTTTTATGGTACTCAGGGTTAAGTCAAAAAATGGACTACAAAATAAAATGAAATAAAAAAAGAGTATTAACTTTCTGCAATTTTTGTCATTGCGCATCTTTGATGCCAACATTCCAGAAAGGGCAAATGACTTTTAATCCTTCCCTAGATTCAACAATAGTACCCTAGAAGATTCAAAAATACTGAAGTTAAATCCTGGCTCTGCCACAGCCCGGCGCCCTGATTTACGGACCTCGGCTGTATTAACCCATATCGCTCATTACATAAAGTGCAAGTGCACAACAGTTGTAAAAATGTAATAATATATAGCATCTCAAGTAATGGAGTGCCTTACATCATATAAGGTGCATATTTTCAGCATTATAAAGTGCAAGTGCTTACACAGTTTTTTCACTCTCGGTCATCGTCTCTCAAGGTTGACCCATAACTAAGTTATGTAAAGTGCGGTTGTATAAAGTGCAAGTGCAACATTATAAAACTCAGTAGTCAAACTGTTTCACTTGAGTCAATATGGCCTATACTTTAAATAAAACAACCAATGTAAAGTGCAAGTGCGTTTAAAATTCTTTATCCTTGTCATAGGCAATGCGGGTTAACACTCAAAGCGAATTATTACTTTACAAATGAACCTTCTAAGGTATATTATGTGTGATCATTAACATTCCCCATTCTGCATAATGTACAAATCACTCGGTTCTCCCAAATACCCTTGAGAGACTCAAATGACTAATGACAGTTACAAAAAGGCAACTTTTACTCCAAAGCTACCTTCTCTTACGTTAACCCTGATTATGTACCAAAACATTTTTCAACAATTATAAATCATATGAAAACATTTTTATGAATTGAGTTTGGATATAATTTATAATCTGCATTGATTCCCAAGAGATAAAATCATTTCCAAGAGATTTTTTTTCAAACAAATGTTTTCCTTTGTATTATCTTTTCACCTGTAAAGCCATACTAACAATTAAAACCCTGACCATGGATACCACTAGATCCCTAAATGTATATGTAAATCCTCCTCCGAGTTTAATCCTGACGGGATTTTAGTATTGAACAACAGTATATATCTGGATTCTAGCTGTCGCAGTTTATGTTCTCGATTACCTCCCCTTCTCATTCTTGCCACCTGATCAATCACAAAGTACGTTAGATGATTCACATTGCCCTTGTGCACCTCATTAATATGTCGGGCAAAAGGGTAGCTTTTGTCGTTGTTCTTGACTGCCCTATATATATATTGCATCAATGTCCTTTTACTGGATATGTAAAAGAATTCCAGCCACTCCACACAGGCTTATTTTTTGGCAATTTTTGAGTTTATTCAGCAAGTAAAACAAAAGACGCGTTTCGACCTCACTCAGTCTGGGGGGGGGGGGAGAGGAGAGAGAGAGAGAGAGAGAGAGAGAGAGAGAGAGAGAGAGAGAGAGAGAGAGAGAGAGAGAGAGAGAGAGAGAGAGAGAGAGAGAGAGAGAGAGAGAGAGAGAGAGAGAGAGAGAGAGAGAGAGAGAGAGAGAGAGAGAGAGAGAGAGAGAGAGAGAACGAACCCTGGCATTATGAAAGTGTTTTTCCACCCTAAAAGAAAGACATAATTCTGTTTTAGCCATTTGTTTCACTTTTTTATTTGTTTAAGGAGGCTACATTTCCTGCAATTAAAGTCAGACCTGTGAATTATGGAAAATAGTTCACAGTGAGGGCCTCTTTTCTGCAAAATGCAAGCTTTGAAAGCACTGCCAAATATTCAATAACATGTGTATCCATGTAATACATATAAATGTGATTAAGATCATAAGGTCGAAAAACATTGAGGGGCAGATTTACAAGCCCCTTGCGCCACTTTAGCGTCACTTTTCCCATGTTAAAAATGACGCAAAAGCACCTCATTAATATGTCGGGCAAAAGGGTAGCTTTTGTCGTTGTTCTTGACTGCCCTATATATATATTGCATCAATGTCCTTTTTTACTGGCTATGTAAAAGAATTCCAGCCACTCCACACAGGCTCGTTTTTTGGCAATTTTTGAGTTTATTCAGCAAGTAAAACAAAAGACGCGTTTCGACCTCACTCGGTCTTGGTCATAGAGAGAGAGAGAGAGAAAGAAATTAATATATAATATATAATTTTTAAATAATGGGGTTTGGGGGTTCCCCCAATTAATATATATTATAAAATATATTAATTTGGGGGAACCCCCAAACCCCATTTTATATAGAGATATCCAAAACTTCCTCTATAATGGGATCATTTTTTAATATAAGCCAATATTTTAGTATAAACCAGTATTTTTCAAAATTACATCTTAGAGATTTATGTTGAGTACTATAGGTGGTTATCAGCCTATGTGCATCCTGCCCAATTTTTGTGTTCTCTTGTTGTTTTGGCAAAGAGAATGAAATATCCTCCTTTTTCTTGATCTTTATCTACTGCTTTACTCAATGTATGTTCTTTATACCCTTGTGCTTTAAATCACTCTAGGGTTTCAATCCTAACTAAAAACGTATGCTTCTTCCCTACTGCTATTCCATTTCATGCACAGTAGCTCACAATATGGGATGCTTTCTTTAAGCGTAATAGGATGAAAACATTTTGAATTCAACCTTTTTAAATCATTGATGGCACATTCAGAGAAATGGTCAATGCCATAATGGCATTGACCATTTCTCTGAATGGGTCACCAATGATTCAAAAAGGTTGAATGTGAGCAGCAAATATAGGAAGGAAAGAAGACTCAAACATAAAAATGAATATGAGGAAGTTGTAAAGAGCCTCTCTCACAGAGAAGGAATTGTGTTATAAAAGCATCGGATAAGGGAGGCAAAATTGTGCTGAGGCCAATGGATACATATTTTGAGGAAGCCTATAGTTAGCTCTCGGATGAGACGTTTTTATGAGAATTAATAAAAAGCAATATCTATCTCTGGTAGATGAATATCATTGGAAACTAGATGTATGGAAAGAGAGAGATCTACTAAATCCTGACAAATATCGATTTTTGAAGGTTGATCATACCAAGGCACCAGTGTTATGTCTTATTCCATAGATTCACAAAAACAAAGTAAGTCCTCCAGGTAGTCCAATGTATTTTGCAGAATTCGCTACTTTTTAAAGGTGAACATATTCTGATCCTTGCCCAACAGTAAGCATGTTTTCACAAACATATTGCACAAAGCGTCTCTTATGAAAATTGTTGCCAGTTCACAGATTTATTTTTCAATTTCACTTTGCCTTTTATTTCAACATTTTGGGCATTTAATTATTTGATGGTCGGCAACAACGACAAACAGAAAAGAAAGACACCAATAGTTGAAAAGAGAATGTTATAAAAAGTGTTGTAAGACTGTAACAAAGCAACCCGTGAGCAAGGTCCAAGAGATCTAAATGCGTCAGGTGAATTTAGCGAGCAGACTCAGTCATCCCAAATAAACAAGAATATTAAACCACTTGGGAGGGCGGCCTCAGTTCTGTCTGTGATGAGAGAACAGCATGGTGTAGTATAGCGGAAAGCCCTACCGCAGATGCTCGCACCACCACGCCAGAAAGAAGAGCACCCCACACGCCTGGCCAGGGCAATATCGGAAGAGGATATATATATATACAGATAGATATATATATATCAAAACAAAACCCTTTCAGTCATAGAGTGACGTATAAATTATGCAAAAAGGAAGCAGAGAACTCTGGGTAGTTCTCAAGTTTAGGTGGAAAGCAGCTCCAATATAGAGCACTCTCAACACCAGCGACACTCTAAATTTGCTCACCTCAAATGTCTGCTTTTCTATCAAAATCTTTAAGCGTAGGATTAGCACAGTGCCATCCACGCCGAGATAGAAAGGGACAAAGTCTTTTGCAATTTCCACAGCAAAGACTTTAAGCATAGGATTAGCACAGTGCTATCCTTGCCAAGCTGTAAAATGGCCAAAGCCTTTTACCACTCCAGGCACAGGATTACAGCTTTGGATTGGTAAAATACCATCCAAGCCAACCTGAAATGAATAAAAGCAACCCCTGACACGTGTTTCGCTCTCATTAGAGCTCTTCAGAGAGGTATAGCTGTGTCCAGCCACAAGGGATCACCCAGTATAAGTCAAAACAAAACCCTTTCAGGCATAGAGTGACGCATAAATTATGCAAAAGGAAGCAGAGAACTCTGGGTAGTTCTCAAGTTTAGGTGGAAAACAGCTCCAATATAGAGCACTCTCAAAACCAGCGACACTCTAAATTTGCTCACCTCAAATGTCTGCTTTTCTATCAAAATCTTTAAGCGTAGGATTAGCACAGGGCCATCCACACCGAGATAGAAAGGGACAAAGTATTTTGCCACTTCCACAGCAAAGTCTTTAAGCATAGGATTAGCACAGTGCTATCCTTGCCGACCTGTAAAATGGCCAAAGCCTTTTACCACTCCAGGCACAGTATTACAGCTTTGGATTGGTAAAATACCATCCAAGCCAACCTGAAATGAATAAAAGCAACCCCTGACACGTGTTTCGCTCTCATTAGAGCTCTTCAGAGAGGTATAGCTTTGTCCAGACACAAGGGAGCACCCAGTATAAATCAAAACAAAACCCTTTCAGGCATAGAGTGACGCAAAAATTATGCAAAAAAGGAAGCAGAGAACTCTGGGTAGTTCTCAAGTTTAGGTGGAAAGCAGCTCCAATATAGAGCACTCTCAACACCAGCGACACTCTAAATTTGCTCACCTCAAATGTCTGCTTTTCTATCAAAATCTTTAAGCGTAGGATTAGCACAGTGCCATCCACGCCGAGATAGAAAGGGACAAAGTCTTTTGCCATTTCCACAGCAAAGTCTTTAAGCATAGGATTAGCACAGTGCTATCCTTGCCGAGCTGTAAAATGGCCAAAGCCTTTTACCACTCCAGGCACAGTATTACAGCTTTGGATTGGTAAAATACCATCCAAGCCAACCTGAAATGAATAAAAGCAACCCCTGACACGTGTTTCGCTCTCATTAGAGCTCTTCAGAGAGGTATAGCTTCGTCCAGACACAAGGGAGCACCCAGTATAAGTCAAAACAAAACCCTTTCTGGCACTCTATGCCAATCCAAAGCTGTAATACTGTGCCTGGTCGCCAGTAAGTAGTTACAGTTAGGACCTAGTTTCCATAGGAGAAGCATTTTTTGACTTGGCTATAACTTTGGCGTCGTTTGACCAATCTGCATGAAATTTTGCCAAAAAAGTGTCATGGTGGGTACTATTGATGAGGAAAGTTTGGGGGTGATCCATGCAGTGAGGACTGAGAATTTGGGGCACAAAATAAGGTTGCGTTTGTAATTTTAATTCCCATAGGAAACTTTAGCCACCTCTACAGCCCGAGCTGCTGAAGGGACTTAGACCAAATTTGGCAGGGAGATAGATGTTGGTTCAAGGAAGTGCCTTTTGCGTATTTGGTGTAACTCCATTCAGTAGTTTTTGAGAAATGTAAGTATAAAATTATAGTGATATCTCTGGCCGTGGATATTTTGCGGTGGTTTCGCGATGAATCGCGAATGCACGTGCCAAGGGGAATGCTATGATTGGCTGGTCGCAACCTGAATAGAAAGTTGCGACCACCATTTTATCTATCTGGAAGGGTTCCCGGGGCTGAAAATCTGTGTGAAAGCCCACATAAGGGGTCTGGGTGGAGATACTCTGACCCCATGGTTGAGAAATGGAGGTGTTAGTGACACAAGTCATTTGTCTAAAATAGTTCTTTTTAATCGCGTGCGATATTTGCGACGACGTCGCGACCACCAGCGTGGCCACCCCAGGTACCATCGCGGGAATGTCAACGTCATCACGAATATTGGTGAAAATATTAAAAAATATATCAGTGAATCATTAATACACATTATATCATTTTGAGATTCTGATAAATGTTTTTATAGAGTTATTTATATAGTGAGTTATTTACTGTGATGGTTAGAATTAATTATATAGTTATAATTTTTGAATGTGGTGGTGGCTATCGAAAACCTGCTTTTGCTTTCCGCTTTCGCGACGTACCAATGGGGATCACGATTACCGATGTCATCGTGATATCCAGAGTCACCGCAAAAACGGAAAATCGGTTTTAGAGATGGTTGTTCTAGAAATACAGTAGAAAAACATGAGTTTGAAGTGTACAGTAATAAACCTCTAGTGTGTAGAACACTGTATTGTGTGTGAATATATATGTGTTTTCACGTTATGAGAAAGGCGCAATCGTCGCGGTTAACATCATTGTGACGTTCTGAATAACCGCGAAAACGGAAAATAGGTCTGAAAGATGGTTTTTAAAGAAACGTAGTACAAAAATATGAGTTTAAACATGCTTTGAAAGAAGTATGTCTATAGTAATGTGTGTAGGCCAATGTTCAGAATTTTTTTACATATTATTTGTGGGTGTGTTGGTGGTCATTTAATGTCTGCTTTTCGTTTCCGTTTTTGAGACGTGACCGCAGGGATCGCGACATCGTCGCAAAGATCCCCATAAACCAAAGAAAAAAAACCCTTTAGTAAAAAACGTCACAATATTTCGGGTACTAGGGTGGCTCTGACAAGAGCCATTGTGTTGGTTGTGTGTATATGGCTCTACACATAAGACCGGATGCAGAGTTTCAGGTTACTTAAAAACACCCTGTTGCCTTCATCTGTAAAGTGCACTCCATCATTTCTATAAATTCCATTCATGTCAAAACGCAGATTGTTGTTATATATACAGCCCATACGATGGTCCCTGAGGAATGCAGAAACAGTTTCATTAACATGTTTCCTGGCTTTGTCAATTTGTGGACAGAATTGATTTGACCACTTCCATTTCTGTCTTTGGCATATATTAGAGTACACCAAGACAGTGTGAGGGAAAAGCGACTTCAGTTCTGCAAATGTATCTTTCATTAGGGTTTCCAGCCGTACTACGGTCAATGTGCCTAGGTCGTTGCCACTACAGTGCACAATCATGAGGTGAGGAGTTTGGGAATCAACAATGGAGTTAACCAAAGCCAGCAACTGATGAAACTTTAACCCTCTCTATCCAAACCAAATAATCTGCACATTTGGCAAACCCAAGTCCCTGTCAATACCTCTCTTTTTTGCAGCCTCTTTAGCCCTTTAGATATAGCTGTGGCCTACAATCCATACTCTAAGCATTTTAACGTGAAGGAGCAATAGTAGTCAGGAGAAGGCTGGAGCTGAATGTGGTAGTTTTCTAAAGGAAAAGCAGTTAAAATGGAGGTGTTTTAAAAAAAAAAAAAGTATATATATTTCATTGGAGGCTGTCAGCATGAAAGTGAATAAAATTAGGTAGTGTGTTGGATGGCTCAGGAAGAAATCTTATTATTGGCTGTTGTTTAAAAAAAGAAATGTAATACAGACATTGATGTGCTTTTAGATCTGTGGAGTAAACCACATCTGCTGTATCTCATTTGGAAGTAGCATGTTCCTTCTAGAAAGTGCTGTGAACTTGTGACCTACTGGTTCCACTGGGTTGCTAGGTACAGGGAGCTAAGACTGTATTGGCGGAAGGGTGTTAAAGAGACAGAATTTTGTTTTTGAAAATTTGACGAGTGATGACACAATGTAAGTAATGGCAAGTTTTAATTTCCAATTCAGGACTATGTAATAAACTGTTGTGTAGTATTTAAATTTCAGAAAAATGAAGCTAGATATCAGTTTGAACTCATTTTTTTCACGCTTATTCCGCGATAATCGCGAAAGCATAGCGAAAACGCGCCGACAGGAACCTTGTTTTGAAAGAGAGGGAAAGGGTTAACAGATGTTAACCATTCAAAAGTGGAGATGAAGTAGCCTAAAAGAAAGACATGATTTCATTTGCTGCCTTTCTCATGATGATAAAGTGGAAAGTTGAAGAGGTTGCCATTTTAGACTTGATTTGTATGAGAGTGGTGTACCATTCTTGTGCTTAGTTTTTACAAATCTTAATAGTGTCCAAACTATGCAGAAAGAGCTAAAATAACAATATAATCTACAAACTGAATTCAGTGGTATGTATATAACTTTGTAATTATTTTAAAAATGTACATTAGATATGAAGATGTATATGGGAGTTTGATTAAAAGGATTATCACAGTAATGAGAAAAAATATATGAGTTGAACTGTTTCTATTAGAGAGTATGTGTTTAAGAGGTTAGTGGTGAATGTTTTGGGAAGTAAGAGAAAAATGAATTAGTGCCTGTTTATTACATTGTGTATTTTATTGAAAAATAACAGTATAGTTTTGTCGAAAGTTGCAATGAGGAACTTGGGGGCTCATTATGATGGCGGGTGGACATCAGTCCGCCCGCCGTCATAATGGTTCTGGGACCGCCCGCCAGACGTGCGGCGGTCCCACCAGTGCAATTAGGATGCGCCCGCCATACTGGCGGGCGCATCCTGGCCTTTTAACATTGCGGACGGTGCTGCTGGCTGCAGCACCGTCCGCAATGTCAAAAGAGCATGCATAGCATTTCCCTGCACCACGTGGCAGGCACCACACAGTGCCTGCCACTTGGTGCATGGAACTGACCCCCCCAGTGCACCCCCCACACAGAGGGGGCCCGCAACGGGCCCCCAAAGCCAGCCTCCGCCTGTCTTTTTGCGGCGGAATATCTGCCGCAAAAAGACAGGCAGAAGGGCATATCCTAATCACTATGGCGGTGCCTGCACGGCACCGCCGCAATGTTGCCCTGGTTCAGGGTACCGCAAGGCGGGCGGAAAAGGACTGCCTTGCGGAACCATGGCAGGCAGACTTTCCGTCCGCCGCTGTACCATTATGATTCCCACCGCCATCCTAATTTGGCGGTGGGAATTTTCATTATGCAGGCGGAAGGACCACCACCGCCGCCCCGGCGGTGGCGGTCCTTCCACCATCATAATGAGCCCCTAAGAATGTTTTAAATGTCTGAACATCATGTGCAGAATAGATACAACTGTCATTTGCATTCTGGGAGTTGAGTTGTAGTACTTTTAGTAACATTCTTAAACAGAAATAGTGTAGTGAGAAATAAAAGATGAGAACATGTTGTCTGTGTGTATATGAATTTGAAAGAGGTAATACTTGTTAGGTATATATATTGGGAAGTGTTTGTCAATGTGGTTTTTAACTTATATGACCACTTTGCATATGCTTAGATGGTGAGATATAGTTTTTGTGTTTGCACATAGCTATATATACTGTGGGACTTTTGAGTTTGCTCAAAGATGCAGAGAGGTATATATTTTGGGAAAGATGGCTTGAAGGTGCACATCCCTTAAGAAATCACATATATGTTTACATGATGATCTATGTTTAGTAAGACTGATGAAAATTTCATGTATATGTTGAGGGTTGTGTTTTTCTTTAAACATGCTTTTGTTTAAAATTGAGAAGGATTAATAGTGCAGAATGCCTTGAGAGTTGTTGTGCTAGCTTCATTTCGAGTGTAACTTCTGTTTGAGATATGCTGAATATATGTTTTAGAAGCAGAAGAAGTATTTGAGAAATGATGTAGGTATTGCATTCACAAAAGGTTTTGTGCTTTGAAAAATTTCAAAATGTTTTCCGTTTTAGAAACTTACTGTTGCATGTGCTTGCTCAGTAGCAAAGCAATGTATGTTTCTAGAGGGCCATGTATGCAATTATATATCAAGTTTGATACCCAGATTTCACTCACACATAGCTCAGAAGAAAAGCATGTATACAGTAAAACAGGTAGTTTGATACTGACAGAAGGAGATAACCAATGATTCAGAGATATATTGACAGTTGTTAAGTATCTAACAGGAATGAAGGTACTTTCTTAGTCACTAAGGCAGTATTCAGGCACTCGTGGAATCACTCAGCCACTACTCTGGCAGTCATCAAATCAGTGATTCACTATCCATGGAGTTATTCAATTATCCAGAAACTGTACTTTTGCCATCAGGCAGGCAGAAATTATATAGTTATTGAAGTATTCATGCACTACGTATACATTAATCTAATCACCTAGGTACTATCTATTGACGTATGCAATTAACAAGGCTGTAACTATGCAATCATTATAACATTTGCGCAGAACCTATGCAGCCAGCTAAACACCCACTTACAACCCATGCAGTCATTGAAATACTGAGGCATACGTGTGCACTGATGAAACACTCAGGGTCTACTCATGCACTCGTGTAATTACGTAGCGAGTATCATTGTAGTAAACCTATCGCCCATACAGTACCTATGCAGCCAATTAATTACTGAGCCAACAGTCTTGCACTAATACAATCACTCCAGCAGTATACTTACTATCATCCAATCTCTCCAGCTTTAACAATGGAATTATGAAGTCACTCAGACACTAGTCATGCACTCTTCTAATTAGGTAGGCACTTTTGTGGGCACTAACCATGTAGTTATGTAAGCATCCAGGCACTACCTGTTCAGTCAACCAAATAGACATGGGCTGCATCCAATCGCTGAAACACTATTCATCCACTCATCCAATAGGGTAGGTGCTATGCATGGGCTTAAACAATCATGTATGCACTACCCATGCGCTGCATAAATCACCTATATACTATGTATGCACTCTTGCAATCATCCAGGCACTAGAGTTGCACTCATTTAATCATCCTACCAGTATCTATGCATATATTGAATTATTGAAGCATTAGTCACGCACATGTCGATTCATTAAGACTCTACTCATGCACTCATCCAAATACCCATATACTAGTGGTATACTCATGCAAACACACAGGCAGTAAGTATGCAGATATGGAATGACCCATGGAGTTATGACATAGTCGGGGCATCATGTAGGCACCATTTGTATCCTCAGGGAATCACCTAGGTACTACTTATGCACTCATTCAATCATCCAGGGAGTATTGATGTATTTAACCATAAACCCATGTATTTACAAGTTTTACTGAGGAATATGTAGTCTTTAGACAATATGGGTGATAGGTTTACTACAATGGTACTCTCTACGTAATTACATGAGTGCATGAGTAGAGCCTGAGTGTTTCATTAGTGCACGAGTGTGCCTCAGTATTTCAATGACTGTGTGGGTTATAAGTGGGTGTTTAGATGGCTGCATAGGTTCTGTGCAAATGTTATAAAGATTGCATAGTTACAGCCTTGTAAATGTAGTGCTAAATTTAAAAAAGTGTAGAAGAAGGAGAAATACAGTGAAATAGAAGGAACGAGTTGAGAGAGTAGTTGATAAGGCCTTTGCTTTGAAGAGGAAGCTTTTCATTTTGATTCTAAATAGAATGAATACTCTTGACAAAATAGTGTTTTGCATGAGGAGTCAAAACCAGAAGAAAAGATTAGTGAATAGAAGTAACTTGTATATTTTTTAGTGGACAATGGATACATACTTCTTGTACAGAGGCTTTCTTTAATGAAGAAAGCTATCTCCAGGATAACAAATTAGTTCATGCTATTGATTAAAGAGGACAATGTAATGAAATGAAGAATGGTAGTCCTATAGCAAAAGAGGTGATGGTACCTAGAAATGTAGAAGAAGTTATTGCAGAAGAGGTCCAAGAAAGGCGTAGTCAGGATACTGTATACAAATAGAATTGTAGTAGTGTTTCTAGTATTAGACAGCAATCCATTGATATATTAAGAAAATTCCTACGTATCTTTCCAAGGCAAAGTTTAAAACACTAAATAAGTTATACCACTCAACAATGCAAACTTTAGGTAGGAGGCTGTATTATGTGAAAACTCCTGCTTTATGTTGAGAAGAAATAAGTAGAGCACTTTTGCATGGTAGTGTGGCACACGTAGAAAAGGTTTGTGGTGATGTGCAGTTTTGTTACATTGGTCCTGAGCAGGATTCTAGGGAAAATGAAGAGTTGTTAAGAGGAGGAGTTGCAGAACAAGACACATATATTACAGTTGATAGTTTTAAAAAAGAGATTACAAAATGTAACAGTATTCTGTAAAAAACAAGAGTATATTTGTATATGTTGTTGATGCACTTACTAGAAGATTTAAACACAGACTTTTGACTTATATTTAAAAAGTGAAAAAGTAAATCATGATGACTGACAAAAGTTACCTGTGTATTTATTTGTAGAGGGATTGTTTGACTTGTCCATAGGGCAAGTTATATGTAAGTAGTGTTACAAAAAATTCGAAGATAATAAAATGAACAACACATAGATATCAGATACCCATTTTGTAAGATAATAAAATGCCTGCCAATGTAGAAAAACTATGAAGGGCAAAAATAAAAAAAAATGAACATTTATTATTCTTTCTAGCATTGTGAACGGCCGTTATGGACTGCTCTCCAGCACTAACTACAACTCCACAATTCATGCAATATGATGCCATTGGGGAAAACTGTGGGGCCAAATCTTGAAGCTGAGATTGGAATTTTGAATGGACTCTTTGGTGTTGTTGTGCTACTATTGAAGTTGAGGGTCCATCCGCTTTGCATTGCCTTCTTGCTGCTCACTATGAACTCCTCTTATGAAATGTGCAAAAAATATGAAAGGGGGAAAAATACCACGTATGATTTTTGGCAGCATTGTAAATAACAGTAACACACTGCCAAAAATCATACGTGGAATTTCACTCACACATAGGGAATTGCACTGCTTATAACCTCTGTCAATGGTTTCGAGAATGGTAGTCTGAAAGTTGCAGTGGGTGTATGAATGATTACATGGTTACATGAAACCATTGACACACCCATACCAGCACTTACATACCCACTCACTTATTCATAGGTCTACACACACATCCACTCACTCACCCATACAGTCACTCATACACCCACTCACACACTAATACAGCACTGACATATTCACTCATACACCCATACAGCCACTCATATACTGTCAGACACTCATAGAGCTACTCACACACCTACTCACTCAGCCATAGAGTCAATAACACTGCCACTTACTCACCTATACAGTTATACACACACCAACTCACTTATTCATACAGATACTAACACATACTTACTCACCTATACAGTCACTGACACAAGCACACACTCTCCCCTACAGCCACTCTCACAATCACTCACTGACGCATACAGTCACTTATATACTCCAACGCTCACATATACTGCCTTTCACATATGCAGTTACTCACCCATATACCACTGAGACATCCAGTCACTCACCGACACAGCCATACACACACTCACTCACCCATACAGCCCTTCTTAGATGCACTCATGAACTCATACAGCCAGTGATTCACCCACTCATTCATCCATGCAGGGAGCCACACACCCCCTCATGCACATACACAGACACTCAGGCACCCATACAGGTACTCAGATAACCAATCAATAACCCATATAGGCACTCATGTACCTACTCACCAACCCATGCAGCCACTTACACACCAACTGACAGACTGATACAGACATTCACACAGATTAGTTACTCACCCATACATTCACTGAGACACATATAATCATTCACTTATACAGTCAGTCACGCACCCGTCTAAATCCATACAGGCACTCATACACCCACTCATTCATTAATACACTTTGGTGTATATATATTTAACACTCATAAATGTTTTAGAAACACTCACAGTCACTGAATGATGATGTCATCAGTGATGTCATTTGAGATGTCATCAGTGATGTCACTGACCATGTCATGAGTGATGTAATATGTGAGGTCATAAGCATTGCACTGCTTATAACCTCACATATTACATCACTCATGACATGGTCAGTGACATCACTCATGACATCTCGTGACATCACTGATGACATCATTCAGTGACTGTGAGTGTTTTTAAAAAGTTTTTATGAATGTTAAATATATATACACCAAGGTGTACTGGTGAATCAGTGGGTGTATGAGTGCCAGTATGGATGATTCAGTGGGTGCGTGACTGACTATCTAAGTGAGTGATTAGGTGTCTCAGTGAATGTATGAGTGAGTGACTGGTTGTGTGAATGTATCAGTCTGTTAGTTGGTGTCTAAGTGGCTGTATGGATGTGTGAGTGGGCACGTGACGGCTATATGGGTGAGTGATTGGTTGTCTGAGTACATGTATTATTGATTGTCTGTGTGGGTGGTTGAAGGGGTTTGTGACTGCCTGTATGGATGAGTGAGTGAGTGGGTGAGTCAATGGCTGTATGGGTTCGTGAGTGCATGTGAGAAGGGCTGTATGGGTGAGTGAGTGTGTGTATGGCTGTGTGGTTGAGTGAGTGGATGTGTCAGTGGTATATGGGTGAGTAACTGGGTATGTGAATGGTAGTATTGGTGAATGTTGGGGTATATGAGTGGCGGTATGGGTGAGTGTGTGTTTGTGTCAGTAACTGTATAGATGAGTGAGCACATGTTAGTATCTGTATGAGTAAGTAAGTGGGTGTGGGTGTATTGTTATGGGTGAGTAAGTGGCTGTATGATTGACTGCACGGGTAAGTGACTAGGTGTGTGAGTAGCTCTATGGGTGACTGCCAGTGTGTGAGTGGCTGTATGGGTGTATGAGTGGATATGTCAGTGGCTGTATTAGTGAGTGAGTGAGTGAGTGAGTGTATGAGTGGCTGTATCGGTCAGTGAGTGTGTAGATCTATGAACCAGTGAGTGAGAGTGAGAGTGTAAGTGCTGGTATGGGTCTGTGAATGGTCGTGTGGAGTGGGTATATGAAAGGTTCTATGGGGTGCGAGTGGGTGCGTCAATGATTCTGTGGATGATGAAATCAGTGATGTCATTTGAGATGTCATCAGTGATGTCACCGACAATGTCATGAATGATGTAATATGTGAGGACCTAAACAGTGCTTTGCAGGGCGCGAGTTCTAGTTAGCTTAGCTAACTATAACTGCTGATTTTAACTGGTTTTGAACCAGTGAAACCTGAGCCTAATTATAACACCCCTGTAACCTTTTTTTTAATTCCATTTCCTAAATATGACATCCCTGTAACCTTTGGTTTCTTTCAATGAATTTCTAAGGTTTTTTAAATGCTAATTCCTAATGATAGCGTCCCTGTAACCTTTGGTTTTCTCAGTGATTTTCTATTGTTTTTTTAACTAGTAGTCACTTTGCAGAGTGGTGGAGAAAGGGGGAGGGGCCTCAGACCAGCTCTCAGCAATCATGCTGTCTGGGACTTACTGGAGGTAACAGAAGGGGTTCCTGGTCCCCAAGGACCATCAGCATATAACCAGCAGGGCTCCAGAAGACACATTTGCAGAGTAGTGGGGAAAGGGGGTGTGGCCTCTGACAACCTCTCAGCAATCCCACTCTGTGGGACTTAGTGGGGGTAACAGGATGGGTAGTTGGCCCCCAATGACCCTCAGCAGCCAAGGGGACTTCATCTCCCAACCAGCAGTGCACCAGGAGGCACGTTTGCAGAGTGGTGGAGAAAGGGTGCGTGGCCTCCAAAGACCTCTCAGGAATCCCGCAGTGTGGGACTTACCGGAGGAAACAGGAGAGGTAGTTGACCCCCAAGGACCCTCTGGAGCCAAGGGGGCATCATTCCCCAACCATCAATGCACCAGGAGGTGTGTTTGCAGAGTGGTGGCGAAAGGTGGCATGGGCCCAGAAGTCCTCTCAGCAATCCCACTGTTTGGGACTTACTGGAGATAACAGGAGGGCTTATAGGACCCCTGGGACCCTCAGTATTCAAGGGGACTTCATCCCCCAACCAGTAGTGTGCCAGAAGGAATGCTGGGAAAAGGGGGGTGGCCTCTGGCCACCTCTCAGCAATCCTGCTGTGTGGGACTCACTGGAGGGACTTACTGGAGGTAACAGGAGGGGCTTCTTCCCCCCAAGGACCCTCAAGAGTCAAGGGAATTGCATCCCTCAACAAGTGGTGCACCAGGAGGCATGTTTGCAGAGTAGTGGAGATAGGGGGGTGTGGCCTCCGAAGACCTTTCAGCAATCAGGACTTACTGGAGGTCACAGGAGGTCTTGTTGGCCCCCAAGGACCCTCAGCAGCCAAGGGGCTTCAAGCCGAGTACCAAGATGGCTGCCAGCACTTCCTGGTTGAAGTGTTGGCAGCGAATAAAATTTTTGTGGGATCTGTAAATCCACTGGAAGGACTCGTGTCCCCAGATATCTATATTTATTAAACTTAAATATCTCTGAAACTACTAAACTGATTTACACCAAATCACAAAAGCATACTTTCTAGTCCAACATCTAGCTTTCTGCCAAATCTGGTGTAATTCAGTTCAGCGGTTCGGGCTGTAGTCGTCTTCAAAAAATGAAACCTCCCTAGAGACATAACATGGGGAAAACCTGTTTTGTGGCCCCTCTTTTTTCTCGCCCCTCGCATCACCCTGAAACTTTCAACATAGCAGCTGAACCAAAAAGGTTCATCTAGCAGCGCCAAAGTTATTGGCAAAACAAAAAATGCTTCTCCTATGGAAACTTTGGTCCTAACTATAACTACCTACTGGCAACTGCCAGTAAGTAATATATATATATATATTCACACTATGTGCCTCATTGCATTCCCGGGGAAGCTGCTGCCTCATATCCTATCCCGATGCCTTGTGTTTAAAACTGTTTTGATCGGAGATCACAGGGACGGAACTGATGTGAACTTTTGCTCTCAAAATACAGGTCAGAGGTGATTTGCTGACGGAGCGGTTTCCGGCGTTTTACATATAAACTTATCGTATGTTTTGCCAAGGGACTTTGGAGGGGATATTTACAAGCATGACTCTTTTAAATGTACGCACATCTGTTTGCATTTCATGCAGGGCAGCATGTTTTGAGAGCTTTGGCGTCATATTAGAAAAACATATCAGTGCTCTTCGAGTTGTCACTAGGACATGCTTCATCCTAGGGTGGACAATACATACATTTTCTGTGCACTCATATTTCAGGAGATTTGCGCACTATGCCGTTAGTTGTACTCATTTATTTATTTTTGCATTTGCACAGTCAATACATGTTGTGATAAGCAGGACTTACCAGCTAAGCCTTTAAAATGTACAGTCTATCTTCTATGTCTACCCAGATTTTATGGAGGGGGAGGGCTATATATACCCACTATTGTATGGCGCCATTTAGATTGACAAAGCCTGCTGCGCAGGCGAAACGCATCTCTCTTTTTAATTATGGGATTGAGGCTGATCTGATTAAATAAAACAGATGCCGTATCCTAACTGTCTGGAGTCCGTGTCTCCCTCCATGGTTCATTCTGTGGGAGTTGGTTGTTTGTGTTTATATATATATATATATATATATCATCAGCTTCGCCTTCTCACCTCCAGTTTGCTTGGAATAGACGAACGCGGACCCAAGGTATGGTGCAAATTGAGTTTATTAACTGCCCTGCACCGCCGCCATAACGCGTTTCGGCCTCCCAAAGGCCTTGATCACATGATGCGTTGCTCAGTGCCTTTCTAAAATTTAAAGTGCCAGTGCATAACTCATGATCACGCAGGTGACTAAACCATGGACATAGAAGAATTTTAAAAGAGTTTTAAAAACAATTCCAGCAGAATGCAAAACGGTCTCATCATACAGGTACAAGTACGGATTAGGCTTAAAATCAATTAATATTTTTTAGTTCTGAAAATATTAAAACAGATAAAATGCCAATGCCTTGAACAATTTAGTTTCTTTCCTACCATTGCATAAATCCAATATAGCCTGCATAATTAAAGCATATCATAAAAATATAATACTTTGCAGATGTTCAAATATCAATGAGGTAAAAACATATTTCAATGTCAGTACATATTTTTGTTTACCTTGAATGTCACTATCTTACACTCTTTCATTACTTAATAATAAAGTACGTTGTAATCACTCTATGCTAATGCCCATTATTCTGCCCTACGTGGGCTTAGGACCACCCCTATGTCCTGCTGTGATGAAGTGTGAGTGCAAAAAGTGTCACCCTAATTAATCTACAAGGATTAAAAAAAGTGCTTAGTGCTATTTAAAAGGACAAGGAACTATGTGACTGAGGGGCTAAGATGTTTAAAAAGAGAAATATTAGTATCAAAAAATGTGCAAATCAGCTAAAGGAGAAACCAATCACAGGCAAGTGAAGAAATCTTCGCTTGCATTGAGCCCAAAAGGAGTCTTAGTGTCCAATTCCAAAATGTATCTTGTTTCCAGTAAGCGCAGTTGGGCCTCACGGTTGCCTCCCCTCCTAAGAGGTGGAATTGTATCTATCACAAAATATTTAAGATGTTCCGGGCTACCGCCGTGCATCTCCCCAAAGTGTCTGGCAACTGGATATGCTGAATCGCTGTTGGTAATGGCTCTTATGTGCTGAAGTATCCTCTTATGTACCGGCAGTTTGGTACTGCCTATGTAACGTAGGCCACAGGGACACTCCAGCACATAAACAGCGAATTCAGTCTTGCATGTAAGCCTTTTCTCAATGGGTACTGGATCAGATTGAAATGGACTAGTATAGCATGACTTGTTATTAGCAAATATATATATACACACACACACACACACACGCACACACACAAATACACACACATATATATATATATATATATATATATATATATATATATATACAGTTACCAAACTCTGTAAATTGAAAGAATAACACACGCACTCCAGGATGAAGAATCAAGTTCTTTAGTGCATAGGCAGCACACTCAATGCATTTGGGGAACAATGGTTCTCTTGATCACAAATGAAACTAGTACTTGAAAGCAAACATAGACAAAAGTGCCTGATTAAGAACCTGATTGGCAGCATCCCCTATGGAGAGCTTATATGGGCGAGATGCAATTGCAGTAATGATGTTGAATTCTCATTATAGATGAAATTGATGATGGACAGGTTTAACATGAGGGGATACAACCCGGAAACTTTGAAATCAGCTGATTTAAAAGTTGGTAAAATAAAGAGGAAAGAACTAGTCTCGAAGGATAATACACCTAACAGTAATGAGCCACTAAGGTTCATCACAACTTTCAGTAAGCAAGCCAATTCAGTACGAGGGGTGGTACGGAAGCACTGGTAGGTGTTACATACGGACGAGGTCATTTCCAAATATGTAACTATCCACCCAATCATTACTTTCAGAAGAACCAAGGGCCAGATGTATCAAGCAAAATTGCGTTCGCAAACGCCGAAATTCGCAGAATTTCGGCGTTTGCGAACGCAATTTTGCTTAGTGGTATGTATTAAGGCAAAACTGCCTCGCAAAATAAGTAATAGCAAAATTTGCGATTCCCTATTTTGCGATTGCATTTAAGGAATCGCAAATTGCGATTCCTTAAATCCAATGTAAGAAGCACCAAAAAAGTGCAATATGGCCTTAAGGAGTCGCAAATTACCACCATCTTCAAGTTGGTGGTAATATGCGATTTCTTTGAAAAATGCACTTTTTAGCATTTTTCAAAGTGCCATGTGGTGCACATACATGCCCTTAGGGCATGTATGTGCGCCACATGTGCACACATACATATTTCAGGGGTGCAACAGGGTGTCAAAAGGACACCCTGGCACCCTTGAAATTGCATTCTCAATTTGCGATTCTCTAATTGCGATTCGCAAATTGAGAATGTCTTCCCATTCATTCCTATGGGCCTCTACGACCATAGGAATGAATGGGAAGGTATTCCTTAATTGCGAATCGCAATTTGCAATTCGCAATTAAGGAATATTAAGGAATCGCAATTATTATTGCGATTCCTACATACATAGCATTTTGCGATTTCTTAAAAGCAATTCGCTAAAATTCGCTATTAAGGAATCGCAAATGCAATCCTTGATACATCTGCCCCCAAATCCCTTACAGATGTGCGGTGGAAGAACCTGGTTTCCAGCCAAAATTTGGCAAGGGGTACTAATAAAACTGCAAGCTTTGTTACATGTAAGAACTGCACAGCCTGCAGATCCAGCAGCAACGTGCGGTCTTTTACTATCCCTAATACTACTCTGGAATTTAGGATTGTAAAAACCTCTCATGCAATTTGGAGTACTGTATCTATGCCCTCTGTTGCCCATGTGATCTGAGCTACATAGGGAGCACGATCCACGGAGTTAAGAAACACATATTGTAGCACATGAGATCGATCACACGATGTGATAAACAGTACCCAGTGGCAAGGCATTTGAGGGAATACCATGCTAGTGATGCCGGCCTTCTGAAATTCTTTGCTTTTAATCAAATCCCTTTTACCATTAGGGGGGTGTTAGGTTGCTGTCACTCAGAAGACTCGAATCCTGGTATATTATTGGATTCGGTACCCAACAGCCACTGGACCGTAACCAGGATGAGCAAATGGCAGTACATTTGGTATGATTCTGGTTGGCTTCCTAGGTTTTGGGTTCTGTTGTAATGTTTATTGATAAAAACATTTGGGTGGCCTGCGTTTTGAGACATATTTCTCTCTAAGTTTACAGAATATATATATTGTGCTCTTACATTTATTCAGAACTGTTTTTAATGTTCTTCTCTTTTTTGTTAATTTTTCACTGGTGATTTTTGGGAAAGACTACAGAGTCAAATAGGCGTCTGATTAAGTTAAGCAAGATCTATCTTATTTACATTCACCTATTTTAGTGGAAAATGTCTGCTTGTTTAATTAGTGTTAAACTGATTTAATTTATAATATACCCCTGAGTTAATACCAGCTAGCCTTTAACCATATGTACATTAGGATGAGCACTAGAATTGGGAACACGCTATATATACTTTCAATAATTTTACTTTTTTGGATTTGGGAATTATGTGCTTTTTGACAGCCCACTTGAGCTTTAATAAGTACTTGGGGTGGAATGGTAAGCCAAGTGGGGCTTGATACAGTACATTAATTTCCATATGTAGTCTGTTCATTATGTTCCATTTATTTCCAACCAGGAGGGTGAAAGCATTGGAAATGTTTCTAGCCCACTTGGGCGTGATTTGACTTTTGCATGCATTGTAATTGTATATGAACACTCGCAGTATTTATTGTTTTTGTGTTCCCTTTCAAGCTGTGCTGAAATACTGCTAGTGAGTACCGTTACTCACAAGGTATGATTGGCTGTGTGGCTAGGTACTATATGTTTGTGGCCTCATGTATTTAGATACATACAAAAATAGGGTTTCTACCTACCTGTAAAATATTTACCAAGCATATGCCTTTACCATGCATGCCTTTACCACAAAAATGTAAGTATTATAAAGGGAAGTGTAAACCCTTTATATATACATAAAAAGCGTTTATACTTACCCTTAAAATACTTACATTTACGTGGTAAAGGCATACGTGGTATTGACACATTAGTTGTAATGACGGCGTTGTAAAGGCATGCGTGGTAATGGCATGCATGGTTTCATCATACATCCTGCCATTAATCCTACCCAGCAAATGCCCATTTGGTGTGCTATATTGAAGGCTTCTAGGGTAAAAAATGTAACAGCTGGGTTTTTTCTGGCAACCCATACAGGGTGTTATTGTACAAAGAGGACTAAATTAGCAATTTGTTAGAAATAGTATCACTCATTGGTAGTACAGAAATAATAGTAATTTCACTTATGCAGTAGCTTAGTATATATCTCAGAAACGTTGACAAAATACTCTGGATGATGTAATCAGTGATGTCATTTGAGATGTCATCAGGGATGTCACTGACCATGCCATGAGTGATATAATATGTGAGGTCATAAGTAATGCATTGCGGGGGCATAAGTCATAGTTAGCTCAGGTGACTATAACTATTGAAATTCAATGGTTTTGTATGAGTGAAATGTGAGCCTAACTATAACGCATCTGTAACCTTTGTTTTTTTCAAAGAATTTCTAAGGTTTATTTTTATTCTATTCCTTAACTCTAAGGTTTTTAAAAATTCTTTTTCCTAACTATAATGTCCCTGTAACCTTTGGTTTTTTCAGTGAATTGCTATGTTTTTTAAAGAATGTAATCCTAACTGTAACCTGTCACCTTTGAGAGTGGGTGTGTGAGTGACTGTGAGGGTCTGTGAGTAGGTCTGTGAGTGCCTGTGTAAATGTGAGTGGTTGTGTGAGTGTCTGTGTGGGTCTGTGAGTGGGGGTGTGAGTACCTGTGTGACTGTGTAAGTCGGTATATGAGTGCCTGTGAGTGGTTGTGTGAATGTCTGTGTCGGCCTGTGAGTGGGTGTGTGAGTACCTGTGTGACTGTGTAAGTGGGTGTATGAGTGCCTGTGTGTGTCTGTAAGTGGGTCCGTGAGTGCCTGTGTGGGTCTGTGAGTAGATCTGTGAGTGCCTGTGTGGGTCTGAGTGCCTGTCTGGGTCTGTGTGTGGGTGAGTGAGTGCCTGTGTAGGTCTGTGAGTACCTGTGTGAGTGTCTGAGTGGGTGTGTGAGTACCTGTGTGGCTCTGTGAATGGGTCTGTGAGTGCCTGTGTGGGTCTGTGAATAGGTGTGTGTGAGTGCCTGTGTATGTCTGTGAGTGGGTGCATTAGTGGTGCTATGCATTTTGGGTATTTGCATACTTAGGGAATTTAAATGGGAGAAACATGGGCTCTGCTCTCACCAGGAGACGACAAGAAAGCAACAACTCATCGCAGTCACTACACACCAGATTGTGCTCCAATAGATCAATGATGAATTCACCTCCATTAAGCATTTCATATTGTTTTTCAACGTGGAATAAAAGAAGCAACACACTTGCTTTGCCTTCACCAAGCCCAAGAAGTTAGGATCATTTGTGCTTCACTGAAGTGGATCTTCAACTGGGGCACCTGCTTTGTTTGCATTTGTAAGCTCTTCCCGTTGAGGCCTAATTTCTGTGAAATCAGGACCAGAATTGAACCTCATTTTTTCCATGAAGAATCCCCAGTTTTGCCAAAAACATCTACACATCTGTTTAATTAGTGAGTGACACCTCTTTGGGTAAATGTCTCATGCATTTTCTACACTACAGCTGTGTAAAGGACCACAAGGTGTTCATGTAATTTCAGCAGTGTGATTGTTTCTCGAGCATCTTCATCCACAAATCTGTGATAACGTGAATCCTTGTCAAGAGAAGATGAGACTACAAACAGGTGAATCTCCACCAAACAGAGGTACTTCCTCTTAACTAAATGATGTAAGTGCTTCTTTGTTTGGTGGAGATGTCCTTGCAGTCCTCTGCATCAACGACGCATCACCAAAATTGGCGGAGACATGCTTGAGGGCCTTTTTATTAAGCTGTCCATCAAAGAGGGAAAGGTGGTAAGACCTTTGCATTCTACCATTCTACCAAGGAGAACAGGGCATGTCCAAATGGCAGGAGCTCGCAGATGATTTTGGGCATTTGGGTACTCAGGGTAATTAAAAAGGAGAATCATGGACTTGGCTTTCACCAAGAAAGACAAGAAAGAAATCACTCGTCACAGTCACCCCATATCAGATTGCGCTCCAATAGATCAATGATGCAGTCACCTCCATGAGGAATTTCAGATTGTTTTTCAACATGGAATACGAGAGGAAACACACTTGCTGTGCCTCGCCAAATCCCAAAAAGTCATTTTTTTTCAAACAATGGGAGGGGGGCCAATTTCGTCCCCAGGGACCCCATCCCCCAGGTCCTGGCCAAAATTCAATGGGGGTGGATGCAGCGCAGCTCCCCCTCCCCAGGCCGATTTTGTCTCCGAAACGCCATCCCACGGGGCACAGCCATAATTCAAAAGTTGGGGGGGGTGGCCCACCTCCCCGGGCCTATTCCAACCCCGGGGACCCCATCCCCTGGGGTCCAGCCATGACTCCCAGTGTGGTTGGATGGGCACTGTGGTGGGAGCCACAAGGCCCCCGCGGTCCCAGTTAGCTTCCCTGCCTCCTGCGGGAGCCAGCATTGCTCCAGCATGCCGGGAGCTACTAGCAATGTAGCTCCCTGCATGTGAAGCAATCTTTCATCTGTTACTTTGCCCGCATGACAGCGGGCAGGGAAACAGATGAAAACTCCACCCCCAGCAAGTGGTAGCAGTTTGAAAGCTCCCGCTTGCTGGGAGCGGAGTTATGTTTGCTCTTGCTTGGAGGGAGATGTCAGCTCCCACAAAGCGAAAGCAAATTGCTATGTCCTGGGGCTTGGCACCCCGGTAATAGCAGGAGCCGGCCCTGGGGGGTGGCGGTCCCCAGGGCCCTTACTGGCCCCCTTTTTTCCAATGCTTGGGATGGCCCAGGTGAGGTGGTGGTCCCTGGGGCCGCATATGGCCCAGGAGAGGGGTGCATGGCCCTTCCCATTATTATATAAATAGCCCTGTGGAGGTGGTGGTCCCCGGGGCCCAGGAGAGCAATCGAGGAGGGTCCTCGCAGCCCTCCTCTTTTCTTCTTACAAAGCACCAGGGAGGTGGTGGTCACCAGGGCTCTTAGAGCCACAGAAGGAGGGCCGCGCAGCCCTCTTCCGTTTTACTTTTAAAGCCCCGTGGAAGTGGCGGTCCCTTGGGGTTCTTAGAGTCACAGGAGGAGGGCTGTGCGGCCCACCTCCATTTTACTTATAAAGCCCTGGGGAGGTGGTGGTCTTATAGCCACAGGAGGAGGGTCGCGCAGCCCTCCTCCAATTTATATAAGACTCGGCCAGCCCGGGGTTGTGGCGGTATCCAGGGCCAGTTTGGCCACGGGGAGGGGGCCTCGTGCGCCCCCTCCCCTTATTTAAAAAATAAGCTCCCCGGAACTGGTGCACCCGGGGGCAACCCTACAAAGAAGCGCTGAAGCCCGCCCTTATTTTTTTTTGCCACGGATTTGCAACTCCATTGCGATACACACACACACACACAAACACACTTACCTGCGTTATACTTACATTTTCGACTTAATGGCATGCATGGTAAAGGTATATCCGTGGTAAAAACAAATGCGTGGTAAAAACATGCGTGGTAACGACACTCGCGTTGTAACGGCTGCGTTGTAAAGGTAGTGAGTGGTAACGGTCGCGTCGTTATTGCTGTTAATGGCCAGTCCACACCAGGACGAATGGAACACTATGGTTCATAATGCAGAGTGGTCTTGTCTGTAAATCCAGGATCTGCAAAAGGTGTCAGTCATAAAAGACAAAGCCACTCGGGAGATATGCAATGAGGTTAATACACCAAACCCCGTGCCCAGAACACATTGTTGCAGAAAAGTTTAGAAAATTATAAGGCATACAACATCCCCTGCCCCGCTGTTTGAATCTTCTCTTCATGTTATCATTGCTCGTTTTCTTGCCCCCTCCATAACAAACACTCTTGGATATGGCCGGTCCCCACAGTGTAAAATGCAGTTAGTGCAGTTTCAATCACCAGAGCTGGGACTGCATATTGTCCAGACAGGAATACTGTGCAGAGAAACACTTACGAAGACGATCTGAAGATCTGAATGAATCGGTTCTGTGACTCACAGGCAATGTCAACATCTGTACAAATCCTGGCAAAATGAGCTGAAGTTCCCAGGAAGTGAGTCAGCGTGAAGCGCTTTACTGAAGCAACACAATGCATGTGCTTGGATGCAACCACAGAGCAAAATGTTTCACTACACCTCTCTTAAAAAGTCATACGGTAAACTTACGTAATCAGTCTACTTGGCGCTTTTCAAAAGAGCGTGAGGTCAAAGGTCCAGTGCTATCACAGATGTACCACAGTAAAACTTTGCACTTTCCCCTTTAATTCCCACTTCTTTCTAATTTTTTTCTCACTTGCCTCTAACCCACAGACCACCCAAGAGGAAGACTGATTGTGTAGATCTCGAAGGCCTTCACTATGAGATGGCTGGGTTTTAGGTGTAGGGATCCCGGCGCCAGGAATTTCTAATTCCGTTCTCTATCCCCAACTCAAAATTCAGCCAATACATGTTTTAGTCTCTTGAATGGGGAATAATTGTGCAGATCTGGTAATACTTGGTGAAAATCCATGTTTCCTCCAGTTTCAGGGACTATTGCCAGAAAACAGTTCCTTTTTCATACATACTCACCAAGACTCGGCACTACATTGAGATGGTTCACTAAGGGGAACAAGTCTGCCACAATGCGACCCCCGGGGGAAGTGAAGGTCGCAGACCAGTCTTCCCCCGGGGTATTCGCGCAACGGCCGGAAGGACAAGGTGGGGGTGGGATTATAGGAGTGAAGGAAGGGGCGGGAGTTGGGAGGGGATATAAGGTGTCAGGAGAGGAAGATCCGGCCTCTTCCTGACACCTGAGCACCACCGGGGGGAAAATAGAAAAGTTTGTCAAATTAGCAGAGTGTTAGGCAATCTGCCGATTGGTCGATCGGCTGGGGATTTTTTATTGATATTTCGTGCAGGGCAGGGTCGTGATTTTTCATCAACGTTTGCCGCGATTGCCGGAGGCGCCCGACGCGGAGGCCGTCAGCACCACACTGAGGTCTTGGCTGGCCGGGCGGGTGGGCCGCCTGCGGCCTGGTGCGTGGCAGCGGGCATGGGCCGGGATGGCCCGTGAGCTCAGGACGGCGAATGCGGGGACGTATGCTGCGGTGGTGGCTTGAGGGGAGAGCCACCACCAGGAATCGACCAGCCGTGTCAGGTAGGGGGCAGGGGCTGCCATGCATGGGGGCCCGGGAGGTGCGGGGGCGGGCGGTATAGACTGCTGGTTTTGCCGGCATGCTGGCGCGGGCATGCCGCAATCCTTCGCAAGGGAGTGGGGGTGGGTGGGAAGGCAGCACGCATGGCGGCGCGACTTTGCCGTAGGAGGCCCGAGCATGAATGAGACGTGGTGGGGGGTGCAATAGTGTGCCGGCCCGGCTAGGCGCTGGGCCCCGCAGTATATGGAGAGTGCGGGGGGGAGGGGTTTCACACATGCCCGGTTTAGGAGGGCATGAGTAGGACTAGGAGAGATTTCTGGTCATGGCGCATAGCACCAGATCCCCCTTTGGACACGTCAGGGAGCCTCAGGAGGGGGCCTACCCGGATATGGCGGGGGGCTCCTTATTTGCAGTTTCGCACCCCAAAAGGGGGGGGGCATTTTGTGGGCGTGGTTTTTCTCGGCACGGGCGAGCACCGGGGTCTGGGGGGCTGAGGCGGGACGCCCCCCCTTCTGTTCCTAAGGTGGCGGGGGCTGTTTTTTTCCAAAGGGGGAACCCGAGAGCTGCGTACTGTCCTGGACATTTAGTGAAGCATGGTAGGGGGGGCGGGCAGCGTCAGTGGACGACTGCTGCGTACCCCCAGCGCATGTGGTGCCTTTTTCAGGGAGGCGAGCAGCGGGCCCCTCCCCCGCGACAACGTTATCTAGGAGCAGGCACGATGAGCGGCTCCGGTTTTTGGCAGCAGGAGTACTGGGGGGCACGGGGGGAGGCTGTGCTGGGGTGGGTGAGGCTGGGTCTGGTTCGGGAGTGGCTGCTCAGGAGGGAGGTGGGGGGTGGGCCCTGGAGGGTGGTCAGGGAGCTGCAGGCAGCAGTGGCGCGGGTCCTTAGAGTCAGGGTGAGGGACTGCCAACATGGCACGAGGCCCGGTGGTGCTTGGGACCCACCTGGTTGGAGCGACCGGGTGGGTGGGGAACCAGGACCGGCGTGTAAGGCCGGCAGAAAGGGAGTGACGCCAGCGGGGTGCACGACGGCCCCTGGACGCTGGCCGGAAGCAGTAGGGGGGTCCGCGGCGGCCTGCCCTCCGACGAGGGATTCGCGCATTTGAACACTACAACCTTATGAATCCTACCAAGTTATGAGTACGTTTGGTGATAGATGGCATGGATGTTGAGGGGACAAAGACGGGGGTATGTGACGGTGTGTGACGGAGATGAGAATGTGGAATGGAGGATGAAGTGCGAAATGGGATGATGCGGAGGGGGTGCTGCCAGGGGGTGGGGGGATTTCGGGTAACCAGACCGTTTTGTTGTTTGTTTCAGGAGGCAAGTGCGGCCTGCGGTGGAGCTGGGGGCAAGGAGCCCAAAGGGGGGACAGCGGCTCCAGTCCAGAGGAGGAGGTCCCGGACGGACACTCAGGTAAAAGGCATAAGGCAAATGCCAGGGGCCTGAGGAGCCCAGGGCACAAACGACACCCAGCTGGTCGGCTGGGGGCGGTGGTTTTTTTTTTGGTGGGATACAGGCGCAGATGCGGCATGCTTCAGGAAATGGGCACCTTGGGGCCAAGCCTCGAGTAAGGTTTGGGGCCAAACGGACGTTTGTGGTACCAGGAGGATGAAAGACGGGCAAGCAAAGGGTCACTTATCACTACTGCCGTGTTTGAAGGAGTGTGACTAGTGGGCCGGGGGGCCAATTGACTCAGAATGTGGACATCGGTCTCGAAAATGGGACAGCACATTCCAGTGTGGGGCCCGGGGCAGGGCAGTTACACTGCAAAGCTAGGGTTCGCAGCTCGGGTGTTACAAGATGGGGGGGGGGTGTCGCTGGACTTAGAACTGTGAGAGAGAGGATAAGGTCAGTCCAAGCTTGGCTCAACCGGGGGGGGGCTTCAACGCAATACTCAGCCGCTACCCACTGTTGGGGGCGGGCTGGCGACTTTACATTAAGGGCACTTAACCAGGAGCAGAGATGTTGACCTGGAGGGGAGGGGGAGCGGGTTTTTCTGGGTACATATTCTAGCAGGCAGGTCATTTTGGGGACAGGGGAGACTGGTGAAGGCACCCGTGTCGGTTAACCAATGAAGTTAGGGGGGACGGTACACGGGAAGGAGTGTCCTCCACTCATGAGGTCAAGCTGGGTACCTTGGTAGGAAGGGGGGAAGCCCAGGGGAAGGTAGTCAGGGGCCAGGAGGGCCCTCCGGTTAGTTGGAGGCCATGGGTCCATGGTGCTTGACGACTCCCAGGAGGAAGCCGGTGCTACGGCGAAAAAGTGGGTGTGATCTGAAGTGGGTCGGGATGGACGAGTCTACGCAGAGGATGGGGAAAGGGGTCACGGAGAGACATTGCTGAGGACTGGGTGTAGTGGAAGTCCCCGGGGGAGGGGGGGTGTCTCAGGGTACGAGGAAGGCTGTCAGAAGGGGCGAAAGTGCAGAGGAAGGGAAATGGTGATCAGCAAGAGGGCTTTGCATCACGGCTTCCCAATGCACGGGCGGGCTTGACTCTTGAGCGTTGCCCATTTGGTGGGGGCCGGGGTCACGAAGAGCGGTGGGGCTCCAGGGGTCGCAGTACCTGGGGCGCAAGCGTTGCGCGGCATAATGGGGGGCAGCCTTATATAGGCGAGGATTTGCCTGGGGGCGGGACAGGTACAGGTATTTTTGTTGAATACCGGGTAGGATACTGGGCGGGGTTTTTTGGTCCGAGTGAACAGTAGGGGCCTGGGGTGGCATCGCAGTAACGGAGGGCAAGAGGGTGCGACAGACGGTGAGCTGACAGTCCGGGGAAGCGACGGGCACTGCTTTGGGGAACTAAAACAGGGGGAGGGGCCTTGGTGCGGCAAGATACGGTAGGGTACGAGGTGGTTTCCTGGGTCGTAGAGGGCGATATTTTACAAAAGGGATTGTGGTTGCGTGATGCAGTTTCGCTATAGGGGCGGGAAGACACGCGAGAAAAGGGCGGGATAGAAGGGAAGCTATGCGGCAACAAATAAAGAGTTGGGGAGAGCCACTCGAAGGGTACGCAGTGAAAAGGTACCGGGGAAACTGAGGGCAGTCGCCCGGTCCCAGCCAGTGTGAGTTGTGGGACCGCAGAGGGGGTTTAGGTGGGGCGTACAGTTGGGTGTGGGAGACGTGAGGCAGAGTGCAAGGGTGCCAGCAGAGGTTGGGAGGGGACGTTGTTTGCCAGGTGCAAAGTGGTGTGCCAACAGGAACGTGTGAGGTAGGTTATGTGTGGGGACGGGTGAGAACGTATGGGACAGGGAGCCAGCACACAGTGGTCGTGTCATAAAGACACTTACAATATGGCAAATTGAAAGGACTCTGGGAGTATGGTAGTGCAGGAAATAGGAGATGTAATTAGATGGTCGCTGTGGGGCAGCAGGCAAGGGGGCATCGGCTGTGGTGACAGGCTGTTAGGGCCTGGCATGTTGGGGTGGAAAAAACGGGGCACACCGTTTTCGAGAGGAGCAGCGTCGGCGCTTGAGGCGTACTTGAGGATGGGGAGGTGTGCCCGGGCAAGGGCGATTGGGGGGGTTTTGAGTTGTTTTATGTCGGTTACAGCGTTCGGGGAAAGTGGAGCGTGTGTCAACGAAGCTGGGGAAAGCAAGGAGGGGGCATGAGGCAGTGGTGATTGGTGGCAAGAGGGGGAAGACCTATGGCTGGGGGACCTTGTTTTCCAAAGTGGACGGTAGACCGACATGTCTGTAGACCCGTATAGGCTCGTACGAGGGCGGGGTTGAAGGGGCGGGTCTACCTTAAGGAGACGCGTGATTCCTACGCATTGGGGCTGTGACAGAGGCGACGTCAGGAGGGCCCCTGGGGGGGGGATAGGAGGTGGAAGGATGGGGGAGCTGGGAGTATGGAAAGGTTTTCTGTGACGATATAGGCACGGGGAAAAGGGTTTTTTAGGCTGGGGTGTGGGAAGAATGGTGAAGGAGGGAAAGGGGACATAAATCTTACAGGACTAATCATTCTTTTTCTACTGCAGGAAGTGGGAGTTGCCTGGGATCCAGGGCGGTCGCCTGGACAGGTGGACATTTTACCGAGCATTGGGCAGCAAATGAGGCAAAATATAAGGTGTACAGACGTCACCGGGCGGGGAACACAGTCACTGGAATGTGTTATGATGGGGAAACAGTTGAATGGAAACGGGGGGAGCGTTGCTGCTAGTAAAGGTACATCGTGTCATACGAAATGGGAAATTGCCCCGATACGAGGATACGTGTGGGAGAGAAAGTACTCAGGAAGATTGTCAGATATGGCTTTACACAAAGATGCATGGCAGGGTGTATGGTTCAATGAAATGGAACTTGAAAAGTTGGGTACGTGAAACCATTGGGCCTTGCAATGGATGGTCTATGGGGAATGTCGAACATGCTTACAAGGAAATGGCATACAGGTAATGAGACTGTTTGAAGGGAAACAGGTGGTTTTGTTTAAGAATGGGCACTTTTCATGGATGGGGATTGTCCTGGAAACGTACTTGTCTACACAGGACACAGGTTTTAAGGGTGGATGGTTGTCCACCAATGGTGCCTTGTGGAGGATGGACTCTGGGGGCTGTTGAACATGCTTACATAAGAATGACCCGCAGGTAATGAGACGGTTTTGAAGGGATACAGGTGGTCTTGTTTACAGATGGGGGCATTTTCACGGACGGGGGATGGTCCCGGAAATGTTACTTGTTGACACGGGACACAGGTTAGGGGTGGATGGTCGTCCACCTGGTGCCGCGGGGGGCGGGGGGCATTAGGTGCACGGGAACTGGAGGACCAAGTAGTCCTGCTTAGAATGGGTGCACCTTTCACAGTCAGGGCTGTCCCAGCATTAGTAATTTTATACGGGACGCAAGTTTAAGTGGTGGATGGTCGTCCACAGGGTGCCGCAGGGTCGGCTGACGGGAGGCGAAAGGTGCACAAGAACTGGGGGGGGGCAGGGAACCGCCCTACGGGGGTTCCCTGGTTGGCGGTTCTTTGGAGGGGTGGTGAGTCACATACGGGCGGATCCACCCCTCGGGGGGGGGGAGAACGGTACACAGGTGACTGATAGCGGGGCGCGGGGTGCAATGACCAATGAAGGAAATTCAACAGAGGATGCTTGGAGGGCAAGTGAAGGTGAGAATGGGAGAGGAAGGAGGTCACCGAGTGAATGGGGGAAGAGTCAAACAGGTGAGTTGGTTTTGAGAATGGATGAAAGGAGAATGAGTCGGTATGGGATGGGGAAAGTAGATTTATTGCATTTATGTACTGTTTAATAAAGTCTAAATGATTGCAACCTTGTCCTAATAAAATGGCCTTTTACGCTTCAAGTAACAGCGTGGAGTGTGGTTCTTGCGCGAAGATGCTTCGTGCACGCCAGGTGGGTTGGGCCACAGTTTGCTGTGATGTGCAAAACTGTATCGAAAACAGCTGAGATGTTTGAGCACCGAGGCGTCCTAAACACCTGCTGCAATAAAAGCAGATGAAAACATACAGTCTGTTAGCAGGATGGCAAAGGTCACTGGATGGAGTTGTAATATGGTCTCAGCAATGTCTCGTGGTCTAATTATTGTGATTCTTCTAAAAGGGAAAAAATAATGTTGCCTGGGACTCATTGGTCCACTTATTTAGTTCTTGTTATGGCAAATGAATTTGCAAGAGCTGTACCAGGTCACAAGGAAGTCAAGTCAAGGGCCACACTTCCACCACAGGGACACTAGTGTCTTTATTAATTGTCCTACCCAGATTCTTGGCTTACTGGTTTGCCCCTTATTCTTCTTAAGAATTCTACATGTGGATTAATCCGCAGCGAGTGGTGGAAACTCTGCACATGAAAAAGTACTAACAATGTGCAAATGTAATTGATGAGGGGGTGGTTATACCAGCGAATGTGGAATATTTCCTGATAATTAGAGGGGCTAGGGATGGCCATGCTTTACCTACATATTCACAAACTTTTACGGCTTTCCCATGTCACGAAAATTGCACTCAGAGCTCCTCAAGTATGTTTACAGGTCAATGAGGCTCTAACTTACTTAAACCCAAACGTTAAGAAAGTCACACACCAAAGCTGTCCACATACGGGAATTACAAAATCATCACACAGAAGTCAGTAGAAGTATGACCAATAACTGTACAAGGACAAAAAGAAAAAACAGATGAAAGATTAATGGAGAAATAGTTTGGGCGCAGTCTGTACCATTAAAACAGCAACACACATGCACACATGAGACTAAAAAATAATTTCCAAAACTGAAGCACAGCGTCACTGAAAATATGTTGCATTTATCATCGATCACCAATAAACACTCAAAGCTGGCTATGTGGTCACACAAGAGAAGACCAACCACACTCAAGTAAAGCCAAAATATCTTTATTCGGCCAATGCATATGATCATAAAGGTACAAAATAAAACCATTCTGCATTTATGTAATAACTACAACGAAACAAAAACACATTTAAAATAGATAAATGAAATAAAAATGTCTTAAAAAGAACCTGTCATCATCACCATGAACCTCTCTAATCAGATTAAAAATACATAAAATCTTTTAAACCAATTGTAATTAATTAACGACAGTGATTTCTTAATGGTTGAGTGCATAGTTTCTTCTTAGTTTGATTGCAGTAACGATGTAATTAAGGACAGCAATACAAATTTCCACAGAAGATACAATTTGGAAATAAATTAGCCCTTCCCTATAACATGAAAAATGCTTTTTTTTAAAAAAAGAATTGGGCACAAGAAACGTAGTCTAAACGATTCATATAAAGTGCAAAAAAGTATAAAGTGCTCAGTAGATTGGACACTGGCCGCAACACATGGGCAACATGGAAGAGAGGTGTGTCAGGTGCATTCCATAGGAAAGGTCACTGTATTCAGTCTCAACCTAGCAATGTAAAATCTGTGTTCAGGGTTAGTTATACAGCTGAGATAGGGTTCCAGGCCTGTAGATACGGACATTTGCATGTATTTAATGACATATCCAGCAGCTTCTCATGTCTTGTTTCCTCTCGGAGTGATCTGAATGTCCCTTTAACTTTCTCTTTAGATCTACGGCCAATGTTTTCAGGGTGTTCAAAGAAGTTACTGAGGCCCAACCTGCAAAAGATGTTTTTAACATAAAGTAGCCATGGAATGGCAGACATACTCTCTAGATTTACACAATCGACTATCACCTGCTGTGAAAATTGGGCCATCACTGCACTCTACTTCCTGGCCGCTGAATCACTCTAGGGGACCAGTGGAGTCATGGCTAACGAGTCACATGCAAGCCAGTCCCTCTGTGTATTGAGATACATTATCAGTCAAGTGCAGCAATACATTACCATTCCACAGTGACTACAGACTCGCTCCAGAGGCATTGCACTCCTATGCCACTGCCCGTGTCCTCCATGTGCTAGGAACTACTGGCGGCTCACGTGTAGCACTACGGCTACCTTGTCAAGTGGCACACCATTTTCGCAATTAACACTACTGGCACTTCATGACTATACAAGTTTGGGGCTTTTAGTTGGGTTACAGGAGGGTAAATCAGTGACAGCTCCCTATCTATCATGCCATGTGCACTCCGCTTTTCCTGGTGCAACACATGGCACCTTAATTGTCAGTTGCCAAATGCCCACCAATTGTTTGCTTCGGATTATGGTGGCATGTGACTCCTAGGTGAGTACAGCAAACACACTACATTGTCAATAAGATATGACAGTTCGATGCTTTGCAGACTTCACAAAACCTTTCCCTACAATATGTCTCATTGAAGTTGGCAGCCAATGCATGAGTGGAATGTGAATAAATGCAGGTTACTGCAACTGCAATCCAAATATGCCTGTCTTTTTTCAGGTGATGTGGTATCCTTCCTCAATTCGAAGAAAAGAAACCACCTCCCTTTATTTTCTGAAAAAGACACATGGTGAGCCACGTAATTAGTACAGGTATCATCTGTAAGAAGATCTTGAAATGTACAAGGGACAAGGGGCGATATGTACGACAGTTTTTAGCAGTCGCAAATGGCGAATCGGGCCATTTACGACCGCTAAATAGGTCTGTGGTATGTACAAACCCTATTTTGCAAGTGGGTAACCTATTACTGACTCGCAAAATAGGGTTTGCGACTTGCTATTAGGAAGGGGCATGCCAAGGGCGTTCCCTTCCTAATAACAACTCACAGTGCCATGTACGAATGTTTTGCAACCGAAATGTGGTCACAAAACATTCACATATTCAAGCATTGGAAAGTTGGTGGTAGACCAGTCGCAAATGGGAAGGAGTCCCCAAGGGGCCCCTTCCCCTTTCCGAATGTGGGTGGAAATATTTTTTACGAGTGGGCCGGGTAGTGGTCCCACAGACCACTGCCTTCTCTTAAAAAATTAAACTGAAACGTTTCATTTTTCTTTCTGAAATGCAGCTCGTTTTCCTCTAAGGAAAACGAGCTGCATTTTAAAAAAAATCTGCTTTATTGAAAAAGACAGTCACAGACATGGTAGTCTGCTGACCACAGCAGGCCACCATCTGCGTGAGTGCCGGCCATTCCCAATGGGTAGCAAATTGGGACCTGCCTCATGAATATTAATGAGACAGGTCCCTTGCGACCCATTTGGGAATCGCAAACAGTGTCTCAGACACTATTGTACATTTCATTTTGCAAGTCACAAAATGGAATGGTCGTGCATCTGGCCCCTAGGTCATATATATTTACTAAAGGGTATTCTGCCTGAGTGATGGTGCCACAATGAGATTATGTGCTTGTTTTGGTGGAAGTGAAATGTCACAGTAGTAGCTTAGGTGACATGACATTACCAGGTTCAACAATATGCACACTGGTAGCACAGGCTAAGACAGGAAGATATTTTCTAAAGGCATCTATTGTCTGTGACATGATATTAGCCATTGGTAACTTTTGAAAGATTGCGTTTTGTTTACTGTAGTGCTCCTAACATTGTATATCTGTGTGGTAAGTTACACATTGTCGACATCTTGTGAAACGCATTTGTTGATGCATGCCTAATTGGGCTGATTATGCAAATGGTGATAGTGACAAAGGTGTGTTTTTATATGGACAATAGAGATAGGAAAATAGAGAGGATACCCACAACTTAGCTGAATTAATCGCACATTACATTAGCCAGTGGGTTAGCAGGTAACATTGAGAAGTGCGTACAGGTGACAGTTTACAAATCGAGACATTGAGTGACATTTTGTAGTAAATGTTGAAGGAGACTTACCAGACTTCGTCATCCATCCAGTCAGACTAGCCAGTCTGCAAGGCACATTAGGCAGGGTAACCGCGTAGGGGGTGGCGGTTACAGGTGGCCGGCCGAGCGGCTGACAAACTAGGTGCAGGACAGGAGACAGACATAGACTTTGTGTAACTGCATGCAGGGAGGTTTTTGTGGTGGCATAGAGTGGTGGCATACCATGTGATGTTGCGGGGATTCTGCACATATACAGAACTATGCGCAGGAAAACAGGACCTCGGTGTATAGTGGTGTACCAACCATCCACCTTAGTACCCAATATCCCAATCCGACTAGCTATAGTGTCTCATTCGTTCTCCGTACTACAGCGAAGCTACCAATGATTAGACATCCCAGAACACGGACTCTTTCAGGAATCGCGGGAGCAAGAACACTCTTTCATTACTCACTCATACTTGTCCACAATGTGCGTATTAAGAGACACAGTATAGTTTAAAATGTTTATTTCAACTAACGTGCTCTAAGACACAGTACACGTGCCAGTACTAGCAGCATTATGCATAAAGACAAAATAGTAAGCATTGTTACAATTCCATAGAATACAAACGGGGACAGCATTTTATAAAGACAGTGGATGAAGGACTATAATGCCTTGCCACCCTCCCCGTGCTAGTAAGTAGTTTATTATAAAAATAGAAGACCTCTGGGCTTTGTCAGGGGGACCCCCATACCTCAAGAACTAGATGCAAGGTTTACATCATCAGACAAGCACAGCTCTTCTCCCTGGAAAGGTTTTTCTCCACGTGCCACCAACAGGGAGATCACAATATTAAAAGCACACGAATTTCTCCAGTGCAGCTGTATTTCATGTTATGTCTAAGTGTGAGGGGCTGACCAGAACAGCAACAATAAGGGACGTTGTTTTTCGACCTTGTACATTGTGTGCAGATGAAAACCACAGAGAACATCAGAAAAGGTGAAAGGCAGAAATGCAGACAGTTCTAATGTGAAGAGTTACAAGCAGAGTCTGGAAAAACAAAGTCACGGAGTAACGTGTGCAAAGGAGGCATCATGGCAGCTAGGCCTAAGCTAACTTAGCAATGTCGACCATGTGGCCACAATCCACACTACACCCTCCCCTGGTCAGTCCATAGGTCAAGACATAGGACGAAAACAGAGTTCAAATAGATGGAGCAGAATGTAAACGTTTATTGGTGGGAAAAGTCTTTTTGAAAAAAAGAAAAAAAGAAAGATGAAAAAATGTTCTAGATAGGGCCAGAAAATAGGTCACCCAAAGAGAATAAAAAAATCCAGTTATGCAGTTCATTGAGAACCAAAGCAACTAATCCATGAGAGTGTATGCGCAGAAAACTGCAACACCTTCCAAAAAGACATCATTGTTATCGTCTGAAAAAAGAGATGCCATCCAGTTCAACAAATCAAAACTGCATTCATGCTCCTCATAATAGGGAGCAGCGATCAGCATTGCGGGACAACTTGCGTGATACTCAATATAACTTTGTTGTAGGAGATTCTGAGCAGCCGCCCAGATATCCCATTGCGCCAAGACTCCAAGTGCAGCCGCACGCGCCATCAATCCATCACCGGAACATTCCCGTTCATGGGCCATTAAGGGACCCATCAATTGGTCGAAATCCGGGTCAGAACAAGACGTATTGGAGAGGCAAACATCCAAGGACCAAGAGAACGGACATCGTAAGCAGGACATCACAGGTTGCACGCAAGTGAAATACGCAAAGCGAAAAGATAGACCGTAAGCAACGCTGAGTGTCGCCAGCGGCAGGACGCCGAAGCTGTCAATCATGCGGTCACGGAGCATCCGCAGCCGACCTGGGTTGTGTAGGCCCACAAAAGGTGCAGCCATTGCGCAACAGACAAAGTAAAAACAATATTCCAGCAGCTAAGGCCAGGATCAATGGGAAGCCACCAAAGACGCTGGAAAAAATAGAATGAATAAAAGCCGGAATTACACCAAATATAGTCTGAAAGGAGGTCAAAAGGCCAGAGCCCACAACTTTAAAAAAGTGAACAAGACCTTTGGTATTAGATGCATTAAATATACGGTGAATCAGTTCACCGAAATGTTGGGGGAAGTTTGTGGTCAAAAGGGCCTGTATTTCACTGTGGGTGCTGGCCACCTGGAGGACAAAGGTCTCCCGTGCGGAAGTTAGCATGACCTCCTGGTTTAATAATAGCGCCTTTATTCTGCTCAATTTATTTAAATCTGCCTTCAAAGTAGGTATGTAAGGCCAAATAGAACTATCTAACTTCCCACGCGGGGGTGGAAAAAGCCCATTTTTAAAACACACTATGCGCTGTGAAACTGTTACAATGTAGGGTATGCCTGCTTGCAACCCACAGCAGTCTTGATTATTTAAAAGCAGATAGCTACCATTAGCAAGCATAGTGAAAGTAGGCGATATAACCGGAACAGGAATGCCCTTTAAAACACATGCAAGATTCGGGCAGAAACATTACAAGCCCCGTGCAATTTAATGTTTTTACAAACAAGGGAATGACCCACTGTAGAATCGCAAGACTCTCCTGTGAGAAATACCTCCTTGTCATCCCTAAGGCATCTGTATGTGAAAGGTAGGGACCAAAGTTCATGCAAAAAGGCACTGCCTAAAGGCTCAAAACGGCCAACAGGATAATGTTTCATGCATGAACTAAATTCAAATGAAGAAAAAGGCAAGGTGATAACCCTGTGTACTAGCCACACTGCAGAGTCAGTCTCCGCCACAGAGAATGGTAAAGGATATATTTTTTCGATATGCAGGAGAGTGTATGTTGCATCTTTCATGGACATGAATTGCTGTTTCTCAGTTAAATTAAATGGCAAGAACAAGGCAGATGTGTTTAAGAAATGCCATGGAACCTTCCCCATTTTTAGTGTCTGCAAAGTCCATGCAAACTGCATTACTGAACGCAATGGATTCTGACCATGATATAACACATACACGTCATCCTGTACAATATCAACAACAGACGAAACAATATTCTCTAATGTGTAAATGCGGGAAGACAGGGTGTTAATACTATTGTCGACAACAGCAAGCACTTTTTCTAGATGCGCTTGATCTATTTCCCGTAAACGGGAAGCAGCTTCTATTTGTGAAAGCTTCCAGATTTCATTATAAGTCGCATAAACAAATCTTTTAGGTCTTGGACCTCTAGGTCCGAGAACAAAGTCGGCCAGGTCGATGTTGCTGGAGAGCAGGGATAAATGTTGTTTTACGGATTCTAAGGTAGAGTGCTGCAACCACTGTTTACATAATTTACCAACAGAATATGTTGTTATTGAACGTGAATCAGAAAAACGTGGACCTGGTCGATCCTGTTTGTAACCAAAAGCAGAGTTATGAAAACGCAGTTGGCAGGCATCAGAAGCTATGGGCCACACCAACCAGGCTGAGCGATCTAGTGTAGAGACATTAAATGAGTTATTTTGAAACAACGCTTGCAAACTTTCAAGGGAAATATTTAAATGCAAGCTTCTGTTCGGCCAGGAAGACAACGCAGGAGTGGAAGGTGCATTCAATTGTTTGGAAGTCGCTAAACCAAAACAAGTTGTTTGATATATAGTACCGTTTAAAAATAACATTTGTGTGGGGATAAGGCAAGCGCGGTGCAAGGCTTCTGTACCACGTACCTGCCACGATTTAGTGCCCCAAATAGATTTCAAGTCAATGGTGTTTTTCCACTGTTCATAGCCCCCAACAGCTAATGCGTCCATAAAGGAACTGGAATATAGCAATTTGGTGTGGGTCAACATCACCTTTGGATTTTAAGAAATGTTCAATTTAAAATAATAGGACCCTGGGTTTGATCTGTCAAAGTCTGTAAAGTAAGTAAATTTATTTATCAGTGTTTGGAAGCTACCTTGCAGAGGGGTCGGGCAATGTTCCCACTGGGTATAATTGAAACTACCTCGAAGTGTACTTGCTTTATGCAGAAAATGGTTACCGTAATGCTGGTAGCAATATAAATCCGCATAGTTAGCAGAATTTAAGTACAAATCTTCAGCCTTACAAGCAGCATAATATTTCAAATCAGAAAATAATGATTCAATTGCATGCACGTCCCAATCATCTGAATGAATATTCCTTTTTACCACATCACCCATGGAAACACGAAGCACATTAGGGACATTAATAATTTCTGTCGGTCCATGAATTTGGAAATTCACTGCATCCCATACGATGCCATCTGCAACCGGAAAGGCGGAAATGTTCACAAATGTGTGGTCACGCTTCATGATGTGTGAAGAAGAATGCGGAGCCAAAGTTCCAGCAACAGAGTTCACCGCAGAGCGTTCAGGCAAATAGTGACCATTGATGAGCAATTAAAAAACTGTCACAAAGCCAATGGACATGATCAGGAAAATCAGAAATAGCACCAACCAGATGTTTGTCCATGGAGGGACCAAAAAATTGTCTCTGAACCATGATACAAAAATACTGAATTTGTTTGGGACGAATGAGGAGGTGGAAGACGAATCAAAGGAAAAACGAGTCGGGTTCAGAGGTGTTGTAGGTAAATGAGCCACTGACTCACTTGCGGGGTATGTATACTCGGTTTCCTCATTGCAGGAGGAAGCCAGGAGGTTAAGCAGGCAATCTGGCAAAGCGACCATCCCAATGGCAACATCAGCGCCTGTGGAGACTGGAGGGCCACGAACAGGATTTCTTGAAATTGCTGGACATGTTACCGCAGGTGTTACACTATTCAGAATCGGCCAGATGTTGTAGCTTGACATTGTCCACTGAGATGTATCTGTTGTCTTTGCGACCAGGAAGCGGTGGTAAGATGACTGTACGAGTACCCTACAAGCCAAGAACTGGAACCGGTGCACGATAAGAGGGGCCAAATTCTTTTTTGTTCTCCACCTTCTCTCGGACCAGATCTCCAATCTTTGGAAGCCAGCCGGCCACCGGAATCTGCAGCGCTGCATCTGTGGCTGAGGGTAAGTGTTCGCTTGCAAGTCTGTCACGGGTCTCTTGTAAGTCCTGTAACATAGTAGAATGATTATCTACATCAAAGATTGTGACGGTCGCCGCCATGTCTAGACCATCAAGGTCTGGCACAAACATCTGTATGCCAAAGAGCATTTCGTATGGGGTCCGCCCACCCAGAGATCTTCTAGGGAGATTATTAAGTGCACGTTGCACGCTATACAAGTGGGCCAGCCAGTTCCTGCCAGTACCTTAGACTCTAGCTGTCAAGGATTGCTTTAAGTCACGGTTCATTCGCTCCACAATTGAGTTGCCTTCAGGCCTGTATGGAGACAAAAATTGCACCAGCACCCCCATAGACCTCATCGCGTCCTTGTACGCCTTAGAGGCGAACGCTGGACCTTGGTCGGAATGAAAGGTGCCCCAGGCAAAAATTCCCACAAAGACACGCAAATCCCTGATGACATTTCGAGCGTCAGCACTGCGTTGTGGCCAAACCCAGATGAAACGTGTGCACGAATCAACTGCAACTAAGATATATTTATATGCAGTATCAGAAGAAAATGGACCGCAGTGATCAAGGTATACACAACCAAAAGGTTTATTAGAAATGCAGAGCTGTGTTTGTGGCGGACGTGTAACCGTAGAGGGCTTAATCTGTTGACAAATGTCACAAGAAAGGACATAATTACGGGTCTGTTTATATAAACCACGCCACCAGTAACGCTGCTGCAAGAGTGAAACCGTTGCAGACACGCCCGCATGGGCCGAAGCCAAGCCTTCGTGTGCAGCTGTTATCAAAGAATTTCTGCGGTCCGCGTTGGGAATCAGCCGATCACCAACGTCCGGAATTCTTACATAAGGAACATGGTTGGGACTTAATTGATAAGAGTACTTTGACGGGAAACCCTGTGGGTAAATAGAACCTTCCTTGGTTGCAGCTATAGCTGTCAAAATCTCATGATCTATTTTTGTCATGGATCTTGTAACGGCTGCTACTGAGCACGTGGCCACTGCTGATTTGGCAGCTTCATCCGCCAAACTGTTACCGACCGCGTGTGCGCCCACATGCTGGTGGCCAAGAGTGTGAATCACCTGTGTGAGAGGCAGACGTTGTTTAAGATCTGCCACTCGAACCCAAAGCATTTTATGCTTAATTGCGCTGCCTTTAGAATCTCTATAGTCGTTTTGAGACCAAAAGAATAGGTTGTCATTAAAAGACTGAACCCAGTAGTAAGAATAGCATACAATAAGTGTAGTCACATCCGGGTCTGCAAACTCAAGTGCGAGCACCAAAGTACGCAGCTCGGCCAATTGGGCGGTACTGTCTCCCAGTGCCTGCGTGTGCACAACACTCGATTTGAACTCACCGTTCACCATGGTACCTGCCACAATAGCACATGCTGCTGAGTATGCATGCTTAGAACCCGTGGCCGGTTGCGCCGAACCATCGGTGTAAATGATACATTTGTACTCCTCAAGCGGCAGCAAAGACAGAGGAGGAGGAAGAACAAATTCATACTGCAGGAACTCCTGTGTCTGAAGAGAGGAATCAAAGATAAAGGTGACATCCGGAGACGTCAAAGAAGTAGCCCATTGTATCCAACGGGGGTGCAAAGCCTTAGAGTTTGGCACACTTGCCTTTGTCACTGCCTCTAGGGCAGGATAGGGTGTGACAACCAAGATGCGTTTTCCCTGTGCCAGTGCGCGTTCTTTAAGAATCGCCATTTGCACTGCAGTCAAAACTTTCTCCACAGTTGAAAAGCGCAACTCGGCAGAAGTGTATAGATGCGACTTGTAGGCAATAGGTACTGTGTCACCTTCGTTAAACGTCAAGTACGTGAAACCCACTGCCCTGGCACAATTCTAATCACCAGGTTCGTGTGGTTATCACGAGTCAATAAGAACTTAGATTCAAGTAGATCAGACTGAAAAGATTGCAGTATAAGCGAATGTTCTGGAAGCCAGCATGACTTGGAAAAGGTAGGTTGTATCAAGGCATAGAGAGGCTTGATACGCTGGGCATATTCGGGAATGTAAGATCGTCTGAAGTTCAAAAATCCCAGCAAAGACTGAAGTTTTTTCAGGGTCGTTGGAGGGCGCAGAAGTGCGCACTTCTCCAGGAAGTAGGGAGCTAAGCCCCTACCTTCATTGTTGAGCTCATAGCCCAAAAACAACACAGTGTATTCTGCAATGTGAGATTTGGCAAAATTAAATTTGTAACCTAAGACCGAGAACTCAAGAATAATGCGGTCTACTCGGGAAAGATGCGGCCATAGTTCGTAGTCTGTCAGATATATATCATCCACGTACGAATACGCATCTGGGTCTATGCTGTCTAACAAAGAGACAACACGGGCGGCGAAGACCCCCGGGCTGTTCTTGTAGCCCATTGGTAAACGCCGGAATTTTAATTGTTTTCCACCGGAAGTGAACGCGGTCCATTGACTGCAGTCCGGGGACAAATTGTGAGTGTAAAAACCATTGGAAAGGTCAAGTGTCATTTTATATCTTTTACGAACAAGACTGTCTACGAGCGCAGAACTATGGGTATTCTGTACCGCAAAGCTTCGACAATGAGAGTTCAAATGCCGGTAGTCTAAATCCAAGCGGTTAGACCCATCGGGTTTAGAAACCGCGAAAAGGGGATTATTCATTGGTGACACGCATGTTTCAATTACTCCTTGATATTCTAACTGTGTCAGAATGTCGGAAACGGGACCCTTAGCTTACCGCCGGAGGGGATATTGGGGTTGAGGCTGTGGCAGAGACCGCAATGGTATATCATGGGGGGAGAATCCTCATCCCAGCCCACGTGATTACGGTACAGTGCCGGTGCCTGGGCCACAGCCCATTCAGCTGCTAAAGCCTCCGCTCTGGCCTTGGGGACATGATGCGAAAAGCTCGGAAGGATTACTTCCTCCCCTCTAGGAGCAGCAAGTACAAATGGGGGCGGCCAATCCGCCTCCGCCAACAAAATGTCGTAAGAAGAGGTCAGATTTTCCCAAAAAATCCCTTTAACAACACGCTCAATGAAACCTTCAATTTGAAGGACAATATTAAATAGTCTATCAGGGGTGCCACTCGGGTGTCAGCTGTCTCGACAGTAATGAAAGTGTCAGTTGCTGTCGCCTCCACATGAGGACGTCGTGCCTCCCGCACTATGGTAACTTCCGCGGCGCTGTCTAGCAGCGTCACTGCCCACGTCCAATTCATGAGTCGCGTTCTCACCGCCTGTGGCATATCTCGCTGTTAAAGCTGCAACTTTTTTCTTCTGAAACTGTGGGCGAGAACGTGGAAATTCTTCTTGTTTCCCTCGGCCAGGTTGTCGAGGTTGGTCTCGTCCCTGTGGGGCGTCACGACCCCTGCCTCTTTCCTGGCGATCTCCTCCACCAGCCTGTGAGGTCGATGGTGCCTGTGAAGAACGAGGAGCACGCTGGCCAGGGACCTGAAATCTATCAGGAGACTTAATTCTCGCTCGGTCGTGCAAATCATAAGTGCGTTCAGAAGATACAGAAACTGGTGACGCAGCACGCGACCCTGGTTTTGGTTGTTGCTTTCCCTGTTTCTTTAACTTCCAGTTCTTTTTAGAAAAGAATGGTTTCTCGTCTTTACCAGACTGAGATGTTGATTGTGATTGTGGTTGAGTTTGCGTTTTAGCAAAAGGCTTAACTCCCAAACTATTGCGGCCAATGGTTTTATAAGCCTGTGCAATAATTTTCGGTAATTCGCGAGGCTTGTCCAGTTCTGGGACTAAAGCCAAAGCATTAGCGACTTGAAAGTTAACTGCATCACCCTTGACATTCGCAAGGATTAGATCAGCCACTACATCGAACACTCCTACCAGTCTCATCCCCAATTCCACAGCCGCTTCAGGGCCATGTTCGTATTGTACACGCTTAATTACGGTGGGGAGGACCGTCATGGATGGAGTGCCAAAACACTATGGAGTGTTTCGGCACTCCATATACACTGCCGCGAATACCTTGCCCCAGTTGTTGCATTCTGTCAACTCGGGAATTATGTCCTTTGGCAAACTAATAGTCAAAATCCTGTGTTTTTCCACAGGAGAGGTATTCGGAAACACCGCCTCCAGCTGGTCAAATTTTTCAGCAAGCCAATAAGGGAAATCATCCTTATTCTGTGGGCGCTTGCCCATCACCGAATTAACCATGACGGGACTTATAGTCACTCCGCCAAGTCCAGCTGGATGCGCCGCTACTCCAGGAGGGGCCATCTGGACGTTGCCTGTGACATATTGTACTAAAGCACCCGTCCTTGCTCATAGATCCCACCCTGCCTTATCCACTTGACTTTCTTTTGTGAACCTTCCCTCGTCAGCTGAGACTTAGCTATTTTGACTGATGCCCGATGGAGCTACCTTGTTTAGCTATAGGGGAGACGGGCTGTGGATTCCCTCCTCGGTCGTCACCTACCCAGTCGGTCTTTGGGCAGACTTCCTCTCGTCTCTCCTGCCTTCTTTTCACCCATCCTCCCCCTTCACACTTCTCCCCTCCCCCCTCCGCTCTATCTGTCACCTTTCCTTCCTCTTTCAATATGTTGCTTATTTTCTGATGTAAAGTGTAATATTGTGTTCTGTAACATTGTGTAACCCAATGTAAAGCGCTCTGATACCTCCGGGTCTAGCCAGCGCTATATAAAACTCTCAAAAGAAATAAAAATAAAAAAGCTCTGTGCACACGGATTAAAGACGTATGCAACACGCGCAGTTCATCTACTGGAACCGCTAAATAACGTGGATGCGGGGTATATCCGGCCAAAACAGGCCAAGCGGCCCCATCTATCGATAAGGGGCCTAAACGAATCGGGGTGACCGGGTGTGGAAGGGCGCCATTAAACCGAACACGGTGTTGCCAAGCCGTGAGCAGTACTTCAAGAGCCTGATAAGGCCGATAAACATTAGGAAGGGCGGTGGGAGCGTAAGCATGGAACAAATTGTCAGCTCCTTCCACCGCCGGAAAAGTAACCCATGAGTAAAATACCTCAAAGTGGTAAGCCGTATCAGTTTGGACAACAAAGATGAGGGCGACACCCGCGTCGGGTACTCCATAGGCCGTTAAATGAGCACGGAGCGCGGCTATGTGCCGGGATATTTACATTCACAGCCATTAAGACTAAGAATTTAGAACAACCTAGTGCGTGGCAGCGCAATAGAGGGTTAACATAAAAGAGAACACCTTTTAATAACTTCAAGCTTGAAAGAACCTATAAAAACATCAATATAGGAGGTTACACCCTCACATATGTTTCCGGAAACATAAGTGAAGGGAATTGTGGACAAGCACAAGCACTACTCAAGCGTCTCGCAGATAAGAAGCCCACCACACTTTGGTGGCGCCATGTTGCGGGGATTCTGCACATATACAGAACTATGCGCAGGAAAACAGGACCTCGGTGTATAGTGGTGTACCAACCATCCACCTTAGTGCCCAATATCCCAATCCGACTAGCTATAGTGTCTCATCCGTTCTCCGTACTACAGCGAAGCTACCAATGATTAGACAACCCAGAACACGGACTCTTTCAGGAATCGCGGGAGCAAGAACACTCTTTCATTACTCACTCATACTTGTCCACAACGTGCGTATTAAGAGACACAGTACAGTTTAAAATGTTTATTTCAACTAACGTGCTCTAAGACACAGTACATGTGCCAGTACTAGCAGCATAATGCATAAAGACAAAATAGTAAGCATCGTTACAATTCCATAGAAAACAAACCGGGACAGCATTTTATAAAGACAGTGGATGAAGGACTATAATGCCTTGCCACCCTCCCCGTGCTAGTAACTAGTTTATTATAAAAATAGAAGACCTCTGGGCTTTGTCAGGGGGACCCCCATACCTCAAGAACTAGATGCAAGGTTTACATCATCAGACAAGCACAGCTCTTCTCCCTGGAAAGGTTTTTCTCCAAGTGCCACCAACAGGGAGATCACAATATTAAAAGCACACAAATTTCTCCAGTGCAGCTGTATTTCATGTTATGTCTAAGTGTGAGGGGCTGACCAGAACAGCAACAATAAGGGACGTTGTTTTTCGACCTTGTACATTGTGTGCAGACGAAAACCACAGAGAACATCAGAAAAGGTGAAAGGCAGAAATGCAGACAGTTCTAATGTGAACAGTTACAAGCAGTCTGGAAAAACAAAGTCACGGAGTAACGTGTGCAAAGGAGGCATCATGGCAGCTAGGCCTAAGCTAACTTAGCAATGTCGACCATGAGGCCACGATCCACACTACAGTGAACAGTCAGACTTTGGGTGTTAGAGAGACCTTGTAGTGACAGAGGACATATCTTGAACAATGTATCTCTAATGTAATGTGAGGATAGGATTGGCCTTGCTCTAACACCTACCTGGCTGGGTTCAGGGGGAGGGCTGTTGTGCAGTGCTGGTTAAGCCTCCCGGTCTTGCTGCTGGTACTCATTCCAATGGTACCCACACAGGCCTGGAAAGAGTAAAAGAGATGACTGATAATAGTGATTGCATCTTACCTGACCTGACAATGGTCGTTTTCAGGACAGGAAAGTCATCCAGCTGGTGCTTGGTATCGAGGTTACGCCAGTCCATGAGGATGAGCTGAAGACATGATTTGGGCCTCATACCGAGGCACAGAGCGGCCATCTGTATTTTGGCAAACTTGTCTTTCATGTGCATCCTCTCATCTTGCCATTTCTTTTACAGGTCCCCACAGTGTTTTATCTCTGCCTCCAGTGCCTTCACCATGTTTTGAGGTCCTGCCACAAGGCCTTCTTCATTGCTTCACTGAAGACGTGTGGAGGCAGACAATGTAGTTCATTCACCATGGAGGTCAAGTACAAAGTTGCCCACAAGTTCTTTTTGCACTAAGTGGAGCGAATCTTACTCTAGTTACATGCTAAAGCAGCCCATCCTTTGAGTGACTCAAAACACACAAATGATTCAAATATAAGATCATAAATTTTAGGGCAAAATACCATCGAAAATGGTAAAACACATATGTTGATGTTTGGCGCTCCCAGTGAATGCACCACAAGTGAAACAGTGACAAAGTGGTAGATGTACGTAGGACACATGCAATGGTCATAGGTACAGTTCTGGTAACCCCAATAACCATCAACGTTCGAGGGTACGGCATCAGAATATTTAATTTGTGACCAAGCAGAAAACTGTTGACTTTTTGACCATAGAAATAATTGTGATTGGTCTTCTTCAGGACAAAAACAAGTAGTAACCTCTAATTGCCAATAAAGCATCTGTTCTTGCTCAATAATCTTTCAGCATTTTTTAGTGAAAAAATTGTTGTGTCTCTAATAAAAGCCTTTGTAGGCGAGGGCATAATTTAGTTCTATCACCTCCTTTAGAAGTTCACTCGTGTGTGATCCTACGTGAGTATCATCTACTTTGAACAATGTAGGGGCCCCTCCAATTCACCATGGAATCATGAATTATATTTTTGCCAGTTTCATATTTCAGACTAGGCCATATAAATGTGTCTTCGAGCACGTAAACGTCCAAGCTTTAGCACAGGAAAAACAATTCTGCTGCGTCCAGAGACTCTGAGAAATTTAAAGGAAATCTTCTTCAGCCTTCTCCTTTTTAATTCTTTTATTTTGATCACCAAAATAGTCTACACGTGTGTTTTAAAATCCTCTACCTCCATTGCGCCAACTCTGATTTTGTGGGGTAGGTTTGCACACTGCACTCAGTGATTGCTAAGGTCTCATTCACAGTTCGATGCAAAGTGAAAAAAATAGGGGCTTATTTACAAGGCCCTTGCGCCACTTTTGCGTCATTTTTAACATGGAAAAAGTGACGTAAAAGTGGCGCAAGCTAAATATAAATTCTTCTCACTTAGGTCTGCATTTAAGCTTACCCCAGCTATGAGCCGGTAATAAAACTGAGCACGAAAGAGGTGCATTGATAAGCACAAAAACGGTTTACTTATGTGATTTGTTAAAACAAATGCTTAATCGGTTAATAAAGCCTGAGCGATTGGAAAAATATGCCTAAAATGGCCCAGTTTAGAGTGCAATGCTGAATGATGTGCAGAATGTAGAGGCTTTGCCTTTCCAAGTCTTGCTTTCTAAAAACGGCGACGGTATCCCTGGTGTTTTCACTGTCTTACCCGAGCAGTTTCCAGGATTATGCTAGCACTCCTGAGATTAATGCTGTGTAGCTAGAACCTTTTTGAAGGCTGAACACTATAGAAAACTAATGAATGGGGATAAATTAAAGTGCTACAAAACAAACAACCCAAAAAGCATAATTATGTGCTTCATAATTTGAATTTTGTGCTGCTAAACTTGCTAATATATACCCAATGTCCTTCCTGTGATGCACACTGCTTCTTTGATGGTCCAGAGAGAAGTGCTGACCACAGAGCACACTCATTATGTGGACGGCCTCCTGACAATCGAGTCCTGAAGTCCTCTGAAGTTTGCTGTCCTTATTCAGGGAACATCCAAGTTGTACGGTGGAGGGATGTCCCCAGCCACTTTGACAAGAAGACTGAGCATTGTGGTGCTCAGTCTGAAGATTATCACAAAAAAGCTTTCTACAATGTCCTCATCAGAGGAGCAGAGTGCAGCACATTAAGGCTACTGCTGTACCCCCTTTACTTGTGCTGCCAACGATTCTTAGTGGTAGGCCGGTTTTCCTTTGATCAACCAATTGACATACTGGGGCCCATTTTGATATTTAGTTAAATGAACGATTTCACCCCGATTTATTTTTCTAATAACTTCTGATTATCTCACTTTCATCATTCAGGTAATTTTTGCTATACATTTGGGTTCGTTGCATCAGTCTTTACCAATTCGCTTCAGTAAAGTCATGCCAATTAAACTGGGCCAGGTTTGACTTTTAAGTTCTTTTGGGAAAAGCCAGACCCTCAACTCCCAAAAGGGTAGTAGGTATTTACACCATGGCTCTGTATACTGATAACTGGCTACGAGCTTTAGAGGTTGGGTTTTCAGTTCACAGTTGGAAATACAGTAGTGCAGAGCAGTAGTGTATGGACGTTTTCCCTCAGAGGGCGCCGATACCTTTCTACCATTCTTGCCATGCAAACTGAACTCCGAACACAATACATATACATTATGGAAGCTTTGATTGGACAATTTCAACTTACTCCTGAAAGTCTCTAAGGATATCCAGGAACCGTGGCAAATAGCTTCACTAGGCCCTGATGTTTGGATGAATATTTCCCTAAAACCACTGAACTTTACAACGTATTGAGGAAAAGTGTTCTTCTGATCGGTATCATTTGTACCAGGACTCCATTGTTTTTTCATTGCCATTTCGTGTCAAACACTTCCACACGACCCACCTGGTCGTTTCTGCTGATGCCTGAGGAAATTCTAACTAACACGACAAAAAAAAACATCTTGCAGCCTGCATTTCTGCCCAGGAACTGTCGCACACCCAACCCCCCTGTTCTTTGCAGTTCGACAGAAAACCATGAGACACTCACGCCCTGTGTAAATGATTTGTTTCCCATCTCCTGCTCCCTGCCTGGTAAACATCCTTGACACCGTGATCAGGTTATCTGGACAATGGTCTGACTGCTGGGCCTTGATCAGGGTGATTGGACAATGGTTTGAATGACCGAGCTTTGATCAAGCTGATCGAACAATGACCTGAATTACCGTGCTTTGATCAAGCTGAGTGAACAATAATTTGAGTACCAAGCCTTGATCAGGTCACCAACTACAAACACCGTCTGGATCTGGTTATCAACTGCAAACACTGCCCTGATTGAACAATGGACTAACAGCCAAAAGACTGGAATGAAAAAGTATAAAAGGCTTGTAAGCTGCGGAGTAAAGCAGCAGCCTCCTCTGTCTTGTTTCTAACGAGCTTGGGACTCTGTTCCATAGCCCGGAGCTATTTGAATAAATCTGGGTTCCTCCTGCAGACGAAGGCTCCTGTGTCTCCTTTTACTACGTATGAAGGGTATGGAAGACTTGGGCAATTCCCCGCCGCCGAGACCCAGTGAGTGGGTTATTCCGGTTCTTCAAATGGCGCCCGAATAGGGACTCCACGAGTACGAAGGTCAGGCCCGGTGGATGTGAGGAGGTGCACGGAGAGACTCCGACGGAGGCGCCCTACCCGAGGGATTCTTGCAATCCGGTAAGCCGAACGACTCGCCCGCTGTTCCTCCCCACCTGGTCTGGGCCACATGACCGCGTCCTCGCTGGAGTCCCCTAGCAAATAATTTCTGGAGCAGGACACAGCCCTACGTCTGCAGAAGAGAACTACCCCTGTAAGGTAAGGGTGGACTGATCACCCACCAAGTCTGTATGATTCTGCTGTTATTGACCTTTGCAAAAGCCAAGCAGGCGAGGTGAATTTTAAAACCCGCCGGTGTCTGTTACCTATTTACAAGCATGCCAGTCAGTAGTAAGTTCAAGAAATTATGTTGTTGTATGTGTACGCAGGACTCCCAGCTGGAGGCGGCTTGTCCGCTTCCTCCAAAAGGGACCCCTGGCCATACGATGTATGTTAAACATGGCCCTTCTGCCATAATGTTTTCCTCATTCTGGGTAAAATATACGAAACAAAGTAACGCGGAATTACAGTGGCCACTTTTCGGCTCCTTTAATTCCCAAGTTCTCGCCAACTTAGAGGAACAATTAATGAAAAGAAAAACGCGCCCGTCTATGTTTGAATCTGTCCGATTTTGGAGGAAAGAGATAGAGCAGAGAGCTAGAAAGCAGAAGGCTCAAGAAAGAAAACAGGAATGCATGTCAATGGCCGACCACGCCAGAGTAAATTTCCAAAATCAAATGACAAAATCGGTAGAAATAGCCAACAGGGAGCATGGGGCCCGGGTACAAAAATGCTATCCAGCTCGTGAGGAGAAAAGAAAGGGCCATATGGATGGGGGAGAAGAAGGTGATTCCTTGCTTGATACCATGCTAGAAAGCCCTCCTGCATATGCCCCAATGTACCCTGCCCTGACGCCTCACACCCCACATGTCCCCCCGCCACCACCCACTCCTGCCCCCACTGCCCCTCCTACTGTTCTTCCTGTCACACCAACCCTCCCGATTTTTCCTATGACACCGACCACGCCCGCTAACCTTGTCCTCACTGCGGGAATGACAACAAGTCTCCATCCGCCCAACCCCTGCGGCTTTACCCCTACCCGCCCTTTTCCTACTTTCCCGTGGTCTACAGTTAAGCAGGATTTATATAAAATGTTCAATTCCCCCCGACTGGCCTCCTTGCGCTCTGCAGTCAGCTTTTCGTCCCTTCGAGAAAATGACCTACAGAAGCAACAGTGTGAATGTTGGATAAAGAACGGGAATATTTATGCCTTTAAAGACATATGGTCCACCTTTTCCCAGTGGACGATTATGGAACAGACCACCTGGGCTGAATACATGTGTACGCTGGTCATGCAAAAATTTGAGAATGCGCTTATGCAGATACCCACTGGATTAATGGACCTTAGGTCACAAATAAGAAGAGGCGATGTTCAGGGAGAGGGGATGTTTGGTGCTGTGTCTGCTTTAATGGCTTACCGTGATATGACCGCTTTTTCCAACACCCCTCTAGAAACAGCTATGCCAATGAGAGAGGCGGCCCCTGTCTTTGTTAACGCACTTACCGATGCCCAAAATAATGGCCGAGGGGCTGTTGAGGCACACTGGCGCAGGCTTTGGGTTCATGTTCCTTGGAAAAGGTCAGAAGTAATGCAGTTAAAAGAACAATTACCAGATCCCCGGAAGAATCCGGCTGCCTTTTACAGAGAATTAGGTCAGATTATATCTGCAGGTACTCTCGTTCTTGAGGATATAGATTTACTTTTTGGTACAGTTGTTCCCACTGAAATTTGGGACAAGATTCGACATACTGATCATGAAGTGGCGTTGGGAGGTAAATGGGCTGACCTAGAGGCTATGGAAGAAGCAAGGGTAGGAGGGACTAAACCAGAAGCTGCCATCCTGACTTTGCCCGGTAAAATAATAACGTTTATGAAAACACTTTTGCCGGAAACTGTCATTAACTGGGATAAAATAAACGCCTGTAGGCAGCGAAAAGATGAGAATGTGGCTGACTTCTTTACCCGTTTTGAGACAGAATACAAGGGACATAGTGGTTTGGATCCCCGGACCCCAGGTTCTGGCCCAGTGTTTGTCGATAAGTTTGTCAGCAACTTGCTTCCTGAGATTTCCACCAGGCTTAAGAAAGTTGAAAGTACGTGGTCTGCCCAAACTATGACTGGTATCTTGGCTATGGCACAATATCATGAGAATAGGGAGAATGAAGATAGAGACAAGGAAAGTAAGAAGGTTAGGGATCTTAAGACTAAGGCACTTCTGCAGCAGGCTTACCCTCCCGAGGTCCCGATGCCCGCGGGAATTTCAGACCTCAACCCCAACACCCTCCGAGGGCTCGCCAGTCTACCCCCTCCAGCCCTCAACATACGGGAGCCCTCCAAACAGATCAGTGTGCTTATTGTAAGGAGTACGGCCATTGGATAGACGAGTGTCCCGTGTTAGCTGAAAACATCCGAACAGGGAAGACTCGGCCTCGCGCTCCCAGGGAGGGAAGGCCGACTAGGGACCATGGCCCGCCCCATCCACAGGATAAAGAAAGTAGGCCCAGGGATCACGTTCCCGTCCGGCCGCGCCCGGCCAATAGGTTTGATGGGTACGAAGCAACACGCACTTATTACAATGATGATTATGACGAAGTTGATGAGATAGGGTCCTACCAAGCATAGGACAGCCAGGAAAGGGGTATTACCAGAGTGCAAATTCCAGTGGATCAAAGGGGCCCATATGTTCAAATGTCAGTTGTGGGGAACGATCAGAATTTTCTTTTGGATACTGGGGCCACCAGGTCTTCTATTGCACGTCTGTCAGTCCCGGAGGCACCCCTTTCTGGCAAAATAAATGTCTCCGTGGGTTTTGCAGGAACACCTGTGACGAGCCCTGTCTCTGAACCCCTCCCTCTCGATATTGGCCCTGCACATGTTGACGCTCCCTTGGTCCTTACTACAGGTTGCAGTGAAAACTTGTTAGGCATGGATTTACTGAAAGCTCTGTATGCGACCATATCATGTAGTCCCCAAGGTGTATCCCTAACAATTTCTCCCACCGCAGCTTCCTATATGTATCTGTCTGGTCCCCTCCCACCAGAATTGCAGTTTTTACCTTCCTCTCTCTGGGCATCATCAGACACTGATGTAGGGTGTCTCAACATATCCCCTCATGTGGTACGCATCCAGCCAGGTGCACTTCTCCCCCGCCTCCGGCAGTATCGACTACCCGCGGAAGGAGAAATGGCCCTTTTAACAATAATATCTGAATTAATGGACAAGGGCGTAGTGGAGGAAACACGTGGCAATATCTGTAACAGTCCCATTATTCCCGTTCTTAAAAAGACCAATGGAGATGCTCTCTCCCCTAAAATATACAGATTCGTGATTGACCTGAGAGCCCTTAACAAAATAACAATCTCCCAATATCCTGTTGTCCCCGACATTACAGCCCTCTTAACGATGGTCCCTTCTGACGCAACGCACTTTTCTGTCATAGACCTGAAGAATGCTTTTTTCAGCATTCCTATACATCCTGACAGCAGACATTTTTTGGTTTCTCCCTTGGTGGGCGAAGCTTTAGATTCTGCCGCGCCCCTCAAGGTTTCACCGAGAGCCCCAGTATCTATAGTCAAGCCCTCAAAAGTCAACTAGATTCCTTGGAACTCCCTGATAACTCCACACTATTACAATATGTAGATGACCTCCTCATTGCTGCAAATTCTGCCCCATCATGTAAAGAAGCTACTCTCTGTTTGTTACGCCACCTTGCCCTCCATAATCACAAAGTCTCTTTAAAAAGTTTCAGTTTTGTCAAGAGAAGGTGACCTATTTAGGTCATCTCCTCTCGAAGGAGGGAAGGCAGCTCACCGCTGATCGTGTAGCCATTATCAATGCTATGACGGCCCCACGAACACAAAAGCAGGTGCGAGCCTTCATAGGCCTAACCTCATACTGTAGACAGTGGATTTCCAACTTTTCGGCCATGGTCAAACCTCTTCTTGCCCTCACCACTAAAGACATATCAGACAGTTCCTTTCCATGGACTAGAGAGCATGCGCAGGCCTTCCAAGATTTAAAGAGGGCTCTGTGTACTGCTCCAGTCCTCGGTACTCCTGATTACAGCAAGCAATTTTTCTTTTTGTACATGAGACAGACGGCTGTGCATGCGCTGTCTTGACCCAGATGTTCGGAGGTCACCATCGGCCATGTGCCTATTTTTCAGCCACCTTAGATCCTGTTGCAAGGGCTCTCCCAGGATGCCTACGGGCGACCGCTGCGGCCGCCCTCATGGTCCCTCAGAGTGCGGGGATCGTCATGAACTCCCCCCTGACTCTGATGGTCCCCCATTCTGTAGATACCCTCCTTAATAACACCAAGACACAGTACCTCACTAGCGCACGACTCACAGGATATGAACTGACACTCTTTTCCAGCCACATTAACATCAAGAGATGCACTGTACTGAACCCCGCAACATTACTCCCACTGGATACTCAGGATGCCCGCTTAGACCCACATGACTGCATATTAAGGACAGAGGAGGAGACGAAGGGACGGGTTGACTTACAGGATACCCAGATAGCAGAACCAGAAGGTACACTATATGTGGACGGATCATGTCTCAGAGGGCCAGATGGTAACACCTCAGCCGCCTATGCCCTCACGACATTAGGACAAGTAGTAGAAACAGCTCAGATTCCGCAGTGCTCTGCTCAAGCAGCAGAATTAGTGGCCCTCACTAGAGCCTGTGAGTTAAGCAAAGGGATGACGGTAAATATTTATACTGACAGCCAATATTCCTTCGGGGTGGCCCACAACTTCGGGAGGTTATGGAAAGAAAGGAATTTCCTTACTTCCCATGGGACCAAGATTCAACATGGCCCCCTAATTCACCGATTGTTAGACTCCCTGACACTCCCCAGAAAGGTGGCCATTATAAAATGTAAGGCCCATAAGAAAGTGACAGATGATGTTGGGAAAGGCAATGCCCTGGCTGACCAGACGGCCAGACAAACAGCTCTTAGAAAAAGGGAAGGAATGTATGTAGGAGGTCCCGCTAGGTGGGTGGCAGACGAGGGCATGGTTGAAAACACAGTACAGAGTGTGATCGATATTCAGTCCCATACTACTCCTGAGGAACTATGGGTGTGGAAGGAGCAATTAGCAAAGGAGGGAATTGATGGTTGCTGGGTCCGCACGACTATGGAAAGACAATGGATGTTACCTGACAGTCATGTGCTACCAGTAGTTACGATGGCCCATGGTCCTGCTCACATTAGTGCAAAAGGGATATGTAAACTGTTGGAACCTACATGGTACAACTCTAAGATACCAACATATGCTGAAAAGCTGGTTAAAACATGCATGATTTGCCTAATGTATAACCCAGGAAAAGGCACAGTTACTCCTAAGGGAGGATTCTCTCCTCCTACCTTCCCTTTTGAAGTCCTCCAAATAGATTACATCCAGATGGACCGATGTAACAATTTAAAATATGTCCTAGTGGTGGTCTGTACCTTCAGCCGATGGGTGGAGGCCTACCCCGTCAAAGACTGCACCGCTATCACTACCGCCAAAATGCTATTAAAAGAGTACCTCCCACGATTCGGTTTGCCCCGCTTGGTCTGGAGTGACAACGGGACACACTTTACGGCTCAAATTATGGAATATATCTGTACAGCATTGGGTATAAAACAGAAATTTCATGCAGCTAACCACCCCCAGTCAGCAGGTCTAGTGGAGGTGTACAATGGCATCCTAAAAACTAAAATGGCCAAAATAGTAGCCGAGACAGGTGTCACTTGGGTTGATGCTCTGCCCTTGGCCCTATTGTCTACAAGAACAACAGCCCACACCAGGATAGGGCTATCCCCCATGAGATTGTGTTCGGGAGGCCTGCCAATGTATGGGGTGTCCCGCGGCCTAAGAAACTGTCTGATGTTGAATACCCTGTATTAACTGATTATCTGTACAGTCTAACTAATACCTTTCGTACTCTTTATCACCAGGTGCATGAGGCCATACCTGACAAAAGCGAGGGCCCAGGACACGTTATCCAACCTGGTGATTGGGTCTTAGTAAGAAATTTTCAACGGACTAAGAGCCTCGAACCCCGCTGGACACAGCCCCGTCAGGTGTTGCTGGCCACCCGCACCGCCGTGAAAGTAGAAGGTCGGAAGAATTGGGTGCATTCGTCCCACTGTAGGCGTGTGCCTCTGCCCCTCCCCTACGATCAGTGGGTGAGGGAAGGACAAGGAGACTCAGAAACAGAAACAGTCCCGACGTTTGTCCCATTCAGCGATGCCAGACTGCATTTTACATCTACGGAAGCAGAGAGTGACAGCATACTGAAAGGAAGGGTGGAACCCTCCCTTAACTCTGCTCAACGTCCAGAACAATTGTTTCCCGACCATACTGACCCTACTTCCGACCGATATAACTTGCGCCCCGAGGGAAGGCTTGCCTTTGACTTCGCCAAGTGCCTATAGGCTGTAGGGCTGTGATCTCCCCGGCCGAGAGTAGTGCTGGTGTGTCAGACTAAGGTACGCCATAGGGCTCTTGGCACCTGCGCCCAGTGAAGCAACCACCAATCACAGACAGCCACTAGAGGTCCCTGGCTTAGCACAATGGCTGCCGTCCAAAACACTCGAATCCAGAAACAATATGTCAGTCTCCGACATAGTAGATGCTTCATGGCCACCGTGGTGACGCTGTTTGTCTCCCTCATCCTGTCTATTCTTGGTTGGCTGTTACTAATCTACCATCCTGTTACCTCACCAACCCCTACCCCAACTCCTACAGAGCACCAGTATTACACGCTACCACCCCACGAGTTACCCCGCCGTGCAGAATTCTTCAATAACACCTTCATCCAAATGTTGCATCATCATCAGCTGATCATGAACACTTCCAACTGCTGGGTTTGCGGACTGATGCCGCATTCCATGATACACCCTGTCCCATTCTTTCCCTACCCCTTTTCCATCTCTGGGTCTTGTCTTGCATGGTGGATGTTGATACAGGAGGCCTACACTGTCAATGGTACTGCCAATTCTGCCCTTGGAACATTTCAGGATGACTTCTGGCGGAACAGATCTGGCCATGCCAATGCTCCTTTTGCCCGACCAGCTCATCCACATCGCTACTATCACCAGATGAACTCGGTGAGATGGTAGTATTCAACTCAACCACTCGACGAACATTTTCCAGATTCCGCACAAGAAGGATACTGCCCGATGAACGAGACACTGTGAATGTCATAAATGTGCAAGGCCGTGTCTGCATCCATGGCCTAGGGACTAAGAAAGTTGGTACCAGTACTTGTAATATCACAAAATCTTTAAACTCTACATCTCCTCCGAAGCTGGTGGCATCCCCCAACACCTATTTTATCTGTGGCACTGCCGCCTACACTTGGCTCCCCCGTAACTGGTCTGGTACCTGCTATCTGGCCTTCCTCCTTCCGCCAACGTATTCTACCCATGGGAGTTACCACCTGTTGATGAAGGGCGCTCTGCGTCGCTCACGTAGGGGCGTCATATCAGCCGAGGATACAGCAGGCCAGGAAACCGGGGACTTCCTTAAAGGTTTCCTTCCATTCTGGGGCCCCATGGCAAACAGTCGGGCTGTACGAGGACTGACCAAGGTCCTTGAAGCCACCATCACAGTAACAGCTGGTGCCCTCTCCAACATCACTGCAGAACTACAGGCGGACCGCCTTATAACACTGCAGAACCGCATGGTCCTAGACGTCCTCCTTGCTGATCGTGGTGGTGTGTGTAAATTGATCGGCTCCAGCTGCTGCGTGTACATCCCAGACAACGCACCTTCAGTGTACTATGCCATCCAACGTCTGCATCGCCTTTCTTCCAAAATTCATCTGGATAAAGGCAACTGGTCCCTCACAGGCTGGATCTGGGGCCTCCTTTCCCAGTGGGGGTGGAGGGTCCTCATCTTCCTTGCCTTGGGAATAACTGTCCTGGTCTCCTGCTGTTTGTGCTTTCAGTGCCTGCCAGTGCTCTGTACAATGTGTGTCCAGACCATCCAGCCTCCACCCTCCAACATTCACAACACCAATATGATGATGATGCTCCAACAAGAAACCGATGGCCTTATGAACATTGACATTTCTTAAAGTATTTGCCACTCAATGGCAAAAGGAGGGTCTGAGGAAAAGTGTTCTTCTGATCGGTATCATTTGTACCAGGACTCCATTGTTTTTTCATTGCCATTTCGTGTCAAACACTTCCACACGACCCACCTGGTCGTTTCTGCTGATGCCTGAGGAAATTCTAACTAACACGACAAAAAAAACCATCTTGCAGCCTGCATTTCTGCCCAGGAACTGTCGCACACCCAACCCCCTGTTCTTTGCAGTTCGACAGAAAACCATGAGACACTCACGCCCTGTGTAAATGATTTGTTTCCCATCTCCTGCTCCCTGCCTGGTAAACATCCTTGACACCGTGATCAGGTTATCTAGACAATGGTCTGACTGCTGGGCCTTGATCAGGGTGATTGGACAATGGTTTGAATGACCGAGCTTTGATCAAGCTGAGTGAACAATAATTTGAGTACCAAGCCTTGATCAGGTCACCAACTACAAACACCGTCTGGATCTGGTTATCAACTGCAAACACTGCCCTGATTGAACAATGGACTAACAGCCAAAAGACTGGAATGAAAAAGTATAAAAGGCTTGTAAGCTGCGGAGTAAAGCAGCAGCCTCCTCTGTCTTGTTTCTAACGAGCTTGGGACGCTGTTCCATAGCCCGGGCTATTTGAATAAATCTGGGTTCCTCCTGCAGACGAAGGCTCCTGTGTCTCCTTTTACTACGTATGAAGGGTATGGAAGACTTGGGCAATTCCCCCGCCGCCGAGACCCAGTGAGTGGGTTATTCCGGTTCTTCAGTATGAAAGCTGATAGAACTTTATTATTTTATTACAGCTTCTACCTTGTGAATGGATACCACTGTCTTCGAGATGTCGATATTCATTCAAAATGTGGTCGCAAACTATTGAGACTTCTGTGCCTTTATTCCCCTCTCCCTTCCGAATCATAAGTAGTCATAATTTGCACCGAAGTTAACAACTCAAAGTTTACGATTTGTACATTAGCAGTTATGTTTCTGGGTCAGAAAGACTCCAATTTATTGATTTTCAGACTTTTCAATTTGCAAAAAGTATTGATACATTTGTTTCTATATTTTGAATTATATTTTATTCATGTAATGCTCCCTTCACCAAAAACAAGTTAGCACTTGCTGCAAAAAAGTATTTGAGCAGAAACTGGGATCTATACTAACACTTACTATCTATCTTTGGGGTATACAATCTAAACGGACCAGGTGGGGAAAAACCAAGTGGTGTACACTCAAAAGTCCTTTCAGGTCATCTGCACAAAGGTCATGTGGGCCCCAGCAACGGTAAAGGGGCAGAAGGGATGACACAATTATTCAATCAAGTTGCAAAACTCCAACAACTTCACCCTAAATGGAACCCTCACCTTCTGACCACCGGGATCACAACCTACCTTCACCAATCTCATCACAGACTTCCTAGCCCCCCTCACCATCAACACCAAAGCCTTTGTACTCCTCAGGGACGTTAACTTCCACTTGTAAGACAGAACCGAGTCATGCTCCACAGCACTCCCGAAAGACTAAACAACATAGGACTAACCCAGGTCGTCACAGAACCCACGCATATCGCAAGATTCACGCTGGACCCCATCTTCACCATCTTAGACATCAAGTACAGCTCAACCTCATATGGACAGACCACTCCATAATCTACTTCCAAATTATCACACCGCAAACGAATGCACCCACCAATGTCAGCCTACCTAGCCATAGCTGGGGCAAAATCTCATGAACTGACTGGCTCAACACCCTCAGCATGGACCAACCCAACCTCACAGACACCATAAACAAGGACATTGACAACTTCAACAACTGGATCAAAAACTGTGCAGACTCCCTCACACCCACCAAACTCAACAAACAGGGAAGATCCAACAGGCAAGCAAGCTGGTACACAGAGGACATTTGGGATGCCAAGAGACACTTCAAACAACTTGACAGAAAATGGAGAGCCAGCCGCGAAGCTACCAACAGAGCCACTTTCTGAGTTACACTAAGACGATATCACCAGCAACTATGAGACACCAAGAAAAGAGAGTTAGCTGAACGAATTGAAGGGAGCTCCAACAGCTGCAAAGAAATCTTCACAACCATCAAAGATTTCACCACAGCCTCCATCAACAACATCACCCCCTCCCAAGAACTGTGTGATGACCTATCCAGCTTCTTCCACAGCAAAATTGCGAACATCTACAGCAACTTTGAACATCAACCAGACCATAGAGAACTTATCAACAACCTGCCCATCAATCAATCAATCAGGGGATTATAAGCGCACTACTCACCCGTGAGGGTCTCAAGGCGCTGGGGGGGGGGGGGTGGCAGGTCCGAATCAGTCGAGGAGCCAGGTCTTCAGAGCCTTCCTGAAGGTGTTCAGGGAGGGGGCACGTCTTATGTCGGTGGGGAGCTCGTTCCAGGTCTTGGCCGCGATGTGGGAGAAGGATCTTCCCCCTGCTCTGGCTCTGCGGATGCGCGGGGTTTTGGCGAGGAGGAGGTTGGTGGAGCGGAGGTTTCGTTTGGGTACGTGGAGGGTGACTCTGTCGTTGAGGTATTGGGGTCCGGTGTTGTGTAGGCATTTGTAGGCATAGGTGAGTATCTTGAAGGTGACTCTTTTCTCGACGGGGAGCCAGTGGAACTTGCGTAGGTGTTGGCTGATGTGTTCATGTCGAGGGATCCCGAGGATGAGTCTGACGGCGGTGTTCTGAATAGTCTGGAGCTTGCGTAGTAGAGACTTGTTGATGCCGGCGTAGAGGGTGTTTCCGTAGTCCAGTCTGCTGGTGATGAGTGGGTGGGTGACTGTCTTCCTTGCCTCGGGGGGGATCCATTTGAAAATCTTGCAGAGGATGCAGAGGGTGTTGAAGCAGCTGGAGGTGACGGTGTTGACCTGGCGGTTCATGGAGAGGAGGAGTCAAGTACGATGCCGAGGTTCTTGGCGTGGTCTGTGGGGTTAGGAGGGGTACTGAGGGTGGTGGGCCACCAGGTGTTGTTCCATGCTGAAGGGGTGGTTCCGAGGACGAGGACTTCAGTCTTCTCCGAGTTCAGTTTAAGGCAGCTGTTGCTCATCCATGCTCATCCAACAATCAAGAAAAACACCTGACCGAATGGACAACCCTCACCGGAAAATAAACAGTCGCAATCATGTGAATCATCCACTCTGGTGCCTCAACGGATCCATGTCTCCACCACATCTATAACCTTGGTGCATCTCCAATCAGCACAGCACTCACACACATCCTAAACACCTCCACCACCTTTACGAAAGCCTGGAAGCATGCAGCGGTCAACGCCCTCCTCAAAGAACCTTCAGTCGACCCAAGATAACTTGCCAACTTCCATCCTATCTCTCTGCTTCCCTACCCACCAAAAGTGTTTGAAAAGGCCATCAACAAGCTATTCACAAGCTACCTCAAACTCCACCATCTACTTAACAACACACAATCAGGTTTCAGAAAGTACCACAGCACAGAAACTGCACTCATTGCAGCCACTGACAACATCAAGACCATCCTAGACCAAGGAGAAACAGCGCCCTCATCCTTCTCGACCTCTCAGAGGCATTCAACATGGTCTCCCACAACCCACTCATCAGAAGACTCCCTCTAGGACAGGAAACTGTATTCTTGGGATCTTTCAAAGGAATATCTGGTCTTCATTTCCGCATCAAACATGTTGATCAGTTCTGAATAGTTCAGGTGCTGCCAATTAGTTCTTTTCTCTTGTGCCCCCTACTGAAGAGTAGCTGTGGAAGACTGGGAGGAACATTTTGGTTTTGGTTCCTCAATAGTATGTTCGGCAGTGTGGAGCATGGCAATATTGATCTGGACCATCAGCTCTTAGAGGAGAGATAGAACAGTGTCCCATTGGTGGTTCAGGTTGGAGAGGATACATAGTGGAGTATGCTCACTGGTCTCATTCGTAGAGCTGAAAGCCAGACTAAAACTTGCTACATTGAGGGACCATGGTTGATTTGTTAGGGTGATAGAATTAAGCCATGAGCTTACAGCAAGATTCATGATGGTGTCCCAGCAGACCTCCTCTTCAGTGAAGGCACTCTAGGGAATGTGCTATTTGAGCTCCTCTTTGGAGTTGCCAGTATTTTTCAAGACTGCTGATGCAGGGGTGGACTCTACCCCTAGGACTGCAATGGGGATGTCAAGGCTCAATGGCTCATCTAGGATTATGCAGGTTTGGTACAGTGATTCCATTTGTGAGGTGGAAAGCGATTTGTCCAGTTCAAAGATATTGGCCCTGAACCACTCCTGGAAACTCCAAACTATACCAGGAGACCTGTATAATTTCAGGGTAACAAGACATGTACTGAGCCAACATCTTGAAAAGCATCTGAAAAACCCAAGGTTCCCCTACTCTCCCAGCCTTTGTGACTTTTTCTGTTGGAGGACGTCAGGGGTTTGTTTGCCAGAGCTCCTTGATGGAGCCAAGTGGGGTGGCTTGACCTAATTTGACATAAGATTATTGTGCTGCACTCGAAAGCAGCTTTTTACTGTAGCCATTCATTATCTGGGCCTAAAAAGAGCAAAAAGTGGTAAATCCCTAAAGTACTTAACCCTCTCTTCTACAGAGTAACACCCGCTGGTATCTGATTGATCCCATAGTGTTATATGGTTCCCCCTAGAAAAGGTAGGACTGTGTATTAAGACAACGGGATGTCAGAATGCAGGGACTGAGTTCAACTACACCATCAGAGACTGCTGGCCCAACTCCTAGCTAGCTAACAGTGCCTCACCCGAAACCCTAGCCTTACCCGGGCAGCAGGTGATTCTCACAGCCTCAAACCTGACACTCTCATCCCCAAGGGAATCGTGGAAACAGATCTTACACCTTTCGTTGTCTACTTATGCATGCCCTTGGTAAAGATAAGAGAGATACAAAGGAAGTTTTCAATACATTTATTGAAACAATCATAACCTTGCATAGAACGAGTTGGCTGCGATTATTAGGCATTTAAAACAAAGCAATGCAACCAGCATATTGAACATAGGGAAAGTAATAAACTATTCAACCATGGCAGTCTGATTTCTATATATCCCTACCCATCACTACCCCTACTCTGAGAGCACAGTGGATGTATCCTCTGCCCGATCTCTTAGGTTAGCCTGAGACCCTATGCCTGGATGACTTGATCTGAAGTAGGATTGGCAATCCCTCTCTGCAGAATGGAAGCTCAGCATTAGCAGAGCTCCATGTTGAACACAGCCTTTGTTCAGGACAGTCACAGCTGGAGTGCCCCTCTCTCATAAAGGGACAGTGCACTGTTTATTTAGTAAGACACCTATGTTAAAGGTACAGCTCTGATGCAATGATGTGTATAGATGTTAGAAGCTGTCTCTGAACGGGCAACGCAAGCACTAGGATACATTGCTCTGTTCCTAGCCTTGAACGAAGTGTATTGATTATGTTGCAGGAAAGGCGTTCTAAAAACAAGTAGCATGTACAGCATCTTCTTAGAATAATATGGTTCAATTAAAATATGTAATAATAACATTGCTAAACGAAGTCTTCTAAAAAGTGTAAAATGTAAAACTAAAGTTGAGAACCAAAGTGGGCCCAAGAAGGCCTCACTACAATAGGACTTCTATGGATCATGTTTGCACTGCTTGCCATTTGGGGTGTATAGTGTATTGCTATTACAGAAGTGCTGTGATAGTACATTGTAGTGGTTGTCCATATGATGCTAAGCACACTGTTATACATGGTTGTTAGAGTGTATATTTATAGTGCGACATATGTGGAAGCATTTGGTGTTTTGAAAGTATTCTTATTCAAGTTGGGGTCATTTCTAGAGTTTGCTGGCCAGTACTGAGAAGAAACTTTGTCATAAATTCAGTAATCAGATCCCATGGGGTGACTCCTAAGTTCTATTCTATTCTATTCTATTGGGATTTATATAGCACATGGCTACCCAGAGGGATCCCAGCACTAGCATCTACAACACATGCTGACAGTCAACGCTCATTGGGACCTCCTAGTCAGTGTAGGGGCTAGCTTTAAAAAAAAGCCAGGTTTTCGAGTATTTCCTGAAGGTAAGTTCATTGTCCATTAAGCATAAGATATTTGGCAGGGAGTTCCAAAGTTTGAGAACGAGGTAGGAAAGAGAACGCCCCCCACTTCCCATCGTACGAATTTGAGGAACTCCCACGAGTTGCGCATTAGTCGACCTAAAGATCCTACTAGGAGTCTTCGGCAACATTAAAGCTTGTATTAAGGGTTGACACTTCGCATGAAGTGCTCTATGTACCATGCACAGAGCCTTGAACTTCACCCGCTGTTCAACTGGGAGCCATGGGAGTGTAACCAAAGCACTCGGAGCCGTGATAGGTGTTTCAGAATGTTGAGAAAATGGTGAGCCGCCTTTTTTTGTACATCATGTAGTCTTTTAGTTACATATCGAGGAGCTTCCAGGTGCAGCGAGTTCCCATAGTCCAGGCGTGATAATATCAAAGCCTGTACGACAAGCTTTTTAGAAGGAAGGGGAAGCAAATCTAAGATTTTCAGAAGGCTATAACAACTGGCCAAAAGTTTCCTCGCTTTGACTTCCATTGAGAAAGAGTTATCTAGCCATACCCTCAAAAATGTTTAAGGAGGTTTTGGGGGTGTGCAGTGCCTAAGGAATCAGGCCAGCCTGATAGAGAATGAATGTTTGTATTTTGAATCAACTACTAAGTTAGGGGCATTGGTGAAAACTACATCCAGGGTATGCCCGGCTATGTGGGTGGGACCCACTACCTTTTGGTAGAGGTCAAGGGATTCTAAATCTGCGAGAAGACAAATAGAATCAGAGTCTGATTGATTATCCATATGGTGGTTAAGATCCCCCAAGAGCAAAAAATTATCCGCTGCTAAGATATGTGGGGCTAACCATTCCATAAGCTTCGAGCTGAAATCTTTCTTTTCGCCAGGTGAGTGATAAACCAAAGCCCCCTTCCAGTTTAAATTAGAGGTGGTTTCTAATTGAAATATTATCATTTCCAGCCAGGAAGTGGAGTAGGAGTCCAGGAGTTTAATCTTTAATGGGTTTTGTGCAGCAATAGCCACTCTGCCCCCTTTTCAGCTGCCTATCAAGCCTAGTTAAATTATAATCTTCAGGGAATGCTACTGCAATGGATGGGGAGGCAGAAGAGTGTAGCCAATTTTCAGTGATGAAACATAGGTCTGGTTTGATTGTATCTAAGAGATCCCAGAGCTCCGAAGCATGTTTTGGAATAGAACACGCATTAAGATATAAGCCATGTAACTGAGGAGAGGTACACCTGGCGGTATCAGGAGAGCTACTATTACTGCCAGTTAAAGGGTTGTGTCCTGTGGGCCCGAGAGTCTCATACTTGGTTTCGGGGAGGGAGGGGGCACAGGAAAAATTGCACATATTGCAGTGCCATGGACCTTCCTTATCCAAAGGAGATAATTCCCATATACAAGAGGCCCTAGAGTTAAGATTCCTTATCTTTATAAGCTCAAAACTGGTATAAGATAGGAAGCACATGGTTTACCTAGTACAAAATACAGCCTTTCTGGCGGCTGGTGGCGTCCAAAAGCGGACGGGCGCAGACGGGCTTGCCTTTGGCGAGCCGGCAGCGCGTCCACATCAGGGCTCTGTTGAAATAGCCAAGTAAAAGCCCCGGAAAAGAAGTATGTTAAAAACTAGACCGTCAATTGCCCAAGATGGCAGCAGCCGACGATCCAGAAATTACCATCTGATGCTTCCTCTCTCGCTCAAACAGCACAAGCCGCGGCGGAACAGAGAGCAGCACCATTCAGACAGAGGGTGAGTAAGTGTTATTAAAAAAGTTATTTTAATCATTTAAGATCGCTGATTAACAACCTTGCCAAAAGAAGCAAAAAGATAAAATGTCTCCTAAAGCTATTTCACTTAAAATTAGTATACAATTGTGACCTGCATCTGCTGTGCTGGGCGTCCGCGTCGGGGCTCCGTTTAAATAGGCAAGTAAAAGCCCGGGAAAAGAAGTATGTTAAAAACTCGACCATCCATTGCCCAAGATGGCAGCAGCTGACGATCCAGAAATTACCATCTGATGCTTCCTCTCTCCGTTCAAATGGCACAAGCCGCGGCGGATCAGAGAGCAGCACCGTTCAGACAGAGGGAGACAAAGCAACTAGAGCACTGACCAAAATGGTGTCTCTAGTGTAAAGTGCATCAGTACATATTCAAACAGTGCAGAATTTTAATGTCTCAAGTGCCCCAGGTTAAAACTGTCCTCTAGAACATTTAAAACTTTAAAAATGCTTGTTTATCTAAATAAGATGCCCCCTTGAAAAGCGCGCTGATAGCATGTTGCTTAGCTGCGCGTCTGTGCAAAGGCCTGCATTTTTATGCAGTAGGCAACAAAACAACTAGAGCACCAACCAAAATGGCGTCTGTAGCATAAAGTGCAACAGTACAGATTCAAACAGTGCAAAATTTCAATGTCTCAAATGTCCCAGTTTAAAACTGCCCTCTAGAACGTTTAAAACTTTAAAACTTGTTTATCTAAAAAAGATGCCCCCTTGAAGAGCGCAGCGACGTCGTACCGCTCAGCCAGTATAGAGTAGATTTGTAACTTTTAGTGATTAACAAGAAATCCCAAGAGTATTCATGTGACACTACAACTCTTGTGCATAATTTAAACATGCATAATTTCCACCAGGATACCTGGAGGAAAATTCTGAATGTGTTTCTGATTAACATGTACAATTTTCTCGACGGTAAAAGCTTGTCCTAGAATAGAACCCCAACACCCTCATTAAATGTAAAGGTGTCCTTTCTCTTTCCCATCCTGCAAAGGGACTGACTCCTGCCTTTGGTGGGAATAAATAATTCCTTCCCAACCCTGCAAAGAGATCAGTGACGCTGGAACTATGAATGTGGGATTTGTTGCAGCATCCCAGACAATATTAAAGGAACTTTCTTTGAAAATTAACAGTAAGGAAGCCTTTGCACATTTGTCTTGCAAGTGTAATGTTTTTTTTTAAATCAGACAGTCAAATGTCAGATGGTTTCTTCTGACCAGATGCTTTGGCATTTTATACATTGACTCTTGTGACACTGTTGCTTAAGAATATGGAAGTGTGAAAGACGAAGGCAGCAATAAGTAACTGTTTTAGAGCATACATATAAATTGAAATATTTATTTGGTTCATAAACTACACTTTTCAAGTATTTAAAAAAACATCAGCAAAATTAGGAGATGAAGAATATGTTAGTACATAATATCTGTAGTGTTAATACATAATGCTGCAGTGTAAACTTGGACTGGAATGTCCAGGTAGGGCTTAGAGTGTTATGACCCATAGGGTTCTATGGAAAGCTTCAGTACTGTTGAGACAGTGTGGTGTACACTGCTGGTACTGCTGGGGACATCTACTTGAAATAAACGCTACTGGACAAGCATCTGGAGTGGTGTGATTACTACATTTTCTGGCAACGAGGATGGGATGAAGGGGAAATGATTAAATAGTACCTTTACTTGCCAAGCTTGTTTTCTGCTCCCGCTTCAAGCTTCAAACTTGTTTTCTGCTCCCGCTCGAGACCTTTACTTGCCAAGCTTGTTTTCTGCTTCTGCCGCTTCTGCAACCGTGGAGAAACATTAAAGACATGGAAAAAAAAAATTCACACTTCAAGCAAAATAGAGATAGGACAAAAGGAGGCAGCATAGCCACATACAGCCATAAACAGTGAAGAAAGACTAAAGAGAAAGACAAGGAAGAAGAAGAAACTTGCACATGAGATTTGAAATGGTTTATTATTTTAGCTCATTGTGTTAGTTTATTTCATTAATTTATTGCTTTACTTCCTTGTTTTAATTAATTATTTTTATTTATTGTTTTATATAGTATCAAACATGTCTGATCAAGCTATGGCATCACCTCCAACCTTTTTTGCCACACCTGGTTCACCACCTATTCCGTGGGAACAGTGGAAAAAACTATTCTTTACTTATATGTTGGCTATAGGTGGTGATAGGTATGGTCCTGTTAGACGCCAAGCTATTTTATTACATCATTTGGGGGTAGAAGGAAGAAGGTTGTACGAAAATCTACCAGAGGTTTCCTTGGGAATGGGAGATGGTCAGCCTAATAATGTTTATGAAATGTCCATATACATGTTAGATGCACAGTTTATTTCTAAAATTAATGTAGTAATGGAACGGCATGAGTTCTTTTCGAGAACACAGTTGTTGGAAGAGGATATTGACACATATGTAGCAGCATTGCGTGGATTATCCTTAACTTGCAAATTTGAAAACTTAAGTGATTGTCTCATTAGGGACCAGATAGTAAGATGTACTAATGATAAAAGGGTAAGAGAGAAATTGTTGACGAAGGATCTTAATCTTGAAGAGGCTATTCAAGTTGTCAAGGGCATGGAACAAGCTTCCAAGTGGTTGAAGGAAGTGGACACTTCTTCAAAAATTGGTCGCAAGTTTGATGGGGAGTGTGCTCCTGTTTTTGAAGTACAAAGACCGCCTAGTGGAAACACAATGAAGAATGCTACTGGGGAAATGAAAAAAGACATGTCCAGTGGAGGCAAGAAGGAAATTGTAACAAGAGAAATAAAATGCTTTAGGTGTGGTGCTCCTGGACATATTGCTACCAGTTCTAAATGTGCAGCAAGAGGCGTTGTATGCCTTAACTGTGGGAAAAAAGGACATTTTGCTAAGATGTGTAGGACAAGACCTAACCACCCGTCGAGTATTAGTGTTAAGGAGGTGGAGGAAGTGTGTGGAAATGTTACAGAATTTTTTCTGACTATCTATGAAGAGGAACGTGCTGTACAAGCCTCCAGCGATGTTGTACATGTGAAGGAACTCAATGGTGTGAAAAAAGAAAGTGATGGAAGATTGGAAAAACCACATTGCATTGTGTGTCTGGATGAATTACAAGTAAAAATGTTGGTGGACTCTGGAAGTATGTATACCTTGGTGTCAAAGGACGCATTGTCTAAAGATTTATATGATGACTGGTCTGAACCTGATATAAAAGCTGTAGGGTATGGAGGAAAAAGAATTGTAATTTCTGCCATGAGATGGATGAATATTTCATTCAAGGGACAAGTAGTGCATGGTCGAGTGTATTTAACCAATTTTGGTTCTAACCTTTTGGGTTGGTGTCACCAGAAAGACTTGGGTATCATTTTAAATCCCAATGCAAAAAATCCAGTAATGTTATCGACGTTTGAATCTCAATGTGTGAATCCAGTGGATACGTTTGATGAGTGGGTGGTGAAGAGATTTCCACGTGTGTTCAAGGAGGATCTGGGACTGCTGAAAGGATTTTCTCACAAGATAATTCTTAAGAATGGGGCAGTTCCAGTAGTACATAAGGTGAGGAATGTTCCTCTTCTGATGAAAGAACCTTTGCAAGAAGAGTTAAATACGTTGTTGAGTCAAGGAATAATTGAGCCCATAGAGTCATCGGAATGGTTAGCCCAAATCGTTGTGGCTCCCAAGGAGGGTGGTAAGATCAGATTGTGTATTGATTTGAGGGACCTTAATAGAAATATTTGGGTTGACAACCGCTTCCCAATATTTCTGAAATGTTATCAGCTATGTCAGGGGGAAAGATATTCACTGTTGTCGATATGTCGGCAGCATTTCATCAAGTCAAATTGCATAAAGATTCCAGGTATCTAACATCCTTTGGTACCCCATTAGGTGCATTCCGCTATTTACGGATGCCATTTGGGCTGGCATCAGCATCGGCGGTGTTTAAAAGAGTGATGAAGCACATTTTTGAGGGTTTGGAAAACGTGTGGTATTTCCAAGATGATGTTATGATAGCTGGCAAAGATGAATCGCATCATGATGAATTGCTTGAAAAAGTGATGGGACGTTTGGATGAATTTGGGTTGACTGTCAAGCGAGAGAAATGTCAATTCAGGAAAAGAAGTGTTACATATCTTGGACATCAGATATCAATTGAAGGAATACAACCGAAACAGAGTATTATTCAAGGAATAAGTGATGCACCGTGCCCTGAAGGTAAGGATCAACTCAAATCCTTTCTTGGGCTAGCGAAATACTGTTCAAAATTTGTAAAGAATTTTACTGAAATAGGGGAGCCACTAAGGGTATTGATGAAAAAGAATGTGGCATTTGAATGGAGCGATGTATGTGAGAGAACTTTTCAACAGATCAAGGAAAGTATCGCGCAAGCTCCTTCTCTTGGTCATTTTGAAGTGACGGCTAAAACTTATTTGACAACTGATGCTAGTAGTGTTGGACTAGGAGCGGTATTGACCCAAGTGGAGAATGACCAAGAGAAGATTATAGGATTTGCTTCTAGGAGGTTGCAAGGTGCTGAATGATCCTACTCCGTGATTGAAAGAGAGGCTCTGGCATGTTGCTGGGGCATCATACACTTCAAGTATTTTCTATGGGGTCTGCCTTTTAGAGTTAGGGCTGACCATAAGCCACTGGTGCATTTGTTTAAGGGTGGCAGAGGACTGGAAGGTGGAGTTACACCCAGAATTTCAAGATGGATATTATCCGTCCTAGAATTCAATTTTGAAATGGAATACTTGAAAGGATTGAAGAATGTGGTGGCAGATTACCTTTCTCGTTTACCTACCAAGAGTGGAGTAGTTGAAGGGGTTGATGTAGAAATCAATGTGAACGATGGATGTGTAATTCAGGAATGCATGGCGTTAAAAAAAGAAGAATGCGACATAGCCATGGAGGGTGATTTGGTGTTAGAAAAGGTGAAAGAAAACATTAGGCTAGGTTGGCATCGTGATGTACGTCATGATGATCAGATGGAAGAATATTGGGGTGTCAGGGAAGAATTGAGCATCTTGGGCAATAAGGTGATGAGGAGTTGTATCATTCCCCCTGTGGCACTTCGTGATCGGATTGTTCAGTTGGCGCATGAGGGACACCCTGGGAGGAATATGTCCAAGAGAAGGATAAGACAAACTTATTGGTGGCCAAAGTTGGATAGCATGGAGGAGGATGCTGTGAAACATTGTTGTGAATGTGCTAATAGCGATAAAGTCAAAACGTTGAGGCAACCTCCATTGAAATGTATCAAGATACCTGCAAGACCTTGGGAGAGGTTAGCTATGGACTTTCTTGGTCCCATAAATAAACTGGGTACTGAGGATAGGTTTATTATGGTGCTTGCTGATTACCATACCAAGTGGTTTGTGTTCAAACCCATAAGTATCGTCAATTCTAAGAGTGTGATGAATTTTCTGGAAGAGGTTTTCCTGGAGGAAGGTGTACCAAAAACTATTGTGTCAGATATTGGTGTACAGTTCATTTCACGTGTGATGAAGGAATTTATGGAGAAGTGGGGAATTGTCCATGAAAGGGTGGCCTTATTTAGACCACAGGCGAATGGAATGGTCAAAAGGATTCATCGTTTAATCATGGACAACATACAATTGTCATTGGCTAATGGATTATCCTGGAAGGAGGAATTGAAGACGTTGTTGTGGGCACACAGAACTTCTCCTCATGCTGTAACTGGAGTTTCTCCCTTTGTTTCTCTGAAGGGTAGGGAACCTGGGAGGAAGGAGAATCCTGTTTGGTTGGTTGCCAAAGATCGTGTATGGGTAGATCATGAAGCAATAAAAGCCGGTGTCACAATGAAACAGAAGCGTGCAGAGGAGTATTATAATGTAAAAAAAAGTGACGGGGAACCAAGCATTGGGGTGGGTGATTGGGTTGTCACGAGAAAGGGTGGAGTGGTGATAAAGGGAGACAGTAAATTCTCTACTCCATTAAAGGTCATTGAGGTTAAGCGTAGTGTGGTTGTGTTGGAAAATGGAACTGTGTGGAGTGTCGGTAGTGTTTGTAAAGTTGCTGAACGTTCAGGGTAAAGTTTCACATTGTCGAACATTCTGTATGAAAGTCGACTGTTGAAGTATTCTTTGTTTACTATGTTGTCTTTAATTTCATCCATTTCATGCTATTTATGGATTTGTTATTGAATTGTTTTGCATTAATTTCTTTTCCTTTAGTTTTCTATAAGGGAAAAGATGTGTAGTGTTAATACATAATGCTGCAGTGTAAACTTGGACTCGAATGTCCAGGTAGGGCTTAGAGTGTCATGACCCATAGGGTTCTATGGAAAGCTTCAGTACTGTTGAGACAGCGTGGTGTACACTGCTGTTACTGCTGGGGACATCTACTTGAAATAAACGCTACTGGACAAGCATCTGGAGTGGTGTGATTACTACAATATCGCTGGTGTAGAGTGCTTAGGCGGCATTAGTTAAGCATGATGCTCAGTTCTATGAGGTCATTGGGGCTCCGCGTTCTGGGGTCGACAGTTGGTGGCTAGCTGCGCCTGGCACGACTGTGGTGTGGGATTTCTGTCATGCTAAATAAATTACTTACATATGAAGAAGAGCGTCCTTGAGTTATTACAATTTTGGCAACAATTGGAGTTTAATGTGCCAGGCATCAGAAGTGTAGCGAGAGACATACTCCACCCATGAACCCAAGTATTGCTGAGAGGAAAGCTGTGCTGGGACGAAGACTGAGACTAAAGCTGAGCGTTGGATCGAGGTACGGCTCAGTTCCTGTTGAGTAAACGGGTGGACAACACCAGGTCACAGAAAAAAAAAGGATTCAATGGGTGTGACAAGTACTGAATCATAAGGTGATCCGACATTTCTTGACATGAGGACTGCGTTGTCAGATCAATGCAGCAGTCACAGTGCATGTTGCCTGTATGCCAGGTGACTCACCGACTATTGCCTGGTATGGATTTCCTTAACAGCCGCTCACGGCATGTCGTAAATCCACTTTAAGGAAGTCCGCAGTAAGTGTGGGCGGTTTCCTGATGACGTCGAGCGCCGCACTAATCTCGCCTGCTGTTTTTGTTGGTTCATCATCACCGTAACAGGCGTGTCCTTTCAGTCGGTCTTGGCAGCTGGTGCGGTAATCCTCTCTAAGGGTGTGGCATACGGCAGAAGTGTTTCGGAAAGGGAATGCTGATCAGTGACACGCACACTTCTTTTGGTGTGTCCACCCAGGTGCGGTGAGTCAGTGATACGCTCACTATCCCAATTTACCGGTTGGAAGTGTTGTGTGCAAAATTCAAGCATGTCCTGCTGATTAGTGATCAGTGATGCGCACATTTGATACATGGTGATGGTTCACTACTAATTTACTTAGTGCTTCAGTTACATTTCATAATAAATAACTTCTGGTGCGATCTTCATGTGACACGCACACTTTTCATGCATGTCTTGCACAAGTGGTAGTCAGTGACGCGCACACTTTTAAAAAAAAAACGTTATCCTTTTATTAATGTGCACAATAAAGGAATGTCATTTTCATACACCATGACAGAGTAATTACAACAAGTGTTTGCAATAGATAATCCGTACTTGGTCCACACACAAGAGTACATTAGAACGTCTAATCAGTTTACATATAGTCTCCCACCCCCCAAGGCCTTCAAAATGATGCATTTGGTCGGTTCCTATCAGAGAAACCCAGTCTACACATCTCATACGTAGTAAAGTACAAAGAAGCATCAGGAAAACATTGTCAATTAAAACTTAACCCACACCAGTGGGGACAATACTAGCAGGTTGTGATGCTGACGGGGTGGAGCTAATCTGAAGGAGGTAGGACTTCAGGGGATGCCAAATGTCTTTGGGCCTGGATGCAGGGGGCTGCAAGGACGCATATAATTCACAATTAGTGTTACAATACGTAAGGCTCGCCAGCCAGGCATTATTTGCGGGGGTGACCTTACTTCCCCAGCGAATAGCAATTTCCCTCTTTGCAAGGAGTAAAGCAATTGCTATTAATTTCCGCAATTTCTTAGGGAACCCATGAACATAACCCAACAGAGCCACCTCTGGCAGGGGGACAATCTCCAGTCATATCATGGGCGACAAAATCTCATAAATAGACCTCCAATACTCTCCTATTTTTTCACAGTTCCATGTCATATGTGCGAAGTCAGCATGTGGGCCCCCACATTTCGGGCAGCTGTGTGGCCTATCGGAGTCGATAGAGTTGATTTTTGCCGGTGACATGTATGTCCTCCACAGATATTTGAAATTAATCAACTTGTGTCTGCTGTTGAATGAAACCTCCTTTGTCTGAGAACAGCAATATGCCCAATGTGAGTCTTGTATTGGGTGTCCCAAATCCCGCTCCCATGCTTCTCTAACTCTGGCATCTCGACAAGGAACCAGAGCCATGGATGCTCTGTAAAGTTTAGAAATCAAGTGATTCCCCTCTGTGCTGGAAATCAATAACGTTAATGGAGAGAAGGACTCCGGTTCCAGAGGGAAGCTAGCAAGCCTCTCTCTAAGCGCTCTACGAACTCTACACAAGACAAATTGGTCCATAAAAGTGGCTCCACTGAACAGCCCATCTTCCGAACTGCTGAACACATGTCCCCCCAGAAACAAAACCCCGAACTTCTCCAGGGAGTAGGAAACAAGAGTACGCTGTACCAATTTCTCCTCTATAATGGGGAGCCATGGGTTATTACCCAATGGAATCTCAGACGAGTACAACACATGCCCGCCCGTCACCCGAGCCAGCTTATGCCAAGCCCAACTTGTTGTTGAGATTGTTTGAATGTCACGGGGGTCCCGAGGGAATCCCCGTGGTAGAACTGTTCTCAGCGGGGCTGGTAGCACCAAGTCAGCTTCAAGTTTAAGATAAGGGATCTGGGCATCAGGGTGGTACCAGGAGTGCGCAAAGCTACATTGAGCTACCAGATAATATACCTGGAAGTTTGGAACCCCAAGCCCACCCCTCTCGTATGGCAGGGTCAATGTGTCCCAGCCAACTCTGGCCCTACCTCCTCCCCAAACAAGCCTGATAAGATGGGATCAGATAGTTTTAAAAAAACTGTTGGGGAGTGGGATGGGGATATTGTGAAAAAGATATAAAAAATTTGGGAGCACCACTATCTTTATAATTGCAACACGGCCCGCCATTGATAAGGGGAGTTTTAGCCAGCGCTCTATCTGCTGCTCAAGCTTATAAATAGCTGGGCCATAGTTTAGCATTATAAGCTGTTGAGAGTCCTGGTGTATCTGAATTCCTCAATATCTAGTCAACTCCTCGCACCATTGCAAGGGAAACCCACAATCCCATTCAACAGTGCTGGACGTAAGAGGGAAAATTACCGATTTACCCCAATTAATGCCAAGTCCAGAGAAACCCCCATATCAAATAATTTCCCTGATTAGTGGCTCTAAATTCTCCTCCGATGTCGAACATAGAGGATAATATCATCTGCATAGAGTGAAATTAATAAAGGACCCGTCTTGAACTGGAGGCCTCTGTATAGATGCCTCTCCTGGAAATGTCAAACTAATGGATCAAGCGCAATGATAAAGAGTAACGGCGAGAGCGGGCAGCCTTGCCGCGTGCCACAGGAGAGCCGGAACTGCGAAGACAAAGTACCATTTAGTCGGAGTCGGGCAGTGGGCGAGGTATATAGAAGTGAAGTGAGCTCCACAAATCCCTTATGCATTCCCATCCTCTTCATGACCGTAAGAAAAAAGGGCCAGTCTAAGGAATCAAAGGCCTTTTCAGTGTCTAATAAGACGGCCGCAGCAGGAACTTCGGGCGATATCCTGTGTAGGACCGTGAACAGAGTTCAGAGATTCAATGCCGTTGACCTATGGGGGACAAACCCCGACTGGGCTGGAGAGATGATACGGTCTAACAAAAGGGCTAACCTTAGCGCAATCATTTTGGCAAGGATTTTATATTCAAGATTTAAGAGCGATAACGATCTATATGATCCACACATGAGTGGATCTTTCCCAGCCTTGGGTAAAAGGATTATTACTGCCTCACGCAGCGTGGGCGGCAATTCTTTGCTCTCCAGCGCTTCATTATAAACCTCAAGAAGATAAGGAGCTAAGAGGTCCTTGTAAGCTTTATAAAAATTACCGGTGAACCCGTCTAGCCCTGGGGAAGTCGAGCCATTCATGGCATCAATTGCGCTTACGATTTCCTCAACGGAAAATGGTTCCGCCAAGAACTCTTGCATCACTTTGTCAAGCCAAACAAGTGTGATTTCAGATAAGTAGCCATTTGGGACCTCGTCACTGTGCGCAGCTCGCGAATAGTATAGCCTAGTATAGTACTCTAGGAATACGTCCTGTATCTCCCTGGTGTCAGTCAGTGTCCTGCCATCAGAGGAACGGATACAGGGAATACAAGACTGACCCATCGCAGGCCGCAGGAGGCGTGCCAAGGTGCGGCCAGGCCGATCACCTTCGCCATATCGCCGAGCGGTGGCATATTCGCTCCAAAAAAGCGTCTTCCGTTCCGCTGATTCCCTGAACTCCAGTAGGAGCGTCAATCGTCGTTTCCTTCTGGTCTGGTCAGGTTGCACCATTTTCTCCTTGTCAAGTGCCTCAAGCTGCTTCTCAATGCAAGATAATGTGCCCCTTAGATCTCTCAACACCCCCGAATTTTTAGCAATACAAACTCCGCGCATATAGGCTTTAAATGCTTCCCATCGTACGGCCCACGTCTGCACTGAACCTTTATTTAACTCGAAGTATTCTATGATAGCTGAACGGAGCTCAGCATTGAACACCGCGTCCATCAACGCCTGACCCGGGCACCTCCACTGTCTTTCACAACCCTCTGGTTTCGGAACCCTAACCGTGAGAACCACAGGGGAGTGGTCGGAGAGCGTTCTGGGAAGGTGCTTCGTCTCCGGGTACCAAGAAGTTAGATTTGGGGACACCAACCAGAAGTCTAGTCTAGTCCAGGTTTCATATTGTGCCGCGTAGTGAGTGTAGGCAGATTCCCCGGGGCGGCAGTGTTGCCACACATCCACCAACCCCAGCTAGTCACAAAGCTCCAATAATGCGCATCGAGATCGCGGCTTGGGATCAGAGGAGCCAGACGTGCTATCCATTGTTGGTCTAACAACAAGTTAAAATCACCGCCCATATAAATGTAGTCTGCGTCAAGCTGCAATAGCTGCGTGTGGAGGTCATGAAAAAAATCTGGGTTATCAGTATTCGGAGCATATACACAAACAAATGCCACCCGGTGGCCCATTAATTGCCCCGTTACCATCGTATAGCGACCCTCACTGTCGTTATGGACACTTTCCACCTGGAAAGGTAAGCGCCTATGTAGCAAAACTGCAGTCCCCCTGGCATATATACTATAATTTGCAAAGTAACAATGGGGGCCCCAGGAGGAAGCAAAGCAAGTTGAGGTTAACTTCGGCAAATGCGTCTCTTGCAAAAAGGCGACATCTACATGGTGTCGCTCTAGATACTGCAACACTTGCTTCCCTTTTCTGACATTATTAAGTCCCCGCACGTTCCAAGTGATTAATGTAAGGTCGGAAAAAGCGGAAAGCCTACCCCCTGAAGCCATAATAATAGTTTAAGCCTGATCGTGTGTGTGAGTGACAACAAGTACAAAACTCATCTTGGTGTACATTTAACACTGTGTGCAATAGAACCCCAATGAGACAAATCGCCCCGCACCCCCCACCCATCCCTGCCCAGACCCAAGCAGGGAAGATCCCCACTAGGAAACCTGTAGAATGTATCATGGGAACATAATGTATAGCAAGAAGGAATCAGTTTCACGTACATTCCAACGAAATAGAAGATTAAAGGTGATACAACACTAGGGGCAAGGCAACGCCACGCCGCACACCCAATTATTCATAATCACAAACATTAACAGTATATGCAGTAGCCCTAACTGCAATAAGGGATGGAAAAAAAAAAAGATTAGCTTGTGTACAAGATACAGTGACATAGATCATTCCGATGAGAAAAGTTCTCCACTAGCCACCGAGCCACTGTGCGATGGGGAGCCTTTGGATAGATCTTTGGCCTTTCCGCTGAAATTCGCTTTATAGTCTTGGCAAAACGCCTGGGCCGCAGAAGGGGTATCAAAGACTCTGGACCTGCCGTCCACGTCCACCCGAAGGTGTGCCGGGTATATCATGCCATAACGCAGGCCCAGATTACGGAGCATGGCCTTCACTCCATGTACTTTCTCTCGCCTCCTGGACCATAGCTGTGAAGTCAGGGAACAGCGCCAAAGTTGAACCCTGCCAGGTCGTGGCTCCATTTTCTCTAGCTAGTCTAAGCACCATGTCCCTGACTCAGAAGTTCAGCAGGAGGGCGATTATAGGCCTGGGAGGGCATCCTGGATTGGGCCTAGGGCCAAGGGAACGATGCGACCGCTCTACTAGGAAGGTGGGAGTGAAAGCGTCTTTGCCAAAAAGATCAGTAAGCAGCTTTTCTACAAATAAGTTCATTCGCCCCACGTTGATGGACTCCGGGACACCTAAAATGCAAATATTATTGCGCCTGCTGAGCGCTTCCAAGTCCTCGTTCTTCAAGGCTACAGATTTTTAAATTACTTAATAGCTTTAGATGGTGCTAGATTCTCAGCCATTAGAAAAAAAGCGTTGTTATTGGGGTGTCTGGGCAAAGAAGGACAACACTTATTAAAATATTTGTCACCTGCCAGAAAAAATTTAGGAGAAGAGGTGGAGGATGTATATAAGGAAGCCATGTTACGTTTGCAGACAAAGGGCCAGATGTACAACATGATTTTGCATGCGCAAACGGGCTTGCGACCCGTTTGCGCATGCAAAATCACTGTGGGCCATGTGCAAACACTATTTTACGAGTCGCAAAAAATTGCAACGCGCAAAATAGTGTTTAGCGACTTGCAATTAGGAAGGGGCGTTCCAAGGGCATCCCTTCCTAATTGCGACTCGCAGCCCTATGTGTGAATGTTTTGCGACCGCAATTGCGGTCGCAAAACAATCGCAATTTACCGCCCTCTTCAAGAGGGTGGTAATGCAGTCGCAAATGGGAAGGGGTCCCTAGGGGACCCCTTCCCCTTTGCAAATGCAGGGGAAAATATTTTTTAGGGGCAGGCAGTGGTCCCAAGGACCACTAGCTGCCCTTAAAAAATGAAATGAAAATGTTTCATTTTTTTTTTTTTAAATGCATCCCATTTTCCTTTAAGGAAAACGGGCTGCATTTTTAAAAAAAACTGCTTTATTTAAAAGCAGTCCTAGACATGGAGGTCTGCTGAGCCCAGCAGGCCACCATTCCTGGGAGGGCCAGCCATCCCAATGGGGTCGCAAATTGCGAGTGCCTCATTAATATTCATGCAAAAACAACAGTTGATGGACAGAATGCAGAACAATGTCATACATTCACCCCAGTACAGAGATCTGGGCCTAAATCCATCGTTTTTTTGCTCACCATGCCATTCCAGTTTGAACCCAGCCATATGCAAATCAGTCTTGACCCTGTGCCTCATGGGAACAGTCCAGCCCGAACTGCCAAGCCAGGTCCTCCCTGGACTGGAAACAAGCATCCTAGGACCGGTTTCGGGGTTTCACCCCTCTTCAGCCAGGATAGCTTGATTCCAGTGGCATGGAGAGCACGGGACCCACGTCTGGGCATACCCGTCCCACTCGGGGTGACAAATGCAAAAACAACAGTTGATGGACAGAATGCAGAACAATGTCATACATTCACCCCAGTACAGAGATCTGGGCCTAAATCCATCGTTTTTTGCTCACCATGCCATTCCAGTTTGAACCCAGCCATATGCAAATCAGTCTTGACCCTGTGCCTCATGGGAACAGTCCAGCCCGAACTGCCAAGCCAGGTCCTCCCTGGACTGGAAACAAGCATCCTAGGACCGGTTTCGGGGTTTCACCCCTCTTCAGCCAGGATAGCTTGATTCCAGTGGCATGGAGAGCACGGGACCCACGTCTGGGCATACCCGTCCCACTCGGGGTGACAAATGCAAAAACAACAGTTGATGGACAGAATGCAGAACAATGTCATACATTCACCCCAGTACAGAGATCTGGGCCTAAATCCATCGTTTTTTTGCTCACCATGCCATTCCAGTTTGAACCCAGCCATATGCAAATCAGTCTTGACCCTGTGCCTCATGGGAACAGTCCAGCCCGAACTGCCAAGACAGGTCCTCCCTGGACTGGAAACAAGCATCCTAGGACCGGTTTCGGGGTTTCACCCCTCTTCAGCCAGGATAGCTTGATTCCAGTGGCATGGAGAGCACGGGACCCACGTCTGGGCATACCCGTCCCACTCGGGGTGACAAATGCAAAAACAACAGTTGATGGACAGAATGCAGAACAATGTCATACATTCACCCCAGTACAGAGATCTGGGCCTGAATCCATCGTTTTTTGCTCACCATGCCATTCCAGTTTGAACCCAGCCATATGCAAATCAGTCTTGACCCTGTGCCTCATGGGAACAGTCCAGCCCGAACTGCCAAGCCAGGTACTCCCTGGACTGGAAACAAGCATCCTAGGACCGGTTTCGGGGTTTCACCCCTCTTCAGCCAGGATAGCTTGATTCCAGTGGCATGGAGAACACGGGACCCACGTCTGGGCATACCCGTCCCACTCGGGGTGACAAATGCAAAAACAACAGTTGATGGACAGAATGCAGAACAATGTCATACATTCACCCCAGTACAGAGATCTGGGCCTAAATCCATCGTTTTTTTGCTCACCATGCCATTCCAGTTTGAACCCAGCCATATGCAAATCAGTCTTGACCCTGTACCTCATGGGAACAGTCCAGCCCGAACTGCCAAGCCAGGTCCTCCCTGGTATCGCTTTGTTCGCCCTAAGTTGGCAGGGTATGCCCAGACGTGGGTCCCTTGCTCACTTTGCCACTGGATTCAAGCTAGCCTGGCTGATGACGGCTGAATAGCCAGAAACCGGTCCCAGGATGCTTGTTTCCGGTCCAGGGAAGACATGGCTTGGCAGTTCGGGCTGGACTGTTCCCATGAGGCACAGGGTCAGACTGATTTGCATATGGCCATGTCTGAACTGGGGTGGTGGAGTGAGCTAAAGAATGATGATGGATTAAACCCAGATCAGTTGACTGGGGGTGAGTGTTTGATTAGCTCAAGCGCTCCGTCCATCATCCCCTTTGGTATCGCTTTGTTCGCCCTAAGTTGGCAGGGTATGCCCAGACGTGGGTCCCTTGCTCACTTTGCCACTGGATTCAAGCTAGCCTGGCTGATGACGGCTGAATAGCCAGAAACCGGTCCCAGGTTGCTTGTTTCCGGTCCAGGAAGACATGGCTTGGCAGTTCGGGCTGGACTGTTCCCATGAGGCACAGGGTCAGACTGATTTGCATATGGCCATGTCTGAACTGGGGTGGTGGAGTGAGCTAAAGAATGATGATGGATTAAACCCAGATCAGTTGACTGGGGGTGAGTGTTTGATTAGCTCAAGCGCTCCGTCCATCATCCCCTTTGGTATCGCTTCATTAATATTCATGAGCCTCGCATTTTGCGACCCCATTGGGAATCGCAATCAGTGTCTCTGACACTGTTGTACATTGTAAATTACGACTCACAATTTGCGACTCACAATCGAGCGCAAATTGTGAGTCGCAATTTACACTGGTCGTACATCTGGCCCTAGATTTGCCAAACAAGTTAATGTAGTTATGCGCTGCAATAAATTTTACACGCAGCCACAACGAGCTGAAGAATCCAGAGATTACTTTGTTGTGCGTTTAAGGAAACTTTCTGTGAAATGTCAATTTGGATTAGTGACTGAGGAAATGATAAGAGATCAACTGATTGTGCAGTGCAACAGCAAGAAAATACAGGAGAGACTGTGGGCTGCTAAGAACCCCACTTTGAAGGATGCAATAGCTGTTGCGAAAATGGTGGAGGAGTCTGAAGAATGCATACGAGAATTGAAAAACATTAACTTGGACAATAAACCCTCTGATGTTGCTCTCTTATCTGAGGATGGTGAGCAAGTATATACTGTAAAAAGGCAAAACTCCTAAGGGTGGGTTTTTCAAAAGTAGTAATGCAAAGAGTATGTCTCCTGGGCAAGGAAAGCCGTTGTCTTGCAGTTGCTGTATGTATGGCAGCAATTATCACCTTGCGGATTTAAAGCTCTGCTTTGCCATAGGAAAAGACTGTCTTAAATGTGGTAAAAAGGGCCATTTTGTGCGCATGTGTAAGGTGATGGACAGAAAGGTTACAGTTGTTGAAGACGATAAATCAGAGGTCAGAGTCCTTGTGGTGCAGGAAAGAGATACTGATGAACATAGAAACTGATCTGGATGGTGAAAGGAGGAGGGTGCGTCCCAAGGCTAATTTTGTCATTAATGACAGGGATGAGTCTTTGAAGGTTGACACAGGTTCACTATATACCATCATCCCCAGATAGTTGTTTCTTGCCACATGGCCTGAGTGTAAATTGGTGGCATCGGATGTCATACTAAAAGGGTATAAAGGGGCTGACATTGGAGTCATGGGATATATGACTGCTCAGATCAAATTTGCTGGGAGACAAACTCTGGGGAAAGTTTATGTGGCTGTGGATGGTCCCCCCATCCTAGGATGGTTGCATCAGTATGACCTTAATATCATAGTGAACCCAAGGGCTGAAAATCAAGTGACTTTAATTGAGGATGATGGGTTGGAAGATGTGTTCGCTCACCACAGAGAAGTATTTGCAGATCAGTTAGGGGTGGCTAAGAACTATGTTCCTATAGCGGCAAGACCATAGGTCAAGGGGATTATTCAACAAATGTGTGATGAGGGAGTAGTAGAGGTAGTGGAAGCTGTAGAGTGGCTATCTCCGGTAGTCATTACCAAGAAACCCGATGGGTCTTTCAGGTTCTGTGTGGATTTGAGGAGCCTTAATGAGTGTGTTGTGATGGACAATTTTCCTTTGCCCAACATTAATGAGTTGATTTTGATGGTGTTGAGGGGAAAATATTTCTCCAAGCTTGACTTGAGAAGTGCATACCATCAAGTCAAACTTCATCTGGAAACCAAACATCTTACCTCTTTTATACCAGCTGAGAGAACTTTTCAGTTAACTAGGTTACCGTTCGGATTATGTTCAGCTGCAAGCGTTTTTCAGAAGTTAATGACAATGATTCTTTCAGGCATGGATAAGGTGGTCGTCTTCCAAGATGACATCCTGGTGTTTGCTGATGGTGTCATTGAGCACAATAGAATATTGAATGAGGTTTTGACACATATTGGGTGTTCTGGGTTGACTCTGCGCAAGGAGAATTGTGTGTTTCTGGTTAAAGAGGTGGAGTATTTGGGATATTTTATTATAACAGATTGTGTGAAATCCAAAGCCAATCTGGTGAGTGCCATTGTAAACTCCCAGATTCCCCAGGATAGGGATGCTCTCAGGTCCTTGATGGGTTTGGTGGAATACTATTCCAAATTTGTCAAAAATTTGGTGCACAAGACTGAGCCGCTATGAGAGTTCTTAAGAAAGGGGAAGAAGTTTGTGTGGGGTGACTTGCAACAAAAGGCATTTAAGTTAGTGAGGAATGACATTGCCCAGGCTAATGTGTTAGTACCTTACCAATCAGGTTTGAGAAACAATGTCACTGTGGGCGCGAGTGCTGTTGGAATTGGGGCGGTTCTCGCACAGGTGCATGGAAAGGTGGAACAAACAGTGGCATTTGCGTCACGTTCTTTGACGGAGACCGAACAGAATTATTCTATCATAGAGCGGGAAGCGTTAGCTGTCATATGGCCACAACCTATTTCAGGGTGTTCTTGTGGGGCTCTGCATTTCTTGTGAGGATGGATCACCAACCTCTTCTCAAAGTCATGGGTCCTGGGGGTGCAAAGAATTGTTCCAGAAGACTGGCCAGGTTAGCAGTCAGGGTACAAGAGTTTGAAGTTTGACTGTAGATTAGAGTAGGTTTCTGGGTGGAAGATTAAAGTGGCTGATTGCCTGTCAAGGTTGCCGGACAAAGCGGCTGAGGTCGAAGAGGTGGAAACTGAAGAGGTGGTGGCTGGTATTGAAGATGTCACTGAGGAGTCCCTTGGTACTATTTCTGAGAAGGACTGGATTAGTGCCATGGAACAGGATTCTACACTTGCTGATGTCAAGGAGATGGTCAAGAAAGGACTGAGGAGGGTGAGTTCTGTACCGGAGGGTGTGAGACCGTTTCTCAAGGTGCTAGATGAATTGGCTATGCATGATGACTATTTATTAATAAGAAATGAAAAGTTTGTGCTGCCCTGTACTATCAGGTTAAAATTAATCAAACTGGCGCATGAGGGGCATCTGGGACAAACCATGACTATCAAAAGATTGTGTGAGAAGTTCTGGTGGCCAGGTCAGGGAATTAATTGTGAGATGGGAGGCGTGTAGGGGGTCTGAGAAACATTTTAGGGTAGGTTTGGGTCGATCGCCTGAAGAACAGCAAGTGGCCGAAGCTGATGGTGTGTGGGAGAAAGTTTGTCTTGATTTTGTTGGCCCTTTTGGTATGATCCCGGAGCATAAGAAATATGATGCGGTATTGGTTGATGCAAAATCAAAAATGGTTAGAAGTAATTTTCATGAGGAATATTTCTACAACACACACTATTCAGGTTTTGAGTGAGGTTTGTAGGAGGGAGGGGATACCCTCCATGTTACTTACAGACAATGAAACCCAACTTGTTTCACAAGACAAGAAAGTTTTTCTGGAGTCATTGGGGATTAGGCATGTGTGTTATCTTTGTATAATCCTCAAGGAAATGGATTGGTGGAAAGGCTTAACAAATTGGTGAAAGGGACCATGCAGTTAGCTTCAAGCACTGGTTTGTCTGTTCAGGGTGCAGTAAAGGACATGTTATGGGCATACCGGACCACGGTGAATTCTAACACTGGTTTGACTCCATTTGAAATGATGCGGGGCAGGCAGGCTGGAACAAAACCAGTTCCTTCATGGATGCGAGGAGAAACATCTAAACCTGCAAATGGAAGCTGCTTGGAAGGTCTACACATGAAAAGATTCAAGAATGTGGGTGACTGGGTTGAAGTGAAGCCTGGAGGTGTGAGCAGAGGTTTGACCAAATTCAGGGGCCCTTTCAAAGTTACAGATCTGGGGGGGAATTGGGTCAAGTTAGAAAATGGACAGACGTGGAATCTCAGATGAGTGGCTATGTATCAAAGACAGAGTGAGAAAAAGATCAACATGGGTGTGCCTCAGTCTGGTTTACCATGGAAGACTGTGTATGAGGGGAAATGTGAAGATGATGGGAGTAGTTTGGAAAGGAGAGATGGGTTCAGGTGTTCTCTACCTGCAGCTGGATCACCCAGGCGTTATGTACCTGCAGTTGGATCACCTGCAAATGATTTACTGGACAGAAGAGTGGTAAGAATGAGGAGACTACCAAGATATTTACAGGAATATGTGTGTGATTAATTTCCCTATGTTTATTAGGTCTCGCCTACGCAGCGCACAAGCGCTCCATAGGAGGGGACCTCTTGCAATCGATCACCACTTTTGCCTAAACGCGTGCACGTTTTGCATTGCAACTCGTGCACGTTTGGCGTTTCCCTTACGGCAGCGAGCAGCGGCGCCATCTGTTAGCAATTATCGCCCTGCTGCTGCTCGCTCCCGTAAGGTAAACGCCAAACGTGCACAAGTGGCAAAACAACCCAATGCAAAACATGCACGCGTTTAAGCAAAAGTAAACGCTGTGCGTGTTTGGTCCCTGTTACCATGCAGAGACTGCTTGTTTTAAAGGAAGCGAGCGACAATCTACATCAAGCAGCCTTCATTTTACACACAGACAGCTGGCACCTTGCTGCCTTCAGTTTCAAAACACAGGCTCGGCGTGGAGCATGGGGGAGGGGAGTTCGGTGACGGCGAGCGGGCTCACTGCAGTGCACTGGGTGCAGGCTCACTTCAAGCATGTGCGATGCTGCAACAGAAACTGTCAATTTAAGGTCCATCTATTTACGGTTATCCCACAGCATTTATTGTGATGTTTCGCTACCAAAACACACAAAATAACACACCACGACACCCTATAAAAGTGACACTTTGTCTGGCCCTTCACTAGGCAACGGGGCGATGCGCTACATGCCAAGGCCATACCCCCTGTGCGGGCGGCGCCTGTTACCCTAGATCGCCATGCTTCTCACATCAGCTGTGCTCCCATTCCAGCCGCCAAAACTTCTCCCCGACGTTTACTGCTGCAGATAAAAGCAAAGAGACAGATGTGTCACGTCAGAACTGTGTTAGTGCCTGGTTGTCCAGCGAACGATTACCAACCCGAGGCTAGAGTGCCACAGACATGAAAGAACAAACAACAGCAGCTGTCAGAGAGAAGCCCAGAGACGGCTTTTAATAATCAACAGGCTTTTAGCAAGACCGTGCCCATCAGGAGACAGGACTGCCCGGTGGCTGTAAACAAGGTTGAGAGATGCTAACTCAAGTGTTCCCTTCTCGATACGATAAAATACCTGCAATTCTAGCCTGCATCTAACCATTTTAAATCCCAGGTTATTAAAACGGGCTTCTTTTTCTACTAGTGACTGAATTACGTATTTTCAGAATTTTACTTTGTATGGGAAGTGGTGCTTGATTTCCGCGCTTAGTATCTTGGGATATGTAGTTCTGCTGTATTTACCTACTTAACTGTACTCACCAATATAGAAAACAAAATGAATTTGAGGGTTGATACACAGTATCATCCTAGTTACATAAATTGTTATCTAATCCCACTAGAGCACACACTCCCTTTAAAAAGCCAGGGCATATGTTACATGTGCAAACAAAAAATGTCCCGATGGACACTGGATAGCAGCCACTATCCTGGCGAATCCAGGACTTCTATTCTGCAACTCCCGTAAAATGAGACTCTTTTATTGGGTTTACTTTATCCTTAGTATCCCTTATTAAAATGGTTTGCATGTGAAAGGTATTGGTGCTCCAAAAAATATTGTAGGCTTTGTGATTACTGCTGATGATCTCAAGTGTCACTTATCATAAGTTAGACTCGCACATTTAGCGATCTTAATGAAATCCCACACATAGCAGGCTGGATCTCAACAGGACTATAACCAGATCTGCAGTGACGAGTGCGGAGCAGCACCCGACAGCATTACAGTCGTCTGATATCAGAGTGAGCCCTCCTGCAGCTCCAGATTCTAAAAGGAGGAACTATTATGCCAAGACTTTAAGTGGGATGACAAAAGTGGGGTGTCTCTAAAAGGGGCATGATCTATATATTGAAGGTCATGGCCTAAAATATGTAAACTAAAATCGTGAGCTTTCCATGATGTGCAACCCATACAGTATCTTGGCGCTTCTCTGTGAGTTTTCTTTATTGCACCCGGACACAGTGACTTTCATGCACCTAACACTAGCTAAACGTACTGGCTTTGCCAATGCTTACTAGCAGTATCAGATGACTAATACTTTACACACTACCAAGGTATGTCCTACTACGAATCTGTGTGAGTTTATAAACTACACATTCCGTTTCAGTAACAACAAAAGTTTGTGGTAGAAAGGTTCCTGCTTGTTTCACAAAAAGCCATATTTAAAGATTGCCTATAAACAACTTAGTCAGCAAAGCCTGGGACAATGGGCCCGATGTACAAGGGTGTTGCTATAATTTACGTGCTCCAGTTTATTCCTGGACAAAATTAAGTCACACTTCCAAACAGCTAAATCTTTCTCGATCGGCCCTGCGCCTCTACCCGGTACAGTGGGGTAAATGGACAGCCTGTATGTGGCTGTCAAACTGTATACACCGTAAAAATGTAACGCGCCAGCCATCATTTGCTTTAAGTGCAGTTTCTGAAAACCAGTTTAATTTTCCTACGGCTTCATTGACCTTTGAACCCACAAATATATGACCTGGTCTGGGTGCCTGCGACCTGTACCCTTCTTTGCTTCAGGGAGCTGTTTGTTTCACTTCAGGGCAGCTTTCTGCTGCAAGTGAGCTGCATGGCTAAACACTTATAAGGTCCAAAGGCGAGACCTATTGGCTATGCCAATGCTTGTTTTTTTGAAGTTATGTATTTGGTTGTACTGTGATTTATCGTACCTTATAATTCAATTTGCAATTTTGCTTTCTTGTGGGGTTTTGCAGGGGTGTAATTTATGGTTTGGGGTGGGTGTGTCCTGGTTTCTTTTATAAGAGAAGGAGATGTGTTGTAGCGTGCTTAAGCTGCATTAGTTAAGCATGATGCTAAGGTGTTCTGTGAGGTCATCGGGGCTCCGTGTTCTGGGGTCGACAGTTGGTGGCTAGCTGCGCCTGGCACGACTGTGGTGTGGGGTTTCTCTCATGCTAAATAAATTACTTACATATGAAGAAGAGCGTCCTTGAGTTACTACAATTGCACACAGTAAATACATCCGCAGTGTGCTGTTTACCAGGTGTGATATTGTCTACCCATAGTGAGTTTTGTTTCATGCCTCAGAGAGAGCAATAACATAGTAACAACACATGCTTTCCCTTGTTCAAAGATGCAAAACTCAGAATATTGTGGACCTTCCCATATAATACAAACCTTGTCAGGTTTCACCTGACAAAATTTGTGTTGGGGAAAATGTGCATTATTTTCACACATCTTGGAATCCCGACCCAATAGCCAATTTCAGGACATTAACGTACACTTTACATTTTAGTCATGACTCCTTCCTTGGGCAAAACTAATTCTGGGTTGGTTTTCAGGTTGGTAAGGTAAATTAGCTACAATTTGCAGGACCACCCCTAAATTCTTGGATACAATTCTCAGTTATGTTTACGAAAAGTAAATACACATGCACTACATTTTCCATAATGCATTCAATTCTCACATCAGGGAACCAGTAACAAGAACTGCTTCCCATGGCCTGTGAAAGATGAAATAGAAAAAAGGGCTGCTGTTTTGGTAATGCAAATGGACTGTGGACAGTTGAAGTCCGTTTGCCAGACAGCAATTATGCCTCTCTTAATATTTGTTTGCAACAATGGCAGCCAAATAACATGCAATCCCTTTGCCTGGTGTGACATTTTCCTTTATGAGAAACTGGATTTTTAAGTATACGTTTGTGTGTGTGTGTAGCAGACACAGACATACACATGTGCGCATACACACTTGTATAAATCCAAATGTCATGCTCTGTGACAGGTCTCCTTGTTCCCAGAATCCAGGGGGCATGGCTTTAGATCATGCCGGATAGAGGAGACAGCCTTTACAATGCTGTCTCTACCATGCAATGCCTTTACCATGTTGCCTTTACCACTAATTGCCTTTACTATGCAATGCCTTTACCACGCAAGGTAAGTGTATTTAAGGAAAGTGTGTGTGTGTGTGTGTGTGTATATTTTTTTGAGGTAGGTGTGTATGTAAATATATATATACAAGAGATTCACAACCTCCCGCAACCTCCTGACGGCGATGAGGGAGAGACGGACCACAGGGTATCAGGCAAGATGTTTTATTGCGACCTTCTCCTCACAAAACGATGACGCGTTTCGGGCTCAGACAGCCCTTGTTCACATACCATATATATATATATCGTAACACAAAACTCTGAGGCCCAATTCCGGAGTCATCACATTTTAATCAAAGGTACAGCAGCACATTCTGCTTCCTTTCTCCTTTCGCGTTTCGGCGTTTAGCCTTGATCACAGGAGGAAACAATTAACAAAGTGCATACGTGGGTGCTTATAGACCATAGGTCACATGACTTGAATAAAATACATCTCCCATAGTGCATTTGTAAAGTCCATATGGGTATTCATGTTCGAAAGTTCTTATATTTAAGCAGCATTAGATGTCATTATGCTTACTTCCCATTTTGCCATGCACTAATGTTGGTATAAACTCCAAATGGAAAACAGTCATGAGAATTCGTTTTCACGGCGTGGTGCTTGAATTAAGCCTGGGCGTAGTTCGCGAAGTAGCGCTACGCGAAGCTACGCAAAGTGCAGTTCGCACTACGCGAGCTACGCGTAGCGCTACGCGAACTGCGTAGTGCACTGTTCGCAATGATTGCACAGTGCCGGATGCTTGTCCGCACTGTGCAATCATTGAAAACGGCATCTTGCACAGTGCGAGCTGTCTTTACTGCCGCTCGAGTAGATTTTTACTCGAGCGGCAGCTTTCTCAACGCGGACTGGTAGTTTCTCATCGCGAGCGGTCGCGAGCATACGTGACCACTCGCAATGAGAAACCTGACCTCCCCGCGTTGAGAATCTCGCCGGGAGGTTTATTTTCCACGCTCGCGATCGGCAACTTGATGTTGCTGATCGCGAACGAGGAAAAAGTCTCGCCGGGATGTCATTTTGCTTGCTCGCGGTCGCCAACTTGACGTTGAGGACCGCGAGCAAGCAGAAAATGACCGCTGCACTACGCAACGCTACGCTACGCGTGTTTGCACTGTGCTACGTGCAATTCGCGTTGTGCGAAGTAGCGCAAACTACGCGAGCGTAGCGTAGTGCTTTGCCCAGGGTTAGCTTGAATACTACACTTGCCTTTGACAAATGTTTTTCCTCCGGAACGATTGGCACAGGAAGTAATCCTCACCAAATCCCTTCCTCGCTGCCGCATATTTCGCTCTATTAGCATCTCCTGGAATGCATGCGAAAAGCAAGTGGGTCCTTCTCCTGATTCAATCCCAACAACATCCTCCGAGCATAGGAGCCCCCGACCCTACATTGAGGCCGCCCTGTAGGGTCGGGGGCTCCTATGCTCGGAGGATGTTGTTGGAATATATATATATATATATATATATATATATATATATATATATATATATATATCAGCAACTCCTCTCGTACTGCGGTTAAAACAGATGAAGAACAGGAGCCCGGACCACAGTTTTGTGCGAAGCTATGAGTTGTTTATTGCAGCTCAATCAAACCTCAGCCATGACGCGTTTCGGGTCCGTAGACCCTTGATCACATGACATATAAATACACACACGCATATATATTTATATATATATATATATATATATTATATATTATATATATATATTTTATAAGTTTAGATGTAGATAAGGGTATAGGGTAGTATGGGTATTTTTAGGGTTTATTGTTGAATGGGGAATAGGAGAGAATGTTAATTTAATTTTTTTAAGAACAATGATGGGGTCCGCTTTTGTCATAATTAATGCTTCACAAGACACCAGTTGTGGCTGGCAATGTTCATTCTTGGCTGAAGGAGAGTGAGTGTTTTCTGACATTTAGCAATTATCTGTTATCCTGCACGCTGCGACCGCCCCATGAGGGATGGCGACCAGTAAAACATAGTTTGTGTAATGATATTTATATATATATATATATACATATATATACATATATATATATATATATATATATATATATATATATATATATATATATATATATACACATACATATATATATATACATACATATATATACATACATATATATACATACATATATATATATATATATATATATATACATATATATATATATATATTCACTGAAAAAAACATAGGTTTCAGGGACGTTATAGTTAGAAATTAGCATTTACAAAACCTTAGAAATTCACTGAAAAAACCACAGGTTTCAGGGACGTTATAGTTAGTTGGACATTTCACTCATACAAAACCAGAAAAATTCGGCCCTTATAGTTAGTTGAGCTAAATATAACTTGCGCCCCCGCAATGCACTGCTGATGATGTCACATATTACATCATTCATGACATGGTCAGTGACATCACTGATTTTTAATTTTTTTATTTTATAAAGTTTTATATAGCGCGAACTAGACCTCAGAGGGTATCAGTGCGCTTTACATTTAGGATCGTTGTGTTGCAGGTTACATCAGTTACAAGAGCAAAGTAGGGTACAGTAAACAAAAACAATGTTGCGAGAATTCGTAGGAGGGAGACGAGGAGGAACTGTGTCCAATGTCAGGCTGGGTAGGTGATGGTCGAGGGGGAAACCAGGGCCAATCTCCTCTATAGCTGTCTAGCAGCTCCACCGGGCATCAGCCATGTTGCACAGGTCTCAGCGTTCAGGAAAGATAGTATTGATTTGATATGATTTGAAAAGTTTTATATAGCGCTGGCTAGACCCGGAGGTATCAGAGTGCTTTACCAGAGGATCGTTGTGTTAAAGTTACATCAGTTACAATAGCATAGTAAGGTACAGTAAACAAAAACAATGTTGCAAGAATTCGTAGGAGGGAGATGAGGAAGAACTGTGCCCAATGTCCGGCTGGGTAGGTGACGGTCGAGGGGGAAACCATGACATCACTGATGACATCATCCAGTGACTGTGTGTTTCTGTAAAGTTTAAATATGTTTTATATATATATATATATATAGAACTACTCCTGGCAACATCCTTAGACAGGCACCGACTCCGTGAGAATTTGACACAGAGATTTTTTATTTCCAACAAGAACCCAGATGCGTTTCGACGGCGAGCCGCCTTGATCACTATATATACCAAGGTGTATTGAAGAATGAGTGGGTGTATAAGTGTCTGAATGGATGATTTAGTAGGTGCGTGACTGACTGTATAAGTGAGTGATTAAACGTGTCTTACTGAATGCAAGGGTTAGTGACTAAACTGTGTTAATGTCTGTATCAGTCTGTCAGTTGGTATGTAAGCAGTTGCATGGGTTGGTGAGTAGCTACATGAGTGTCTATATGGGTTATTGATTGGTTGTCTGAGTAGCTGTATGGGTGCCTGAGTGTCTGTGTGGGTGGGTGGGGGTGTGTGAATCTGTGCATAGATGTGTGAGTGTGTGATTTACTGGGTGTATGGGTTCAAGAGTGCATCTGTGAAGGGCTGTATGGGTGGGTGAGTGTGTTGGTGAGTGCATGGATGTCTCAGTGGTACACGTGTGAGTAACTACATATGCGAAAGGCAGTATATGTGAGTGTTGCAGTATATAAATGACTATATGTGAGAGTGAGTGATTGTGAGAGTGGCTGTATGAATGAGTGTGTGCTTGTGTCAGTGATTGTAGAAGAGAGTAAGTATGTGTTAGTATCTGTATGAATAAGTGAGGTGGTGTATGTATAACTGTATGGGTGAGTAAATGGGAGTGTGATTGATTATTTGCATGACTGACTAGGTGTGTGAGTAACTTTATGGATGAGTGGTGGTGTGTGAGTGTCTGTATAGGTGTATGAGTGCATATGATAGTGCTGTATTGATGAGTGACTGCATGTATGAGTGACTGTATGAGTGAATGAGTAGACGTGTGTGTAGACCTAGGAATCAGTGAGTGGGTATGTAGTAACTGGTATTGGTGTGTCTATGGTTTTGAAAATGGTAGTCTGTATTTTAGAGTGGGTGTATCAAAGGTTATATTAGGGTGTGAGGGGTGCATCAGATTATCACGTGGATGATGTCATCAGTGATGTCATCTGGGATGTCATCAGTGATGTCATCAGTGATGTCACTGACCATGTCATGAATGATGTAATATGTGCCGTCATCAGCAGTGCATAGCGGGGGCGCGAGTTATAGTTAGCTCAACTAACTATAACGGCCGAATTTCTCTGGTTTTGTACAAGTGAAATGTCCAACTAAATATAACGTCCCTGAAACATGTGTTTTTTTCAGTGAATTTCTATGGTTTTTTAAATGCTAATTTCTAACTATAACGTCCCTGAAACCTATGGTTTTTTCAGTGAATTGCAAAGGTTTTTTAAATGCTAATTTCTAACTATAACATCCCTGAAACCTATGGTTTTTTCAGCAAATTTCTAAGGTTTTTTAAATGTTAATTTCTAACTATGCCTACAGAGGTAGGACATGTGCAGAAAGAGGAAGAAAGGCGCAGAAAGAAATAAGAGAAATGCAGAAAGAGGCAACAGAAGTCCAGAAAGAGGAAGAAAGGTGCAGAAAGAAGCAAGAGATCTGCAGAAAGAACCAACAGAGGTGCAGAAATAGGCCTTGTTGCAAAGTCATTCTGTGCCCTGGGCACCCCCCAACTTTTTGATGACTGGTACTGGTGGTAACTGACTCTGACTGACCCTGGGCTCTGCCTAACCAGGCCCAGAGCCAATGCTATGCAGAAAGACACTTAGAATACAGTGAAAACACCTACATACACTAGGGTACACTATGGGTTGGGGTACCCGTGATTGGCATGTCCTCCCCTGTAAGGCCCTAGTACATCATAGGGCAGGGGGATTAAAACTACCTCTAAGTCCCTAGCATATAATAGGGCATGGCAGTTTAGAGGCCAGCAGCCCTTTTCTGCACTTGCATGTGTGCACTGCTAAGCCTGAGGTCAGTTTAAAAGTAGCCCTGTGTGTGCAGAAAGATGCAAGAGAGGTGCAGAAAGAGGCAAGAGAGGTGCGTAAAGAGGGAAGAAGGGTGCAGAAAGAGGCAAAAGAAGTGCAGAAAGAAGCAAGAGAGGTGCAGAAAGAAGCAAGAGAAGTACAGAAAGAAGCAACAGAGGTGCAGAAAGAGGGAAGAGGGGTTCAGAAAGAGGCAAGAGAAGTGCAGAAAGAAGCAACAGAGGTGCAGAAAGGGGCAAGAGAAGTTCAGAAAGAGGCAGCAGAGGTGCAGAAACAGGCAGAAGCGGTGCAGAAAGAGGGAACAGGGGTGCAGAAAGAGAGAAGAGGGGTGCCAAAAGAGGCAAGAGGGGTGCAGAAATTTGCAAGAGAGGTGCAGAAAGAAGCAAGAGCAGTGCAGTAAGAAACAACAGAGGTGCAGAAGGAGGCAAGAGGGGTACAGAAAGAGACAAACGAAGAGCAGAAACAAGCAAAAGAGATGCAGAAAGAGGCTAGGGGGATGCAGAAAGAGGCAAGAGACGTGCAGAAAGAGGCAAGAGAGGTGCACAAAAAGGGAACATGGGTGCAGAAAGAGGCAAGTGGGGTGCAGAAAGAAGCAAGAGAGGTGTAGAAAGAAGCAAGAGAAGTGCAGAAAGAAACAACAGAGGTGCAGAAAGAAGCAAGAGCAGTGCAGAAAGAAGCAAGAGCAGTGCAGAAAGAGGCAAAACGGGTGCCGAAAGAGGCAAGATAAGTGCAGAAAGAAGCAGAAGAGGTGCAGAAAGAAGCAAGAAGGGTGCACAAAGAGGCAAGAGCAGTGCAGAAAGAACCAAGAGACGTGCAAGAAAAGGGAAGAAGGGTGCAGAAAGAGACAAGAGAGTTGCAGAAACAGGCAAAAGAGGTGTACAAAGAGGGAACAGGGGTGCACAGAGAGGCAAGGGAGGTACAGAAAGAACCAACAGAGGTGCAGAAAGAGGCAAGAGGGGTGCAGAAATGTGCAAGAGAGTAGCAGATAGAAGCAAGAGCAGTGCAGAAAAAGCAAACGAGGCAAGAGGGGTGCAGAAAGAGGCAAGAGAGGAGCAGAAAGAGACAAGAGAGGTGCACACAGAGGTGTGAGGGGTGCAGAAATTTGCAAGAGAGGTGCAGAAAGATGCAAGAGAAGTGCAGAAAGAAGCAACAGAGGTGCAGAAAGAGGCAAGAGGGGTGCAGAAAGAGGCAAGAGAGGAGCAGAAAGAGGCCAGAGAGGTGCACACAGACGCATGAGGGGTGAAGAGATTTGCAAGGGAGGTGCTGAAAGAAGCACAAGAAGTGCAGAAACAAGCAACAGAGGTGCAGAAAGAGGCAAGAGGGGTGAAGAAAGAAGCAAGAGAAGTGCAGAAAGAAGGAACAGAGGTGCAGAAAGACGCAAGAGAGGTGCAGAAACAAGCAAGAGAAGTGCAGAAAGAGGCAAGTGAGGTGCAGAAAGAGGCAAGAGAGGTGCAGAAAACGGCAAGAGAACTGCAGAAAGAGGCAAGAGGGATGCAAAAAAGGGAAGAAGGGTGCAGAAAGAAGCAAGAGAGGTGCAGGAAGAGGGAAGACGAGTGCAGAAAGAGACAACAGGGGTACAGAAATAGATGCAGAAAGAGGCAAAAGAAGTGCAGGAAGAAGCAACAGGGGTGCATAAGGAGGCAAGAGAACTGCAGAAAGAGGCAAGAAAGTTGCAGAAACAGGCAAGAGAGGTGCAGAAACTGGGAAGAGGGGTGCAGAACAGACAAGAGGGGTCTAGAAATTTACAAGAGAAGTGCAGAAAGAAGCAAGAGCAGTGCAGAAAGAAGCAAGAGAAGTGCAGAAATAAGCAAGAGAGATGGAGAAATAGGGAAGATGGGTGCAGAAAGAGGCAAGAGGGATGCAGAAATTTGCAAAAGAGGTGAAAAAAGAAGGAAGAGCAGTGCAGAAAGAACCAACAGAGGTACAAAAACAGGCAAGAGGAGTGCAGAAAGAGTTAGGAGAGGTGCAGAAAGAGGCAACAGAGGTGCAGAAGGAGGCAAGAAAACTGCACAAAGAGGCCAGAGAGTTGCAGAAACAGGCAAAAGGGGTGCAGAAAGACAGAACAGGGGTGCAGACAGAGGCAAAAGAAATTCAGAAAGAAGCAAGAGCAGTGCAGAAAGAACCAACAGAGGTACAAAAACAGGCAAGACGAGTGCAGAAAGAGTTAGGAGAGGTGCAGAAAGAGGCAACAGAGGTGCAGAAGGAGGCAAGGAAACTGCACAAAGAGGCAAGAGAGTTGCAGAAACAGGCAAAAGGGGTGCAGAAAGACAGAACAGGGGTGCAGACAGAGGCAAAAGAAATTCAGAAAGAAGCAAAAGCAGTGCAGAAAGAAGCAACAGAGGTGCAGAAAAAGGCAAGAGGGGTGCAGAAAGATGAGAGAGATGTGCAGAAAGAAGCAAAAGAGGTGCAGAAAGAACCAAGAGATGTGCAGAAAGAGGCAAGAGAGGTGCAGTAAGAGTCAAGAGATGTGCATAAAAAGGGAAGAAGGTTGCAGAAAGAAGCAAGAGAAGTGCAGAAAGAGGCAAGTGAGGTGCAGAAGGAGGCAAGAGAACTGCAGAAAGAGGCAAGAGACTTGCAGAAACAGGCAAAAGGGGTGCATAAAGACAGAACAGGTGTGCAGACAGAGGAAAGAGAGGTGCAGAAAGAGCGAAGAGGGGTACAGAAAGAGGCAAGAGGGATGCAGAAATTTGCATCAGAGGTGCAGAAAGAAGCAAGAGCAGTGCAGAAAGAGGCAAGAGAACTGCAGAAAAAGGGACGAAGGGTGCAGAAAGAGGCACAATGTGTGCAGAAAGAAGTAAGAGAGGTGTAGAAAGAAGCAAGAGAAGTGCAGAAAGAAGCAACAGAGGTACAGAAAGAGGCAAGAGGGGTGCAGAAAGAGGCAAGAGAAGTGCAGAAGGAAGCAACAGAGGTGCAGAAAGAGGCAAAAAAGTGTAGAAAGAGACAAGAGAGTTACAGAAAAAGGCAAAAGAGGTATACAAAGAGGGAACAGGGGTGCACACAGAGGCAAGAGAGGTAAAGAAAGAACCAACAGAGGTACAGAAAGAGGCAAGAGAGGTGCAGAAATGTGCAAGAGAGTAGCAGATAGAAGCAAAAGCAGTGCAGAAAGAACCAACAGAGGTGAAGCAAGAGGCAAGAGGGGTGCAGAAAGAAGCAAAAGAAGTGCAGAAAAAAGCAAAAGAGGTGCAGAAAGAGGCAAGAGGGATGCAAAAAGAGGCAAGAGAGGAGCAGAAAGAGGCAAAAGAGGTGCACACAGATGCATGAGGGGTGCAGATATTTGCAAGAGAGGTGCTGAAAGAAGCCAGAGAAGTGCAGAAAGAAGCAACAGAGGTGCAGAAAGAGGCAAGAGGGGTGCAGAAAGAGGCAAGAGAGGAGCAGAAAGAAGCAAGAGACTTGCAGAAACAGGCAAAAGGGGTGCATAAAGACAGAACAGGTGTGCAGACAGAGGAAAGAGAGGTGCAGAAAGAGGGAAGAGGGGTACAGAAAGAGGCAAGAGGGATGCAGAAATTTGCATCAGAGGTGCAGAAAGAAGCAAGAGCAGTGCAGAAAGAAGCAACAGAGGTGCAGAAAGAGGCAAGTGAGGTGCAGAAGGAGGCAAGAGAACTGCAGAAAGAGGCAAGAGACTTGCAGAAACAGGCAAAAGGGTGCATAAAGACAGAACAGGTGTGCAGACAGAGGAAAGAGAGGTGCAGAAAGAGGGAAGAGGGGTACAGAAAGAGGCAAGAGGGATGTAGAAATTTGCATCAGAGGTGCAGAAAGAAGCAAGAGCAGTGCAGAAAGAGGCAAGAGAACTGCAGAAAAAGGGACGAAGGGTGCAGAAAGAGGCACAATGTGTGCAGAAAGAAGTAAGAGAGGTGTAGAAAGAAGCAAGAGAAGTGCAGAAAGAAGCAACAGAGGTACAGAAAGAGGCAAGAGGGGTGCAGAAAGAGGCAAGAGAAGTGCAGAAGGAAGCAACAGAGGTGCAGAAAGAGGCAAAAAAGTGCAGAAAGAGACAAGAGAGTTACAGAAAAAGGCAAAAGAGGTATACAAAGAGGGAACAGGGGTGCACACAGAGGCAAGAGAGGTACAGAAAGAACCAACAGAGGTACAGAAAGAGGCAAGAGAGGTGCAGAAATGTGCAAGAGAGTAGCAGATAGAAGCAAAAGCAGTGCAGAAAGAACCAAGAGAGGTGAAGCAAGAGGCAAGAGGGGTGCAGAAAGAAGCAAGAGAAGTGCAGAAAAAAGCAAAAGAGGTGCAGAAAGAGGCAAGAGGGATGCAAAAAGAGGCAAGAGAGGAGCAGAAAGAGGCAAGAGAGGTGCACACAGAGGCGCAAGGGGTGCAGAAATTTGCAAGAGAGGTGCAGAAAGAAGCCAGAGAAGTGCAGAAAGAAGCAACAGAGGTGCAGAAAGAGGCAAGAGGGGTGCAGAAAGAGGCAAGAGAGGAGCAGAAAGAGGCAAAAGAGGTGCACACAGATGCATGAGGGGTGCAGATATTTGCAAGAGAGGTACTGAAAGAAGCACGAGAAGTGCAGAAACAAGCAACAGAGGTGCAGAAAGAGGCAAGAGGGGTACAGAAAGAAGCAAGAGAAGTGCAGAAAGAAGGAACAGAGGTGCAGAAAGACACAAGAGAGGTGCAGAAACAAGCAAGAGAAGTGCAGAAAGAGGAAAGATAATTGTTGAAAAAAGCAACAGAGGTGTAGAAAGAAGCAGGAGAAGTGCAGAAAGAGGCAAGTGAGGTGCAGAAAGAGGCAAGAGAGGTGCAGAAAATGGCAAGAAAACTGCAGAAAGGGGCAAGAGGGATGCAAGAAAAGGAAGAAGGGTGCAGAAAGAAGCAAGAGAGGTGCAGAGAGGCAAAATAAGTGCAGAAAGAAGCAACAGAGGTGCAGAAGGAGGCAAGAGAACTGCAGAAAGAGGCAAGAAAGTTGCAGAAACAGGCAAAAGAGGTGCAGAAACAGGCAAAAGAGGTGCAGAAAGAGGGAACAGGGGTGCAGACAGAGGCAAGAGGGGTGCAGAAAGTGGGAAGAGGGGTGCAGAAAGAGACAAGAGGGGTGCAGAAATTTACAAGAGAGGTGCAGAAAGAAGCAAGAGCAGTGCAGAAAGAAGCAAGAGAGGTGAAGAAATAGGGAAGAGGGATGCAGAAATTTGCAAAAGAGGTGCAGAAAGAAGCAAGAGCAGTGCAGAAAGAACCAACCGAGGTACAAAAACAGGCAAGAGGGGTGCAGAAAGAGTTAGGAGAGGTGCAGAAAGTGGCAACAGAGGTGCAGAAGGAGGCAAGAAAACTGCACAAAGAGGCAAGACAGTTGTAGAAACAGACAAAAGAGGTGCAGAAAGAGGGAACAGGGATGCAGACAGAGGCAAGAGAATTGCAGAAAGAGGGAAGAGGGGTGCAGAAAGAGGCAAGAGAAATGCAGAAAGAAGCAAGAGCAGTGCAGAAAGAACCAACAGAGGTGCAGAAAAAGGCAAGAGGGGTGCAGAAAGAGGCTAGAGCAGTGCAGAAAGAACCAAGAGATGTGCAGAAAGAGGCAAGAGAGGTGCAGAAAGAGGCAAGAGATGTGCAGAAAAAGGGAATTAGGGTGCAGAAAGAAGCAAGAGAAGTGCAGAAAGAGGCAAGTGGGGTGCAGAAGGAGGCAAGAGAACTGCAGAAAGAGGCAAGAGTTGCAGAAACAGGCAAAAGGGGTGCAGAAAGACAGAACATGTGTGTAGACAGTCAAGAGAGGTACAGAAACAGGGAAGAGGGGTACAGAAAGAGGCAAGAGGGATGCAGAAATTTGCAACAGAGGTGCAGAAAGAAGCAAGAGTAGTGCAGAAAGAACCAACAGAGGTGCAGAAAGAGGCAAGAGGGGTACAGAAAGAGGCAAGAAAAGTGCAGAAAGACGCAAAAGAGGTGCAGAAAGAGGCACGAGAACTGCAGAAAAAGGCAAGAGAGGTGCAGAAAGAGGCAGGAGAGGTGCAGAAACAGGCAAGAAAGGTGCAGAAAGAGGGAACAGGGTTGCATAGAGGTAAGAGGGAGACATAAATTTGCAAGAGAGGTGCAGAAAGAAGCAAGAGCAGTGCAGAAAGAAGCAAGAGAAGTGCAGAAAGACGCAAGTGAGGTGCAGAAAGAGGCAAGAGAGGGCAGAAAATGACAAGAGAACTGCAGAAAGAGGCAAGAGGGATACAAAAAAGGGAAGAAGGGTACAGAAAGAAGCAAGAGAGGTGCAGAAAGAGGGAAGACGAGTGCAGAAAGAGACAACAGGGTGCAGAAAAAAGCAATAGAGGTGCAGAAAGAGGCAAAAGAAGTGCAGAAACAGCCAACAGAGGTGCAGAAGGAGGCAAGAGAACTGCAGAAAGAGGCAAGATAGTTGCAGAAACAGGCAAAAGAGGTGCAGAAAGAGGGAACAGGGGTGCAGACAGAGGCAAGAGAGGTACAGAAAGTGGGAAGAGGGGTGCAGAAAAAGGCAAGAGGGGAGCAGAAATTTGCAAGAGAGGTGCAGAAAGAAGCAACAGAAGTGCAGAAAGAAGGAACAGAGGTGCACAAAGATGCAAGATGGGTGCAGAAAGAGGGAAGAGAGGTGTAGAAAGAGGCAAGAGAGTTGCACAAAGAGGGAAGAAGGGTGCAGAAAGAGGCAGAAGGGGTGCAGAAAGAAGCAACAGAGGTGTAGAAAGAAGCAAGAGAAGTGCAGAAAGAAGCAACAGAGGTACAGAAAGAGGCAAGAGGGGTGCAGAAAGAGGCAGCAGAAGTGCAGAAAGAAGCAACAGAGGTGCAGAAAGAGGCAAGAGAAGTGCAGAAAGAGGCTTACTGGAGGTACCTGGTGGGCTAGTTGGCCACCAGGAGCCCTCAGGATTCAAGGGGACTTAATCCCCCAACTTAGAACTCGCCAGGAGGCGCGTTTGCACAGTGGTGCAGGGAGGGGGCGGGCCTCCCACAAAACGCCGGCTTTTTTAAAATTTTCTTTTTGGAAGGGGGGCTGTGTGGCCCCCCTTCCCTTTATTATTTTTGGGCCCTAGGGACCCCATCCCCCAGGGCCTGAGCATTTTTTTTTTTAAACGGGAATGGGACCGCGGGGCCCCCTCCCATGGCCGATTTTGGCCCCGGGGACCCCATCCTCCGGGGCATGGCCACATATTTATTTAGTTTTTTTAATTATTTTTAAGGAGGGGGCTGCGCGGCCCCCCTCCTGAGGCAATTATTGGCCCCGGGGACCCCATCCCCTGGGACTTTGCCTCGTTCTTTTTTAAACATCTTTTTATTTAGGGAGGGGGGCCGCGTGGCCTCCCTTCCCTGGGCCACTATTGGCCCCGGGGACCCCATCCCCTGGGGCCTGGCCACACGTTGGGGACCGCAGGGGAGCACCAATGCCCCCGCGGTCCCAGCCGGCTCCCTGCCTCCTGCGGGAGCTGGCATTTCTTTTGGACAAGGGGAGCTGCTAACATGCAGCTCCCCTTGTCCAAAAGCAATTCTGCTTCGCTTCCAAGAAGCAAAGCAGTGTTTGCTATGGCAGGGCGGGAGCCGTGCTCCCACCCTGCCATAGCAAACGGCAATGTCCCGGGGGTAGGCACCCTGGAGCCGGCCCTGGGGGTGGCGGTCCCCAGGGCCATCGAGGGCTCAGGTAGGTGGTGGTCCCTGGGGGTCCGCAACGGACCACCGTATTTAAATAATTAGTGCCCCGGGGAGGTGGTGGTCCCCGGGGCAGTGTGGGGAGGGGCAGGAGCCCCCCACACTTTTTTAATAAAATTGGAGCCCCGGGGAGGTAGCGGTCCCCGGGGTTTGGGGGGCCTTGCAGGCCCCCCACCCCTATTAAACTAAAGCCCTAGGGAGGTGGCGGTCCCCGGGGCAGCATGGGGGGGGAGGAGCCCCCATGCATTTTTTTATAAATAAGCCCCGGGGAGGTGGCAGTCCCGGGGCTGCGAGGCCCTCGCGGGCCCCCGCTAATTTATTGACATTGCCCCGGGACCTGGCCCACCCGGGAGCTTAAAGAAACGAGCCGCTTTTTGGGCCCTGAGCAGGCCTAGGGGGTCAGGGTGTTTCTAACCTGCCCCCTTTTCTTGTTTTTTATCCTTTTTTAACTGATTTCTTGTGGCTCAGTTTTACCGAGTCACAAGATGGCTGCCAACACTTCCTGGTTTGGAGTGTTGGCAGCCAATCAGAATGAAGCTCGTGCTCGGGAGGGTTCGCAATTCCTCCTCGGCCCTCAGATATCGATATTTTTATTTTTTTAATTTCTCAGCAACTACTGAACGGATTTACACCATTTAAAAAAAGCACACTTTTTGAACCAAGACCTTCCTTTTTGCCAAATTTGGTGTAATTACGTTTGGCAATTCGGGCTGTAGCTTTGTCTAAAGTTCCTATGGAAATTAACAGGGGGGAAAACGCGTTTTGTGACCCCCTTTTTTCTCGGCCCCCACTTGACGAATCACCCCGAAACTTTCAAGACAGGAGCTGACCTGAGCAAACCATTAGTTTTAAAAATTTCGTGAAGATTCGTCATTCGGCGTCAAAGATATTGGCAAAAGAAAAAACGCTTTTTGAATAGTAACAAGGTCCTAACTATAACTACCTACTGGCGACCGCCAGTAGGTAATATATATATATATATATATATATATATATATATATATATACACACATATATATGTATATATATGTAAAACCACAATCCTGGTTCACCTCCAGCAACGGCGAAGAACAGGTACGGACCACAGCGTGAAATGTGCAATCTTCGTGCTTTATTTGCAGAAACTCCAAAAATTCATAGCACCCAATACAATAAGTAGCAAGTGCCCAGCATGAGGCGTTTCGACCGCGTTTCCACGGTCTTGATCACATGGAGCGCTGGACCAATAACATCTCTTAAATAATGAACGCAACCATAGTTGATACTGCTCAACCACACCTCTTGCAGTAAACAGAGAAACAAGACTTGTCAGGAAATACAGACTGATCAATGAATACCATAAATACTAATATTTGTAAATAAATAGATAAATAGGTAAATAGTCATGAATATAAATATGAATACATTGATGTAACCTCATGGTAAAAACTGTAAAATAGATAAAGAGGCATATTGGTACAAAGTGTAATAAAACAATATAATCATAGTGATGGAATATGCCTCTACCCTAGTTAAAACAGTTATAACCGATAATCATACTCGTGTTCTAATCTCAGAGAGTATCCCCAGCACTCTAATACCCTTACTGCATATACCTTAAAACCAGTGTGATACCTTAAAGTGCAAGTGCAAAAAAATGTGCAAATAACAACAACATGTGCAAAATATGAGATCTATAATTGAAGCCTGGCGGTAAGCCCTTTCAAACATTATATTGCAAGTGCAATATTATGTAAACATGTGACTCTGTGCAAAGACGCAAAAAGAACTAACACTATACTAAAAAACAGTTTCAGTTGACTATAGTGGTGGACAGAATGCAAAAAGGAGAATATTGAAAACATGTAGGAATTCTAACTCATATGAACCCTAAAGCTGTCAAGAACTATAAAAAAATTGTGCAAATCTGTATATATATATATCTATATATATCTGTATATATATATATATATATACTTCAAATATTTAGAGATCACTCGCGGGGTATATCCATATATTTATTTAGAGCAGACGCTTTTCGGCGAGATGCCTTCCTCAATGCTATAAGATGCATGCTCAAAAGACACACAGTGTTTGGTTGGTTTTAAAGTCATTTATACCATCCTCATTGGTGGATTACGTGGCCAATGGGAGAGGACTGCAGTCATCTTACACTCGATGTGGTGTCTCTTCATCGCCATGTTAGGGTAGCCCCGGAGTTAATGGCATCTGAGGAAGGCTTGTTACGCCGAAATGCATTATGCGGAGAGTGATCAATTAAAGGGATTCCGTGTATTTCCCCGCTGTGTCCTCTGATTACTTTTACTGAGTGGTCTTCGTTGTGATATTTCACGCGCATGCCAGGAGCGCGTTAAGAGGACCCGTCCTTTAAGTGTCCGTGGCATTGCTGGCTAAAACTGCGGTTTTCTTTCTCTTTCCAAAGTATTGGAACAGCCACGGACCACCTTGAGTTTGGGCCAAGCAAGCGGCCACTGCCAGGAGCAGCCCGTGACTGCACGGGGAAACGAGATCATTGCATCGGAGTTTCATGGGCCGGCTGACACTCATATTTGGGGCAGGACGTTGGGGACCCAAGGAATTCCAGGTCACTCCTTCAACCGTGTTTTACCATTGACACGAAGCCCTACTTTGCCCGGAATAAACAGCGCCCAGTCAGGGAATATTGGACCCCGCCACGAGCACTTACCCGGCCGAACTGTATGCTGGGAGCTGTAGTTGATGGACTTGGACTACAGCTGGGGCTTTGAACAACGAGGTGGAGCCAGCTGAACTCCCACCAATGGGAGTGCTACAGGACTTACATAGCAGGGCGGGGCGTAACCCCGGAGTTAATGGCATCTGAGGAAGGCTTGTTACGCTGAAATGCATTATGCCGAGAGTGATCAATTAAAGGGATTCCGTGTATTTCCCCGCTGTGTCCTCTGATTACTTTTACTGAGTGGTCTTCGTTGTGATATATATATATATATATATATATATCCAAAAGACACCTGCTCCGCTTTTGAGGGCCACACACATCGTGAAATTCATTTTCAATGTTGGCAGACAAGGTTTTGCAAACAGAGTCATTACAAGCCATTTCTTTCAACAAGCCTCCGTTTTATTCCAAACATGTTTCGGGCATAGATCGCCCTTGTTCACTGGCGTAGGCAAGAACAATTGGCAGCTATATTTCAAAGCGCACCTGCGCAGTCTTAAATACTCGCCCCACTGGGCTCAAGCACTCTGTGCATTCTGGTAAATGTAGTCTCTACTCAATATTCCTTCCATAGCGGAAGCTGCCAATCCACTTAAAATGTATCTTTCCACGGTGGGTTGCCTTGTCGTTCACTGCTGCTCACCTTCTTTTAATGTCCCACCAACCAGCAGCACGATGTTCCTCTAGCGCGTCTCATCTTTCGCGCTGTGGACCTGCACTTCAGCAGCGGGGCCCTCGCGATCTGAGCCAGACCGCTAGTAGAGACTACATTTACCAGAATGCACAGAGTGCTTGAGCCCAGTGGGGCGAGTATTTAAGACTGCGCAGGTGCGCTTTGAAATATAGCTGCCAATTGTTCTTGCCTACGCCAGTGAACAAGGGCGATCTATGCCCGAAACATGTTTGGAATAAAACGGAGGCTTGTTGAAAGAAATGGCTTGTAATGACTCTGTTTGCAAAACCTTGTCTGCCAACATTGAAAATGAATTTCACGATGTGTGTGGCCCTCAAAAGCGGAGCAGGTGTCTTTTGGATTTGTTAGCGGTCTGGCTCAGATCGCGAGGGCCCCGCTGCTGAAGTGCAGGTCCACAGCGCGAAAGATGAGACGCGCTAGAGGAACATCGTGCTGCTGGTTGGTGGGACATTAAAAGAAGGTGAGCAGCAGTGAACGACAAGGCAACCCACTGTGGAAAGATACATTTTAAGTGGATTGGCAGCTTCCACTATGGAAGGAATATTGAGTAGAGACTACATTTACCAGAATGCACAGAGTGCTTGAGCCCAGTGGGGCGAGTATTTAAGACTGCGCAGGTGCGCTTTGAAATATAGCTGCCAATTGTTCTTGCCTACGCCAGTGAACAAGGGCGATCTATGCCCGAAACATGTTTGGAATAAAACGGAGGCTTGTTGAAAGAAATGGCTTGTAATGACTCTGTTTGCAAAACCTTGTCTGCCAACATTGAAAATGAATTTCACGATGTGTGTGGCCCTCAAAAGCGGAGCAGGTGTCTTTTGGATTTGTTAGCGGTCTGGCTCAGATCGCGAGGGCCCCGCTGCTGAAGTGCAGGTCCACAGCGCGAAAGATGAGACGCGCTAGAGGAACATCGTGCTGCTGGTTGGTGGGACATTAAAAGAAGGTGAGCAGCAGTGAACGACAAGGCAACCCACTGTGGAAAGATACATTTTAAGTGGATTGGCAGCTTCCACTATGGAAGGAATATTGAGTAGAGACTACATTTACCAGAATGCACAGAGTGCTTGAGCCCAGTGGGGCGAGTATTTAAGACTGCGCAGGTGCGCTTTGAAATATAGCTGCCAATTGTTCTTGCCTACGCCAGTGAACAAGGGCGATCTATGCCCGAAACATGTTTGGAATAAAACGGAGGCTTGTTGAAAGAAATGGCTTGTAATGACTCTGTTTGCAAAACCTTGTCTGCCAACATTGAAAATGAATTTCACGATGTGTGTGGCCCTCAAAAGCGGAGCAGGTGTCTTTTGGATATATATATATATATATATATATATATATATATATATATATATATATATATATATATATATATATACTTCAAATATTTAGAGATCACTCGCGGGGTATATCCATATATTTATTTAGAGCAGACGCTTTTCGGCGAGATGGCTTCCTCAATGCTATAAAATGCATGCTCAAAAGACACACAGTGTTTGGTTGGTTTTAAAGTCATTTATACCATCCTCATTGGTGGATTACGTGGCCAATGGGAGAGGACTGCAGTCATCTTACACTCGATGTGGTGTCTCTTCATTGCCATGTTAGGGTAGCATTTACGTTATTCAATGTTCGTTCAGAAATGCCAGTACTCACGTTCATAATTTGAATAATAGTTGGTTTGAATGCCTCAATGACCCATCTCTCCCCAATGGGATATGGGTACCATTCATAGTCCTCATTCGCCAGCTGGCCATGTTATCACAATCCTGCCACACATTTCCACCCCGCATGGGCTGCCACTTGAGAGAACTGTAATACTGCATGCCTTGCACCCCTCGTCACAGCCACTGGTTACTGACATCTCAAGGCATTGGTTGAATAGCTCGTCCCACAAGTTACTGCCGAACTCAGGGCGTGTGCTCTCCCATTGGTCACATAATCCACCAATGAGGATGGAGTATATGACTTTAAAACAAACCAAACACTGTGTGTCTCTTGCACATCTATTTTATAGCATTGAAGAAGGCTTCTCCTTGAAACGCGTCTGCCCTAAATAAATATATGGATATACCCTGTGAGTGATCCGTCATTTTTTTACGTGTGTATTAGAACGTGAGCCCTACCCTCACCAGTCACGGACATACCCACTCTGAGTTCAGCAGCAGCTGGTGGTACTGTTGTTGGACATAAGTTGCAACACTGCCTGAACCGCCGCTGTCAGATTACTCCTGTCGGGCATGAGGCCGTGAATTATTGAATTCAAGGACGCTGAGTTCTTCAACCGATCCCTGTGGGTATGTCTTGAGATGTCAATATCCAGCGGCTGTGGCAGTAGCTACTGGGACTGTTGCTGGACAGACAGACAGACAGACAGACAGACAGACAGACAGATAGATAGATAGATAGATAGATAGATAGATGTTTCACTTACCTTAAATTTACTTACCTTGCATGATAACCGCATAAAGTCATACAACTGCCAAATAAACTCAGAGTCTGGCACAGGTGTTACCATCCACTATGCCCTACAGTAAATCTCCCTCCCCATATAGCCTATAGGTCATAGCTTTGAGCCAAGCCCAGCTGGGTCTAGGTACATTGCTTAGCTGTGTCCAGCATTTCCTTCGCGCTGATTGGCTAGTCCACAGCCAATCAGAGCCTAGCCCGGGAGGAGCCTGCTGAGCCCCCGAGGCATTTAATGATCGCCGCAGCGCGGACGCGCGGCAAGACTGAGCTGGGGGTATTGCTTGGGAATTGTTGGGGGAACTGTTGTTGGAACTGCTATTTTTAAAGTTGTATTGATCGCACCCACAATTGCTGCTAAAACTGGTTTTTAAAGTTTTACTAAAAGCGTACCTTGCACTTAAATTGCTTTCCACTCGTTGTGTGAAGCATTGGACACTTGCTATCACCGGCAGTGCCTTCGCGCTGATTGGCTAGTCCACAGCCAATCAGAGCCTAGCCCGGGAGGAGCCTGCTGAGCCCCCGAGGCATTTAATGATCGCCGCAGCGTGGACGCGCGGCAAGACTGAGCTGGGGGTATTGCTTGGGAATTGTTGGGGGAACTGTTGTTGGAACTGCTATTTTTAAAGTTTTAATGATCGCACCCACAATTGCTGCTAAAACTGGTTTTTAAAGTTTTACTAAAAGCATACCTTGCACTTAAATTGCTTTCCACTCGTTGTGTGAAGCGTTGGACACTTCCTATCACCGGCAGTGCCTTCGTGCTGTTTGGCTAGTCGACAGCCAATCAGAGCCTAGCCTGGGAGGAGCTTGCTGAGCCCCCAAGGCATTTAATGATCGCCGCAGCGCGGATGCGCGCATCGGGCACGCCGCAGGCTCGCCGAAGGCGCGCCTAAGGCAAGCCCGTCTGCGCCCATCCACGCCAGGACGTTGCCAGGAGCCAGGGACTCTGCCCGATCTGAGGTACAGAGACTAGCCTACTCGCGTGAAGCATTACTCGCCCTACAAGGCGTGGGCGCATGTGGGAATCACGGTTGGGCCCCAGAGGACTGCCCCATCCTCTGTGGACAATGTACCTTTGGGATTAACCCTCCTGGGTACCCTACACTCTCAGGTCTTAGGGCTCAGACATATACTTTTCTGAGTATCAACTGTCGCTCCCTGACAAAACACCACGCTGAGGTGTTCGACCTCCTTCAGGATCGGTCACCTGAGGTCCTCTTTCTAACGGAAACTTGGCTTTCCGAGGCCTCTGTGGCTATACCGGCACTAGCCCTCCCCGCAGGATATGTAATATGCAGCCTAAATAGAACAGGGGGGAGAGGGGGGGGGTATTGCGGTTATCTATAAAGCAGTCCACTCGTGTAGCCTTATCCCCCAAGACATCCCGGACTGTGAGAGTGCGCTCTTTAAAATCGCACTGAGTGCAAATTTCACCGTCTCTGGGCTACTCATATATCACCCACCTGGTCCATCTAAAACTTTTAGAGAAGCCCTGGCGAATATTATCACGGTACTAGCACTCCAGACAGCCAATTTTAATGTTATTGGTGACCTGAACCTTCATCTAGAGTTGCTGGAATCCCCGGACATTCTAAGTTTCCTTGGGGACTTGGCAGCATGCCAGTTGACTCAATTGGTCCCGTGTTCTACGCACATCGCTGGGCATCTCCTCGACAGACAGACAGACAGACAGACAGACAGACAGACAGACAGATAGATAGATAGATAGATAGATGTTTCACTTACCTTAAATTTACTTACCTTGCATGATAACCGCATAAAGTCATACAACTGCCAAATAAACTCAGAGTCTGGCACAGGTGTTACCATCCACTATGCCCTACAGTAAATCTCCCTCCCATATAGCCTATAGGTCATAGCTTTGAGCCAAGCCCAGCTGGGTCTAGGTACATTGCTTAGCTGTGTCCAGCATTTCCTTCGCGCTGATTGGCTAGTCCACAGCCAATCAGAGCCTAGCCCGGGAGGAGCCTGCTGAGCCCCCGAGGCATTTAATGATCGCCGCAGCGCGGACGCGCGGCAAGACTGAGCTGGGGGTATTTCTTGGGAATTGTTGGGGGAACTGTTGTTGGAACTGCTATTTTTAAAGTTTTAATGATCGCACCCACAATTGCTGCTAAAACTGGTTTTTAAAGTTTTACTAAAAGCGTACCTTGCACTTAAATTGCTTTCCACTCGTTGTGTGAAGCATTGGACACTTGCTATCACCGGCAGTGCCTTCGCGCTGATTGGCTAGTCCACAGCCAATCAGAGCCTAGCCCGGGAGGAGCCTGCTGAGCCCCCGAGGCATTTAATGATCGCCGCAGCGCGGACGCGCGGCAAGACTGAGCTGGGGGTATTGCTTGGGAATTGTTGGGGGAACTGTTGTTGGAACTGCTATTTTTAAAGTTTTAATGATCGCACCCACAATTGCTGCTAAAACTGGTTTTTAAAGTTTTACTAAAAGCGTACCTTGCACTTAAATTGCTTTCCACTCGTTGTGTGAAGCGTTGGACACTTCCTATCACCGGCAGTGCCTTCGTGCTGATTGGCTAGTCCACAGCCAATCAGAGCCTAGCCTGGGAGGAGCTTGCTGGGCCCCGGGGCATTTAATGATCGCCACAGCGCAGATGCGCGCAGCGGGCATGCCGCAGGCGCGTCAAAGGCGCGCCTAAGGCAAGCCCGTCTGCGCCCATCCACGCCAGGACGTTGCCAGGAGCCAGGGACTCTGCCCGATCTGAGGTACAGAGACTAGCCTACTCGTGTGAAGCATTACTCGCCCTACAAGGCGTGGGCGCATGTGGGAATAACGGTTGGGCCCCAGAGGACTGCCCCATCCTCTGTGGACAATGTACCTTTGGGATTAACCCTCCTGGGTACCCTACACTCTCAGGTTTTAGGGCTCAGACATATACTTTTCTGAGTATCAACTGTCGCTCCCTGACAAAACACCACGCTGAGGTGTTCGACCTCCTTCAGGATCGGTCACCTGAGGTCCTCTTTCTAACGGAAACTTGGCTTTCCGAGGCCTCTGTGGCTATACCGGCACTAGCCCTCCCCGCAGGATATGTAATATGCAGCCTAAATAGAACAGGGGGGAGAGGCGGGGTATTGCGGTTATCTATAAAGCAGTCCACTCGTGTAGCCTTATCCCCCAAGACATACCGGACTGTGAGGGTGCGCTCTTTAAAATCGCACTGAGTGCAAATTTCACCTTCTCTGGGCTACTCATATATCACCCACCTGGTCCATCTAAAACTTTTCGAGAAGCCCTGGCGAATATTATCACGGTACTAGCCCTCTAGACAGCCAATTTTAATGTTATTGGTGACCTGAACCTTCATCTAGAGTTGCTGGAATCCCCGGACATTCTAAGTTTCCTTGGGGACTTGGCAGCATGCCAATTGACTCAATTGGTCCCGTGTTCTACGCACATCGCTGGGCATCTCCTCGACAGACAGACAGACAGACAGACAGACAGATAGATAGACAGATAGATAGATAGATAGATAGATAGATAGATAGATAGATAGATAGATGTTTCACTTACCTTAAATTTACTTACCTTGCATGATAACCGCATAAAGTCATACAACTGCCAAATAAACTCAGAGTCTGGCACAGGTGTTACCATCCACTATGCCCTACAGTAAATCTCCCTCCCCATATAGCCTATAGGTCATAGCTTTGAGCCAAGCCCAGCTGGGTCTAGGTACATTGCTTAGCTGTGTCCAGCATTTCCTTCGCGCTGATTGGCTAGTCCACAGCCAATCAGAGCCTAGCCCGGGAGGAGCCTGCTGAGCCCCGAGGCATTTAATGATCGCCGCAGCGCGGACGCGCGGCAAGACTGAGCTGGGGGTATTGCTTGGGAATTGTTGGGGGAACTGTTGTTGGAACTGCTATTTTTAAAGTTTTAATGATCGCACCCACAATTGCTGCTAAAACTGTTTTTTAAAGTTTTACTAAAAGCGTACCTTGCACTTAAATTGCTTTCCACTCATTGTGTGAAGCATTGGACACTTGCTATCACCGGCAGTGCCTTCGCGCTGATTGGCTAGTCCACAGCCAATCAGAGCCTAGCCCGGGAGGAGCCTGCTGAGCCCCCGAGGCATTTAATGATCGCTGCAGCGTGGACGCGCGGCAAGACTGAGCTGGGGGTATTGCTTGGGAATTGTTGGGGGAACTGTTGTTGGAACTGCTATTTTTAAAGTTTTAATGATCGCACCCACAATTGCTGCTAAAACTGGTTTTTAAAGTTTTACTAAAAGCGTACCTTGCACTTAAATTGCTTTCCACTCGTTGTGTGAAGCGTTGGACACTTCCTATCACCGGCAGTGCCTTCATGCTGATTGGCTAGTCCACAGCCAATCAGAGCCTAGCCTGGGAGGAGCTTGCTGGGCCCCGGGGCATTTAATGATCGCCGCAGCGGGCATGCCGCAGGCGCGTCAAAGGCGCGCCTAAGGCAAGCCCGTCTGTGCCCATCCACGCCAGGACGTTGCCAGGAGCCAGGGACTCTGCCCGATCTGAGGTACAGAAACTAGCCTACTCGTGTGAAGCATTTCTCGCCCTACAAGGCGTGGGCGCATGTGGGAATAACGGTTGGGCCCCAGAGGACTGCCCCATCCTCTGTGGACAATGTACCTTTGGGATTAACCCTCCTGGGTACCCTACACTCTCAGGTCTTAGGGCTCAGACAAATACTTTTCTGAGTATCAACTGTCGCTCCCTGACAAAACACCACGCTGAGGTGTTCGACCTCCTTCAGGATCGGTCACCTGAGGTCCTCTTTCTAACGGAAACTTGGCTTTCCGAGGCCTCTGTGGCTATACCGGCACTAGCCCTCCCCGCAGGATATGTAATATGCAGCCTAAATAGAACAGGGGGGAGGGGGGGGGTATTGCGGTTATCTATAAAGCAGTCCACTCGTGTAGCCTTATCCCCCAAGACATACCGGACTGTGAGAGTGCGCTCTTTAAAATCGCACTGAGTGCAAATTTCACCTTCTCTGGGCTACTCATATATCACCCACCTGGTCCATCTAAAACTTTTAGAGAAGCCCTGGCGAATATTATCACGGTACTAGCACTCCAGACAGCCAATTTTAATGTTATTGGTGACCTGAACCTTCATCTAGAATTGCTGGAATCCCCGGACATTCTAAGTTTCCTTGGGGACTTGGCAGCATGCCAATTGACTCAATTGGTCCCGTGTTCTACGCACATCGCTGGGCATCTCCTCGACCCGATTTTTTCAAACCTCCAGTCATTGGAAGTCCAAGCACCCCTTCCTATGATCTGGACAGATCACTTTCTCATTTTAATGCGGCTAACGCTAGCCGGTCCTAAGCTCCCTTCATTGAAACGGCTTTGGCACAAACTTGACCAGGCGGCTTTCCTCACAGCCTTGAGCACACAGCCGCTAGATAAAGCCGCAAATATGGAAGAGGCTGATGCGCTCTTTAAAAGGCGGGTAACCCAAGCACTGGACACCTGTATCCCATTTAAACCCACCCACTCTAAAGGTGCTCGGGCTAACGCCTGGTTCAATGAGGCCCTGACCTTAGCCAGGAAGAATTGCAAGGTTCTGGAAAGAGCCTGGAGGCGTTCATATGATCCCCAGGCTAAATTGCAGTACAGATCAGCAATTAAGGTATACCATAAACTGGTGCGTAAAACTTGGGCATCCCACTACTCTAGCCTGATCACTACAAGTAATAATCATAGCAAAACCATATTCTCCCTTTTGAAGGATCTGGTTATATCTCCCTCGGCATCAGGCAGCACTATATCTTCTAGCCTACAATGTGAAGAGTTGGCGAATTTCTTTCTGGAGAAGGTGGAACGTATCTATCATAATTTTGACCACGGTGCACCACCCAACGTGACCGGGAGGAACATGTACGAGATTGTCTCTCTCACGTCACTTCCCCCTATTTCCCCCAAAGACTTGGAAGCACTGGTTGTCAAAATAAAATCAGGATCTCCAGATGACCCTTTAAGACCGGACGCTTTTTGAAAAGTTCAACAGGGCCTCCTGCCTGAGTGTCTGGAGCTGGTCAATCTATCCCTTGCCTCGGCGGTGGTTCCAAAATCCTGGAAGCATGCCAAAGTGGTCCCCCTACTTAAGAAACCAACACTGGACGCATCCAAGTCGGAAAACTATCGTCCTATCTCGTTACTTCCATTTTTATCCAAAATCTTGGAAGCTCATGTGAACTCGACTTTAACTCATAGCTAATTCTATACTAGATATTTCCCAGAATGGATTCCGACCACGATATAGTACCGAGTCTGCCCTGCTGGCGGTCGTGGAAGAACTGCGTACCGCCTCGGATGCCAGCAGAACCTCAGCTCTGGTTCTGTTGGATCTGAGTGCGGCATTCGACACGGTCTCCCATGAAATCCTGCTTCTCCGTCTGGAGGAGATAGGGGTTAGCAACAAAGCCTTATCGTGGTTCTCGTCCTTTTTGGCCGATCGGACTTTCCAAGTAATAGCTCCCCCTTTTGCCTCCCAGGTTCACCCACTCCGCTGTGGGGTTCCACAGGGATCAGCATTGAGCCCCACGCTTTTTAATGTCTATATGAGCCCATTGGCGCAGATGGCCAAAGCGCGGGAAATCTCCTTGGTGTCATATGCAGATGACACCCAATTGGTGATCACCCTGTCAAATAATCCCAGCCAGGATAGAGCGAAATTCAAAGAAGACATATTGGCCATTGCAGAGTGGATGACAGCCAACTTTCTGCAGTTGAACTCAGCCAAGTCTGAGATTCTTCTGGTTGGCAAAGATTCCCATCTCTGGGACAATGAATGGTGGCCTTCTGCCCTTGGAGCCTCTCCTCCCCCTAAATCGGTGGTGAAGAATCTGGGAATTATGCTCGATAAAGATCTTAACTTTGAGATGCATGCCAAATCAGTGGCCGGGAAATGTTTCGGGCTACTTCGTGGCCTTAAGCCGATACTTGGTCTGTTTGACGCCCAAACGCGCCAGCTGATCATCCAAGCCTCCATACTGGCCCGATTAGACTATCGCAATGCGCTCCTTCTGGGCTCCAACAAGTCTGTGATGAACCGTTTGCAGCGAGTCCAGAATGCTGCAGCCCGTGCTATCTTTGCCCTCCCCAAGCACTGCCATGTCTCCAACCTCCTCCACCGTCTGCACTGGCTGCCCCTTGAACAACGAGTCCGTTTCAAGGCACTCTGTATCACGCACAAGATTCTGACAGGCATCGGCCCGGAAATCCTGAGCGATCTATGCGCCCATTATGCACCCTCACGAGCGCTGCGCTCAGCGAACTTGCTTCTTGCAAGAATTCCACGTATAGAAAGGACCAGATCTAGCGGTCGCTCCTTCAGGTGACTGGCCCCCGCCTTGTGGAATTCCCTCCCTCTACACATCCGTAGCAATTCTGATCACCAGGCCTTCAGAAGGTTAGTAAAGACCTGGCTCTTCTCTCAATGCTAACTCCTCGCCTACTCCTCACTCCGTCTTGCTTCAGCGCTGGGACGCCTCATTGCCGAGGCAGCCATGCGCTTTACAAGTATTCTAATCTAATCTAATCTAATCCTAAACACATGTACATATCAGCATTCGACATGATCATGGCAATCTTTCTGGCTACAAGACAGGATCACCCTCACAAGCTAGGAGCAGTCATCAACAAAGACACCATCAAATGCTCTACGCCCTTGGAGAGGGCCATCTCATTCATGGAACACCTGCACTTCAAGCTGCAAACCTCCGTCAAATTCACCCTAAATGGAGCCCTGGTCTACCAACTACACGGACCACGAGCTACCTTCACCCGCCTCACCACTGACTTAATCGCCCCTGTCACCATCGGCTCCAGAGACCTCAACTTCCACCTTGAAGACAGAACTGATCCCTGCCCCAAAGCACTCCTCGAAAGGCTGAACAACATTGGACTAACTCGTCACAAAACCAACACATATCGCAGGACACACACTGGACTCCATCTTCACCACCAGCAACAGCATCAAAAGCAACTCTACTCTGCAGCTCACATTGGCCTACAACTCCATCATACACTTCCAAATCAACACACCACAAGACAACGCACCCACCAGCATCAGTCTATGGAGAACCTCAGCGAGAACATCACTAACTTTAACAGCAAGATCAAGAACTGTGCAGACTCCCTCTCACCCATCAAACCCAATAAGCAAACAATAATCAACAAGCAGGACAGCTGGCATACAGAGGACCTTCCAAATGACTCTGCAAATAGCTAGAAAGAAAATGGAGAGCCAGCCACGAAACTACTGATAGAAACACCTACAACTGACATGCCACCTTGAACTACACCACCTACAGGACAACACTCAATCAGGATTCAGAAAAAAAACACAACACAAAAACATCACTCAATGCAGCCACAGATTACAGCTGGACCATCCTGGACCAAGGAGAAACAGCAGCTCTCACCCTCCTCGACCTCTCCACTGCATTCAACACAGTTTCCCATAACACACTCATCAGAAGATTCTACGAGATCGGAATCCAAGGACCCACACTCAGCTGCATCTGCTCCTTCATCACGGGAAGAACCCAAAGAGTCAGACCACCCTTCACATCAGAGACTAAGAACCTGATCTGCAGAGTCCCCCAGGGATCATCTCTCAACCTGACCCTGTTCATCGTCTACACAACACCACTCACGAATCCCAAAGCATCAGCATCATCTCCTACACCAACAACACCCAACTCATCCTCTCCCTGATGGACAAAACAACCACCATCAGAACCAACTTCACCAACTGCATGACCATCGTAGCAGAGTGGATGAGAATGAACTACTTGAAGCTTGACTCCAACAAGATGGAAGAACTGGTCTTCGGAAATAAGACCTTCCCATGGTACTCCACCTGGTGTCCAACAGAGCTAGGACCAACACAAACACCCACTGACCACGTCAGAGATCTGGAGATCATCATGGATGACAAGCTCGACATGACAGCACAAGTCAATGTAGTGAGCGCTGCATGATTCCACACCCTTCGAATTCTATGAAAGATCCTCAAATGGCTGCCACAACACTCCAGACGAACTTATCACAAGCAGTGCTATGAATGAATGAATGAATGAAAAGGCTTTAATATAGCGCATGGCTACCCGGGAGCATCCCAGCGCTGTAGCGGCAACTAGAGTGGACAGACCCCCTACAGAAAAAGCCAGGTCTTTAGCTGTTTCCGGAATATAAGATGGTTGGATTCCCTACGAAGATGCAGAGGAAGGGTATTCCAGAGTTTAGCGGCATTGTATGAAAAGAGCCGGCTGCCACTTCTGGCCTTCTTGATCCTGGGTACCACTGCTAGGTGGAGCTCATCTGAGCGGAGTCTTCTGTTAGCCTTATAAGGGCAGATCATGGCTTTGATAATAGGTGGTCCACTCCCTTCGAGAGACTTATGGGCAACGCAGAGGGCTTTAAAATTAATTCTCTCTTGCACCGGGAGCCAGTGGAGGGCGCGTAGCGCAGGCTTTGCTGAACAATGGTTGTGGGTCCCCGTGAGCAATCTTGCTGCGGAGTTTTGTACGATCTGCAGTTTCGTGACCACTGAGTTTAGGGCACCAAGGTATAGGGGGTTGCCATAATCTATTCTTGAAAGAATTAGGGCCTGGATCAGCAGTTTTTTTGCTTGACAGGGTAAAAGAGGAAGCACTTTACAAATCATTCTAAGCAAGCCGTAACATGATGCAGCGGTCTTCCTGGCTTGAGCTTTAAATGTGAGGTCTTGATCTAACCAGATGCCTAGACTTTTTATCTCGGTTTTTGGGGTCGGTACCGGGCCCATACAGGCTGGCCACATGGTACTTGATTTAATGCTTAGATGGTTGCCCAGGAGCATAAGCTCGGTTTTATCACCATTCAGTTTTAGGTGGGACAAGCTCATCCACTTGGCAACTTCCTCGAGGCAGGACTGGAGGTCAGTGGACGTCTGGTCGGCCTGGCTCAATGCTACGACCAGCTGTGTGTCGTCGGCATATGTTACTATATGAATCCCAACGCACTCTATTCTGGAATCTTCAAGTAGGTCCAACACAAACTTCAGCCCAACTGGAACGCTTCCTCAAGACTCATACTCAACTTACCACATCGCAATCACATCTTATGCCACCTCAGTGAACTCCACTGGCTCCCCATTCACAAATGCAACCAATTTAAACTCCTTACACACACATACAAAGCACTGGACAACACTGAACCAGCATACCGGAACCATCGCAAGGGCTTTTACCAACTCACCAAGTACCTAGGCTCAGCTACACACTCACTCACAAGCCTCCCATATTCACAAAAATAGAGTAGGAGGTCACTTGTTATCATACATCACACCCAAAACATGAAACGACCTCCCACAACACATCAGGGCCTCCTCCTTGCTTCTTGAGTTCCGCAAGAGGCTGAAGACCTGGCTCTTCGAATAACACTGCGGGGATCACATGCCTACACACCTGCTCAAGTACCTGGATACCCTCACGGGTAATTAGTGTGCTATACAAATCGACATAAGATAAGAAAATAATAAGGAGATTAACAAGATATTAAAAGATAATCCTGCCATGTTCGGCTCTTGTTAGTTAGCTCCTTTTTCCTGAGCCACTTAAAAAATGGTGTACTGAGCATGGCGGGTATGTGAGTAATGGTGTACTTTGCATACCATAACTAGTGAATTTCAAGGGTTTTTCAGGTTTGCATTTGCGAAACCATATCTAATCTTTATCATTATTTTTCTGTTAATTTATTAGTTTTTTTATGATGCACTTTATTCACCTGCCACGTACCCATTCGTCTCTCTGCACAGACTATGGCCATTGCTGTTTACTGCAGGTTGGACACAGGGCCTGGTTGAAGGTCATGCGCATCAAGGATCAGCCGCCCATGTCAGGTTGGCCTTAGAGCATGCCCTTATACTAGGTCTGCATTCAACCTTCACCCGTGCATGGCCGAAGGCTGTACATCACAGGGTTGGCTGCCCGCAGTGGGTTGACACATGGCATGCCTTTGACCAGGATCTGTGGCCAACTCCTTCAGTGGGTTGGGCGTAGGTCCTGTGGGCAAACTCTGCTGCATACAGTCAAGGGTTGTGTACAGCAGGGCTTGGCCGCTGGTGATGGGATGGGTGCAGGATCTTAGCCTGAGCAGGCCAGGCCCTATGATCAACGCCCAATGTGCTTGGCCAGAGGCTGTGCGCAGCGCAAGTACAGAATAAAATGCATCATAAAAGGCCCTAGAAAATCATTGAATAAACACGGTTAGAAGCTGAGTTATGGCTCAAACACAAAAAAACTGCTGAAATTCGCTAGTTATGGTACACAATGCACACAATGAAAATCAGAACAGACTTAGCCAGCCATGCTCAAAAGACACATTTGCCAATGACACCAGAAAAAGACACTCTATAAGGAGTAAAACATGGAAAGAAGTATGCATTATGGCGTTCGTTGTGTACACTGCATACCATAACTGATGAATTTTAGTGATTTTCCGTGTTTGAGCCACAACCATAAAACAGTTTCTGTATATATATATATATATATATATATATATATATATATATATATATATATATATATATATATATATATATATATATATATATACATATACATATATATTCTGTCCAAAGGTTGTCCACCAGGTGAGTAGCACTCGATCAGCAGCTTTGTTTATGAAAGGCAGGGACGAGGATCCGCTTGTAGAAGCTGCTCCGTAATGGAAATGCCTGACGCGTTTCGAAGCTCCATATGCTTCTCTTCAGAGGCTTGAACGGAGACAGTGTGTGCAAACGCTGAACCCACTTCGCCATTTTCATATTGCACACCCACCAATGGGAAGCTCGAATGAGACTGTGCATTGTGGGAAATGTGGTCCGGATAGCACACAAAACTTGTCCTGTATGGACCCTGCAAGTGGACTCGTCCTCAATCCTGTTTGCGGCTGCTGACCCACGTAGCCCCCAAGACATTACGGGGTGGTGCACACTCCGCGGCAGGATGGCCGCGTATTACATTCTGCTCCAAAGGTTGTCCACCAGGTGAGTAGCACTCGATCAGCAGCTTTGTTTATGAAAGGCAGGGACGAGGATCCGCTTGTAGAAGCTGCTCCGTAATGGAAATGCCTGACGCCTGTGTGCTATCTGGAACTCATTTCCCACAATGCACAGTCTCATTCGAGCTTCCCATTGGTGGGTGTGCAATATGAAAATGGCGAAGTGGGTTCAGCGTTTGCACACACTGTCTCCGTTCAAGCCTCTGAAGAGAAGCATATGGAGCTTCGAAACGCGTCAGGCATTTCCATTATGGAGCAGCTTCTACAAGCGGATCCTCGTCCCTACCTATCATAAACAAAGCTGCTGATCGAGTGCTACTCACCAGGTGGACAACCTTTGGAGCAGAATGTAATACGCGGCCGTCCTGCCGCGGAGTGTGCTCCACCCCGTAATGTTATGGGGGCCACCCGACATGGTAACTATCATGTCGGCTATGTGGATCAGCAGCCGCAAACAGGATTGAGGACGAGTCCACTTGCAGGGTCCATACAGGACAAGATTTGTGTGCTATCCGGACCACATTTCCCACAAAGCACAGTCTCATTCGAGCTTCCCATTGGTGGGTGTGCAATATGAAAATGGCGAAGTGGGTTCAGCGTTTGCACACACTGTCTCCGTTCAAGCCTCTGAAGAGAAGCATATGGAGCTTCGAAACGCGTCAGACATTTCCATTACGGAGCAGCTTCTACAAGCGGATCCTCGTCCCTACCTATCATAAACAAAGCTGCTGATCGAGTGCTACTCACCAGGTGGACAACCTTTGGAGCAGAATGTAATACGCGGCCGTCCTGCCGTGGAGTGTGCACCACCCCGTAATGTTATGGGGGCCACCCGACATGGTAACTATCATGTCGGCTATGTGGACCAGCAGCCGCAAACAGGATTGAGGACGAGTCCACTTGCAGGGTCCATACAGGACAAGATTTGTGTGCTATCCGGACCACATTTCCCACAATGCACAGTCTCATTCGAGCTTCCCATTGGTGGGTGTGCAATATGAAAATGGCGAAGTGGGTTCAGCGTTTGCACACACTGTCTCCGTTCAAGCCTCTGAAGAGAAGCATATGGAGCTTCGAAACGCGTCAGACATTTCCATTACGGAGCAGCTTCTACAAGCGGATCCTCGTCCCTACCTATCATAAACAAAGCTGCTGATCGAGTGCTACTCACCAGGTGGACAACCTTTGGAGCAGAATGTAATACGCGGCCGTCCTGCCGTGGAGTGTGCACCACCCCGTAATGTTATGGGGGCCACCCGACATGGTAACTATCATGTCGGCTATGTGGACCAGCAGCCGCAAACAGGATTGAGGACGAGTCCACTTGCAGGGTCCATACAGGACAAGATTTGTGTGCTATCCGGACCACATTTCCCACAATGCACAGTCTCATTCGAGCTTCCCATTGGTGGGTGTGCAATATGAAAATGGCGAAGTGGGTTCAGCGTTTGCACACACTGTCTCCGTTCAAGCCTCTGAAGAGAAGCATATGGAGCTTCGAAACGCGTCAGGCATTTCCATTACGGAGCAGCTTCTACAAGCGGATCCTCGTCCCTACCTATCATAAACAAAGCTGCTGATCGAGTGCTACTCACCAGGTGGACAACCTTTGGAGCAGAATGTAATACGCGGCCGTCCTGCCGCGGAGTGTGCACCACCCCGTAATGTTATGGGGGCCACCCGACATGGTAACTATCATGTCGGCTATGTGGACCAGCAGCCGCAAACAGGATTGAGGACGAGTCCACTTGCAGGGTCCATACAGGACAAGATTTGTGTGCTATCCGGACCACATTTCCCACAATGCACAGTCTCATTCGAGCTTCCCATTGGTGGGTGTGCAATATGAAAATGGCGAAGTGGGTTCAGCGTTTGCACACACTGTCTCCGTTCAAGCCTCTGAAGAGAAGCATATGGAGCTTCGAAACGCGTCAGGCATTTCCATTACGGAGCAGCTTCTACAAGCGGATCCTCGTCCCTACCTATCATAAACAAAGCTGCTGATCGAGTGCTACTCACCAGGTGGACAACCTTTGGAGCAGAATATATATATATATATATATAGATATATATATATATACACACACACACACATATCTATATATATAGATATATACATATATATTTATAGATATATACATAGATATAGATATATTACAGAGTGACAGTATATAGTTCAGTCAAGTTTCTGTTGCACTTTCCATTGAAAAGGCATTTTTTAGATTTACTATACCTTTTCACCCTGTGGTCGGCAGATCTGAATTACATTTCGCATTTGCCTAGCGTAGTCAGCTAAGGTCCAGCATACCATATTTCGTGTAGATCCAAGTTCCAAGCGGGGGGGATAAAAGTTAAAAGGGGAGTCAAACTAGTTGTGTTTTCCCCTTTAACTCCCATGGGAAATTTTGTTTGTGCCTACAACTAGAAATACTGAACACATTTACGCCAATCTTGCCATGAAAGTAGAACATTACTCAGAAGGTGTGCTTTTATTGGTTTGCTATAAATCTGTACAGTAGTTTTTGAGAAATATTATTTGAAAAAGGTTCTGGTTGGACTTGAAAGGATTAACACAAGTTTATAACCTGTGCATTTAAAAATTGCGATTTCTAAAATTGCAATTTATATCAATCACATTTGAATTTTGCGACAAATGTGATAGGGTGATGAGAGGATCATATTTTATCCCACTATCTTCAAAATTGAGATTTTGTACAAATACCCCACTATTGAAAAGAATGTTGCCATCAAACAGAGCACAATGAGAGGAGCTAGGGAGACACAAAGCAGAAAAAAAATGAGTTTGCTACAGTACATATGTGATTTTCATGAAAATCGCAAACATACACCCACCAATGTGTATCCATAAAAAAGCAACCATTTTGTCCAAAAAAAAGCATAATTTTTGTAACAATGCAATTTTTTACAAAAAACAAAAAATGGAAGAAAGGCTGTAGTTGAGAAAAGACCCTATTAGGATACACAGGCATGTGCTGTACATTTAAGTGAAGATAAGGCGCAGCGAGGTAAGCTACCTGTAATGAATATATATATATATATATATATATATATATATATATATATATATATATATATATATATATATAGTGTGTGTGTGTGTGTGTGTGTGTGTGTGTGTGAAGAAAGAGCGAAAGACAAAATAGAGAAAAAGTGATTGTGATATTGATATACATAGCTAAACATTAAGTTAATTTTTTAATCAAAACGTAAAGGTGTCATAACACCTTAACACATTCACAGTATAAGATAGGTTATTTTTTATGGTATGCATATACAGTTGTATGATTGTAATGATTTGTTTTGTTTCAAAATTATGACAATTTATATCAAAATGGCTTGTGTGGTTGTGAGTGCAGTTATTTGAAGGGTGTTTTTGGACTTGTACTGTCTGAGAATGGTTTCTGTATGTCTTTCAAATTCATGTTTCACTTTTGTATTGTTGTCTTATATAAAGAGTATATTTGTATATAAATTTATATATTTGTCTCTTGTATTTTGTTTAATTGTCCTATCTTTGTTTCCTTCATAATCTTAATTATTATCGTCTTTATGTTTGTGCTTAGTGCGTTTTTATGTGGCGATTAGTTCGATTTAGACAACAGCGCTTATCTTTATCCATCAGTTTAGCTTTCTAAATGCCCCTACGTTTCTAGTCAGAGTGCAATCTGTGTGTGTATTTCGTTTCATGGAGTAATACCAACCTCAGACGTGGAACAGTCACCCACTGTATCGTGGAGTGGAAAGCAAAGTACACACAGAAGAACTATTATGCTCTACACATGTTTCCAACAAAAGTAAACACGACGATGAACAATATCCCAAGGACCCTTGCGCACAAAGGGCTGCGAGCAGCGGTGGCACAGCGTCGCCGGCGAGTTCTCCTCAGCATTCAGTCCCCCGCCCTCTTTTCATTCGCATCTGCTCTGCCCTTCTGGTTTTTTTTTCTTTTCTCTTCCAAACGCACAATAACAAGCTGTTCAAGCTGCAAAACCTGTAAAAACACGCGTTCTTCTAATCTGCCTTTTGTTTTGCAAAGTTTCACCATGAAGCATTGTGGTTTGATGTCATGGCATGTCACTCGAAAACGGTTTTTAATCAGGCAGTCACTGCTCAGCTTAGTCAGTTAAAATGTTTTCGTAAATTGTTTCCAGGGTGCGTGTGCTTCTTTTTAAACTCTAAATCTGAAATTACAAACTATTTGCAGTAAGAATGTTAGCGTTCCTAATATCCCTGTATTTTCAGAGTCTCTCTAACAACTGTCAGGGCCACAGAATGACGCACATATTCATCTACCTTCAAGGGCAAGTAGGGGACGCAAGGGGCACGCACGCACGCCTGGTGCGGAGTCCACGTGAGCTCCATTCCGCAGATATGTATACTCAAGAGTCCTTTTAAAAACGGATATGTAAAACAACCTGGAAAAACGAAAAACACGGTGTGTGCGTGAGGGAGGACCCCGGAGGACTGATATATGATGGTTGTCATCAGAAAGCCTCGAAGCTGATGAATTCCTAAAGGTTCCACTTGCACTATTTAAAGGCATTTAAGCAAACTTTTATGAGACTGTTTCACACTTCCACTTCAGCCTCAGTACAGACAGTCCCCTTCAGCCCCAAGTGGCAACAAAAGTGCATGGTTCCCGAATACTTTGACACGTAAATGGAGCTGCCCCCCCCCCCCCTCCCGGGTCTGAGGTGATTGTGTTTTCCATGCAAACCCTTGCACCCCCTCCCTGGCTCCGCAGTGGTAGTGAAATTGCTAGACATGTAACAAGAATGACCCTGCATTCATCCTGCCAGCCCCCCGCTGAATGCCCCCTCCCTCGATAATAAGCCCCCGCAGCCGGTAGCCCTCTCCCCTCCCTCCCCGGCTGCTCTCTGCAGTCATAGAAAGTGGAACAAAAGTAAACACTTGGGCCCGCTCCTGTGTTCAGCAACCTCCCCAATAATAACACGGACTTGGGGCTCCGTGGGGGACCCGAGGGAACGTCAATCCGGGCGCCCGGGGTTTGTTCTGCGGCCGCGGCCCGAGCTGGCCTCCCCAGCGCACACCTTTTGTCCGGGGCTTCCATAAAAAGCTATTCTTCCTACCTTCCGAGCCCTTTTCAGCGCCGGCCGGCCTCCTACAATGCCACCTCGCCGGGCCTTCTCATTCACACGCCTTGGCACCGCAACAATCGCGCAGCCTGTGGCACGGCTGCCCTCTGCACACCGCCCGGCCACGGCCTACTAAGTGACAAGGGGCCACAAAGCATGGCTGCCGGGAGAGCTCTCGGACACAAGTGGGACCAGCATGTGGGGGAGAAAGAGCACCTCAAGAACAACCTCCAGCAAAAGGAGAGGGGAGCACAGGCTCACTGCACCAGCGTTCACTCGGGCACTCTCTGAAGAGCTGGCCCGGCGTCCCTTGCGGGTATTTGCATCTGAAGTGAACCCCACTCACAGTCAAAACCCTAGAAATTCTACCGCAACCCGAAATACATTTAGGGCAGTGTGCTTTTGAGACACTCTACATTTTCGTACCCCTGTGTGCGGGGGGAAAAAAAGTATATGCGATTGAAAGTACCAAACCGTATCACACCGAAGTGTGCGTAGGCACAATATTCCCCTCAAGAGGCGCACTGTGACCAGAACCGGACACACAACTTCCTACCGCTGTGCTTGGGCACTGAAGTCTCCATACTCATTCACCAAAGAAGATTTATAATCCACACTACAACAAGGGCTCTCTCCCCCTCCCTGCCTATGGGGCTGTTTCTTAAAGACTCTCCAACTGTGAAGGGCGACCCAGTTTCTGTGGGTTGTACATGTATATGCATGATAAACAGTGCTACTGTTGCACTGTCGCTGGTCTGCAAAAGCATGTCTTTGTTCCTATAGGTGGACACGGTATGAGTCACTTTAAACACTCTAACAACAGGACGGTACAGGATAAAATACTCCCAGCTGAGCATGTAAGCCTGTATGACTAGCCCCAGGCGTTCAAGGCTGCAGGGCCCAGTGCTTCTGAGAGGGATGAACTGTGACATGACTTCTATGCACAGGGAAGGAGGCACTTTATTCCTTCTAATACACTATGCTGTGTAACACTGGACACAAAAATATTTAGGTGCCCTGTGACCAAAGGAATCATAGATTCTCACACACAACTGAACTCTATCTCTCGCCTCACATGCCACACGATGAGTTACGGTCTAGAGGCGAATTTACAGGCGTAAAAAACCTTGATCCCGGCGTTTTAATCCAGGGTTCCTCATTTCATCACACTGTGATCCTGAACGAACGAATGTACCTCTACTATGCTGCAGTTCTTCCTGTGAAAAAACGGAGCCACCAGGTGATCGAATGCACGGTGCAAAAAAAAGAAGAAAAACAGAAAATGTCCAATCATGGTCGGTGGCAGTGCATGACGTGTGGACAGACTATTTATGGCGCTAATTGCACTTTTAGTTACAGCGCTGTTAGCCCTTGGTAATAACTCTCCACAATGTGGCATTGCAGCAACACCGTATCTCAATCCATTTCTGTATCATTGAATAAGAAGTTATAATAAAGTTTTCCTGCTGTAAAATATTATTTTTCAAAGATTCTCTGTCTGGATATTGTTTCCATGGTTTCATTTAAGAGTTCCTGCAACACGACAACGAACATGAAATGCAAATCGGCAGATACTACAGGACCCAGAGAGGCATTAGTGATCAAATTACAGGTTACCCAATATATCCATTATATTTTACGCATTTGTTTCCTATTTTTTTAGGCATGGCATTGGTATGTATTTCATAATTTATGAATTTCGAAAGGTGATATCGCATCCCTGAATTATAACTCGCCAGTCAACGCAGTGACGTAGTTCTTGTGAATTACTGCGGTGTGTGGCAAAAGAAGTAGCCAACATTTGAGGGGATGCGATTAAACAAATTGTTGACATTGTTACAGACTTTTTAAATACGAGGCAAATGCCTCAAAGGCTCTGTAACTGGCATTCATTTCTCTGCTACTGTAGCCCGGTAATTGGTAACTACAGAGGCGTATATGTATGAGTTTCAACAAATCCAGTAGAAACAAGATTGTTGAGGTATATATATTTTTAACATTTGTACCTGCTATTTTTGTTTCTATGACGAATCGTGCACGTGTTTCTGTGTTAGATTGTTGTATTAATGAGAAACACACTATAATACACGAGTCTGTATATACACATAAAGAGAGTTTCACCTATATGTGTGCATGTATCTGCAGTTGGAATGCCTCATAAAAGCGAGGGCTGAACCAATGCACTACTTTCACCTGCATGACGCAGATTGTGCGGTAAAATATTGCAGTAACTATAATTTCCGGCGCACGGAGCTTCGCAATCACTTAGAATACATGAATCTATTGCACCTCCATATTTATTTAATGATGACGACTTTTTTCTACTTTTCCTTTTAACATAATGTACTTAACTTTCTTAACATTATTCATAAACGTCCTGTTTACTGTTTACTGTACTTAAGCAATATGTGCACAGGTGCTGTGGACGGTGCGTCCACAATAATGTGAATATAGGACTTATTTCTGTAGTTGTGGAATTTTGAGGCCTAGCGATTCCCGGGTCAGTAAAGAGCAATGCATCGTGTGCAGGGACAGGGGGCGCTGAGGGTGCTGGAGTGGGAAAGGTAAACAAAATGGCTCCGGAAAGGGGTACGGGTTGGGAAGGTAGGGGGGAAAGTCTCAGGTGAGCGACTCTGCTGATGTCTATAGCACAGCTCACAGAAGCAGCAAACAAGCCCTTTCTGCTCCTTTCAATCTGAGAGAGAAAGGCCGGGGAGAGAAGCCGGGAACTGGAAACTTTCCTGCTGAAAAATGATATTTACCTGAATGGACAGCCACACAGCCCCCCCCCCCCCCCCCCACACACCCCACCCTACCACCGTCCCTGGCAAGGTGACGCTTCTCCTTCACTGCGCCTTTACCCAGGGTGTCACGTGGTGCTGAAGCGTTCTCCAGTCACCTATCCCCTTTCACCTTACAAAATCTATGCCGCGATATGACGTAGAAACCAGGCCTTGCCTCGATATACTTTATTTTCAGTCGTTAGTGAAACACGTACTTCCTTGTTTCGCTTTTACTGTTAATACATCCGGTAGATACAGCGTGCGGTTATTTAGGTAAAACATTACACTCTATTGACAATGTGGGACCCTTGTTTTGCGGTTGTGAAACTTCCTAAATTGCTGGAGGACACAGAGATCGTTTAGTGCGTCGATTCCAACTCCCACAAACCCAAGGCCAGCCAAGATGTGCATTACAGATTCCCATTCCTTGAGCACACTCCCGGCGCTACTTGCTGGCACACGCATCGTGCGACCTTGGCGTGTTTTGCTGACACCTTTCGTTTTTTTGGTTTCACAATACCAAAATGCGTTCTTGATTTGTCTTCATGCAGAATGTTCCTTACATTCATATATATTTATTTATATATACTCTCTATATATATATATAATTCGGTTGCATATGAGCTATAGATATGCATTAGTGTCTGTGCTCGAGGCAGTCCTCATACTTGTGGCAGTTACGCCCGGGGGCGCTGCAGTCTCGCTCGTCCTCCCCTCTCTCTCGCCCACCTCAAGCAGTCCCTTGACCTGTCCTCTTTCCTTCCTTGAGGCTGGGGAGTGGGGAGCGCCGGGTGGCCACTGCACCTCTCTCTGTTCGCAGTGTGGGGCTGTCACTCCCCGCACGAGGACCGGGGCAGGCTCAATGAAGGTACGCCCAGGAGGGGCCTGGGCTGCGGATGTCCTACCAGGCCCGGATGCCCTGCAGAGTCCCCTGGCATGGCGGCACGGAGGCCCCTTGATGCCCCTGCGGCTGCGCTGCAGTGTTCAGCTGGCCCAGGTTGCCCATGTTCATGAAGGGGCTGCCCCCCGCGCTGCCCTGCGCGGCCGGGAGGCTGGAGTAGTTGCAGCTGTAGTTGCTGTTGTACTGGGGGCTGTTGCTGTAACTGTAGGCCGGGTAGGTGTTGTAGGAGTAGGGGCTGCCCCCCACGGTGTAGGCCGTGCTGTAGCTCTGAGAGCCTCCGAGGCAGGGCTTGCCGTCCCGCACCAGCACTGGCACGGCCACCCTCCGGGGCGGGGGTGGGTGGTGGTGGCCCCCCAGCTCCAGGGACTTGTCCTGCCGCTGCCGCTTGCACTTGTAGCGCCGGTTCTGGAACCAGATCTTGACCTGCGTGGAGGTGAGCTTGAGGCTGCTGGCCAGGTGCTCTCTCTCCGGGGCCGACAGGTAGCGCTGCTGCTTGAACCTGCGCTCCAGCTCGAAGACCTGCGCCTGGGAGAAGAGCACACGGGGCTTCCGCCGGCTGCGCTGCTTCGGCCTCTCCAGCTCCTCGGGCCGGAGTTCCTCGCCCTCGGAGGACTTCTTCAGGAAGCAAAGCTCTGCGGGAAAAGCAACACAGGGCGGTTAGCGATCCGCAAGGACCGGCACAAAGGGCACACAGCACATCTTCCACAGCATCGCTTCAGCATACAGGGCCTGTCTACGCTTTGCTGGGGCCTGACCCCCCCCCCCCCCCTCCCCGTGCAGGGAGCACTCACCCAGCAGCAAGCAGTCTAACCCAGCTCTCTACCCAAGGTGACGTCTTACTAAGAGCATCCTAGCTGAGCGCTCACACGGCTCCGGGCGGCTAAGGACATTGTAGCCGGGCTCTCGCTCGCCTGGGGTCCTTCAAACTGAGCCCGTACTCGGTTAGGGACATTGTAGCCGGGCTCTCGCTCGCCTGGGGTCCTTCAAACTGAGCCCGTACTCGGTTAGGGACGTTGTAGCCGGGCTCTCGCTCGTCTAAGGTCACTCGCCGAGCTAGGGACGCTCTAGCTGGGCCACTAGCTGTTATGGGTACTCTAGCTGAAGCGTCTGAGGGCTAGGAGCTGCCTAACCGAGCCCTCACCTGCGTGCGGACATCCCTGAGCAGCCCTCTCTGATTGGCGTCAGGAACTTTCTAGCCTGGTGATATTCGAACAGAGCCTGACTAGGCCGGGGTCCTGATATAGGCCCCATCTGACTACAGTCACAGACATTCTATCTGAGCCTCCGCCCGGCTAGAGATATTGTAACAGAGTCCTCGTGCAGCAAGGGGCGCTCTAGCCGGGCCCTCAACCTCTAAGGATGCCCTCGGTGGACGCTCAGGCGGCAAGGGATGTTCTTATTGGACCGTCACCCGACTAGCTGCAGCATTATTCCGACAGGGCCCCCCATGGACAAGGGGCATTCTAACAGAGCCACCACTCGACTACAGAGAGGGCTCTCACCCGCATAAGGGCATTCTAGCTGCATCCTTTTAAAATGGCAAATGGGGACAGCGTGTTGCGTAAAGGCCAGAGCTGCCTGCTTGGGAACTGGGGAACCGAGTTCGAATCTCGGTACCGGCTCAATATCCTGTGATTTTGGCCAAACCACTTAATCGCCCTGTGCCTACACAAAAACAAAAAATGAATGTGTCCTTGTGGAATGTAACTGGCGTTCATGTAAAGCGCATCGGGTCGAGCACGCGCTATATAAAACTGCAAAAAAAAAAAAAAGGCTTCTGCAGGGCTAAGGGGCGCCACAAAGGTTTTGAAGAGCGACCCAAAACTTTCCAAGGGACCAGTACAACAAGGGGCGATTACAAAATGGTGGTCGATTAAAAAATATAAATGAATAAATAAATCCAAACCGGTTCCAGGATGGAACTCCTACTCGTGATACTCATCTCACGCTGGAAAATTTATACTCAAGAGGTGCTAGTGAAAAAAATTACAAAAAATGAGCTGCTATATTTATATATAAACGTACGCACTCACGGTACAATATATATATATATGCACGTACGATATATATCGTGTGTGCGTGCATGTATATTTAAATATATATACGAGGATACGTGGATAAAATACAAATATTCACGCACTTGTTAAATTTAGTCCCACGCGCCTTTAAATATGCCCTGCCACTGTATACCTTGCGCAGACATTCATGTTTTGATATAAACATATATTTGTGTGAGGAAAGTTATTAATATTTTCGCGCGCAGAATGTACTCTCAACAGTTAGCCTTGTTTTGTAATTGTTATTTTGAAAGTTGAATGATTTCAAAGTCCCGCACCAGTACCAGAGAGAGCAAATTGGCTATTCTTCTAATCAACTCCACGAAGCTGCCATACGCAAGAAGCGCATCTTTTGTATGTGACAGAGAACTGACTATCTATCGGCACTTTAATGGGACTTGAGAACAAGCAATGTACCTGTTAAAATACCGCCCGCGTGACACGCATGGAACTAACACCCTCTCCCCTCAGATAAACAAACATTGTGGCTGCATTTGCATACACATCAATGTGTGGTAAAGGGTCAATTACTGTACATGACGCGATCCGAAGATCCCACGGGTCAAGGGCCAGCGGCACACTGTTGATCCACCTTTAACCCTTGCACCCCCGGATCTACCCTCTAGCTCTCCGCGCGTTTATCCAAGAACGTTTACCCTTTTCACTCGTCAGGTGTCCCCCTGCTGATTACATGCCGTTTCTAATCTTGCAATCAATGACTTTAAAAGTATGCGCATGCACGCGTCCTTCACAGTTCTACAAGGCTATCAATATGCTATTCTTCACAAGAAATGTTTTGTTGCAACATTTTATATTTTTTTAATCGCCTTGAGATACTACTCTTAAATCATGACACTTCGGTTCTCTCTCATTTCCAGCACAGTAACTTTGTTCAGAGTTTATGACGCTGGCACGTGTCAGTAAATAGCGCCCACGAGAAAAGTGAACAAGACGTCTGGTGTGAAATTAAAATGTGTATTTAACTTTCACGAACAGTACACGTACCTCGGAGAGCTCAGATCCAAGGCAGGGACTTTTCTTTAACATGTTTAGTCAGCATCAGTTTGCTGACGGAGAGTTCTTCTGCCGAACATTTAAAATGATGCGACACAACAACTTGACATAGAAAATGCATCTCATTTCCCCCCACCCACCCCCATCCTTTGATGCGGTTGTTAACCTCTAGCGAGAATAGTGAAACTATGTGGTATGAACCACAACACGACTAAATAACAGGCGGTCTGAAGGGGATTATTAAAGTTATTGCCGTTTTCCCATCGTTAATTAAGGCCGCTGCAACGGGAGACAACTCCCACCTCCCCGTTTTAAATAAATACACCGAAGCGCACACGGAAACATTCAGAGGCACGCACACACAGAAACATAGACTCAGTCACCACAAAAACAGTCAGAAACAAACACACATCGAAGCGTGCAAGCGAACAGAAACACTCGGACACCACAAAGACACACAGAAACATGCAATTACCTACAAAACAGACAGAAACAAACACATGTTGAAGTACGCACGGAAACAGAAACACACAAATACCACGCAGGCACACAGAAACATAACATCACCCCCAAAAACAGACAGAAACAAACACTCTTGGAAGGCACGCACGAAAACAGAAACACACAGACACCAAGCAGACATAGAGAAACATACGATCATCCCCAAACAGGCAGAAACAAACACACATTGAAGTTTGCAGCGAAACAGAGCATACAGACACTACGCAGACACACAGAAACGCACAATCACCCCAAAGAGAGAGAAAGAGAAACAAACACACATTGAAGTATGCACGGAAACAGAAACACAGACACTAGATAGACACACAGAAAGATTTAAACAAAACATCCAAAACATAGACAGAAACTGACATGGCAAACAGGAGTACGTATAGAAACAAGCATATGAACACGAACGCACCGTAATAGAAACATAGATACTGAAAGATAGTAACACCACAAAAACAGATGAAGTACCCAGATACAGTGAGGCGCGCACCTATACACACAAAAACACCCATACAACACTTACAGAAACACACACACGTAAAGACATACACAAAGAAACATACTCAGATACACACGCAACCCGAGGCAAGCACAGAAGCATACAGACACAGAAAGAAAAGTGCATGTACATTTATTGAGACAAAAAAAACCACACCGAAATAATGAAATACAGACGGAAACAAAGCAAAACGCGCGCGAACACACACACAGAAGCCTGTAAGTGAACGAACCCAAAGCACCGCTGCCAAGTTTAGAAAGTTCAAATGAGGGGCAGTAGGAGCCTACGTGAGTGGCATGTTCCGACTTGGGGGGGGGGGGGGGAGGGGTATTGCACTGGTCGTAAAAGGTTTTTAATGAGGACAGGGAACATACATCACCATTTGCCACCTTTAGCTAAAAAATCTCTCCCTATACTGGGGAAGACGTCCATTCCATCCCTCGAGACATATTTCTACGTTTGCTTGCTCTGTCACGAGAGAGCATGGTGCATACTTTCTCCACGGCTAAGTCGCTGAGGCTTTAACAGCTTTTGGGTAGAGGATGTGGTCCATCGGCTATATTGCCGACTTTGGTGCTGGAAACCAAGGTTCGAGCCTCGGGGTCGCGTCCACATCCTGTGATTCTGGGCAAATCACTTAATCTCCCCTGCCTGAATGTGTCCTTGTGTAACGTAACCAGTGCTCATGTAAAGCGCTCCAATACCTTCGGGTCAAGTTCGCGCTATATAAATCTGCATTAGAAATTAAAAAATTGTGTTCGTCTTTACATATGCCTCCACTGACTGAGAAGCTACATTATGGAAGAATGCATCAGAGGAAGAGACTGGGCTGCAGGAGTCTATTGTCATACTTTAGAGGACGGGAGGCGTTCGGAGGGAATATGTACAAGTTGAGAAGTTTCACCACATTAGCGGTATAATGAGGAATATTTCAAATGCGTGGCTTCTGAAGGCACGAGCACTGTCATAACAATTTGCTAAACTTGGTGCCGTGAGCTTGTTTACTCCCCGGGATGTGTGTGCAGTTCCCAGACACATGTACTCACTGTGTGCCTCCTCGTCGTCCTCGTCCTCCTCCTCTTCCTTGGGCTGGCAGGTGCCCCCGAGGGCCGTGTGGCTGACTATGTACCTCCTGGGAGAGACGCCCACCTCCTCCTCCGCCGCTCTGTCGGGCACCAGGTAGGGCAGCTTGTCGTCCCCCTCCTCGGAGAAGCTGGAGTTCTCTCCGGCCAGCATGCAGGACGAGGGCTGGAAGAGGGGCCCCAGCTCATGGTGCAGGTGGTGATGGTGTGGGGGCCCCGGGTGCTGCTGCTGCTCCAGGTTCAGAATGTCCTTGACAGAGAAAGGTGTGGAAGTGACTGGGCTTGGTAACATCATCAGGGCAGAAAAAAAAGTTAATTGCCAGAAACCAAATAATCAATAAATCTTGAGAAGAGGAGGGGTAAGCCGGCGCTCCCTGCCGCCGTGCAGGGTGATAAACGATGGAAGAGGTCCTGCTCCTGTCTAAACCGCCTCCATTTGCCTGCAGCGAGGCGTCTGGGTTTTGTTACAGCGCTCAGCGCCGGGGCTAGTAACAAGGCGGCTACTGGAGCCGGAGAAGCGCTCCGAGGGGGGGTGACGTCATGGGAGAGGGGCTGCCGGGAGGCGGAGTCAGCCCGCGCTCACTTGCGTCTTGTTGGGCTGTGAGCGAGTGTCCGCGAGAGGCCACGCCCTTTGTCCATGGCTTCCGCCTCTCGCAGCTGGAGTTTTACAGAGCTACGCGAGGTACAGAAGGAAGCGTTACAAGAGGGTGGGAGTTCAGCTCTCTTGTCGGGAGGTTCAAACAGCAGCACCTAGCGTGTGGTTGCTTGTTTCTGGTTCAGAGGGAACCAGGTCTAGTGGTGGGTCAGACTCTTCCTATTTAAGCAGAGCTAAGTCAGGTTTGCACGAGGGTGGAGTTTGTCCGCAGAGGGCAATAAAACGATGGAACGGAATGCTGCAGTCTTGAGTAATTACCAATGGTTGAGATTAATAAAGGTATTGCACCATTTACATTTTGTTTACCTCTGTCCGAATCTCTCCTGGAGTGCAGAACCTTTCTCCTCTGTCTGAGGGGGATACTAAAGAATAGCACTCGAAATAATGTTTCGGTCCATTGTGTGCTCATTTGCTTTTCAATTTTTTATGGGTTTATTTGAAAGTTCTTCCCTTGTTCGTTTGGGGAGTATGAAGGATACAACTTGTTCACTTGACAAAAAGGACTTTCAGCAAAATCATGATTAGTCTAAATGATTCACTTGTGTCATAGAGCCACTGTTCCTTCACTCCCAGAAATCTAGCTTCCCCCATCCAAGTTAAGGATCCCACTTTTCTGTCCCCAGGGTGGGGGCAGACTGGGGGTAATGCCCCAGTCTGCCCTCCAGGGAGGCAGAGGCATTTTAGGAGTCAGTCCTGTCAGGCATCTTTACTGGGTGCCCCCCCCCCATCCCTCTTTTTGTTTAACAATGGTTCCCTAATGTCCAAGTGGGCTTTCTGCCACCCCTGTGGGGCATAGGTTGAGGGTATACCCACCAATATTCCCCCAGGTGAGGGAAGAAAGAATGTTGTGGCCCTTTTGGGGTTGGGGGTAAGCCAATGCCTGGGTGAACCACCCCCTCCCCTTAATTGTTTTATTTTTCCCTGGTGTCTGAGAGCTTCCTATCCACTGTGGGGCAGATTTGGGTTAAATCCCTCAATCTGCTCTTTAGAGGGGCAGAAAAACAATGGTGGCCCATTAGGGATGGAGTTCAGGCCCATTGTCTGGCCAGGTCCCCCATCTCTTTTTAAAAAAAAATATGTACCATGTGTCTAAGTGGGCTGGTGGGCAGATAAAAGGTACCCCCCAATCTGCCCCTGGGTGGCAGAAAGACTGTTGTTGCCATTTAGGGGTGGTGGTCAGGCCCAATGCCTTGGACAGGCAGCCCCACCCCTATTTAAAAAAAAAAAACAATTTTCCTGATCTCAAATTGGACTTTCTGCCCTCTGGGAAGGTAGATTTGAGTAAACCTCATATCTGCACTTCTGGGGTGGTGGGAGATAGACTTTTGTGGTGCTTTAATGGGTGGGTGGTCAGGCCCGATGTCTGGGCAGGCCGGCTTACCTCTTCTTTTTTAGGTCGAGTCTAGGCAGAGTATGTGCTTCTCTGCGAGGCATGCTGTATCTGGATTAGAGGCTTCAAGCACCTCCCATCTTTTCCATTGGCTCCTGCTTTATAAATGCCTGCTTTTGCTTAGTCAGTATGATTAATTAGTCCCGCCTTTTGGTCTTTCCAACCCTCCCAGGGGACTGCCCCTGTTAAATGTGAGCTTACTTTTTATTGTTTTTTTTGGGTTGCTTTGGGCACACTCTTTTATTTATTGTTTACCTCAGCTCGTGTATCAACACAGCGCCCTCATGTTTCCCACAGAATTTGCATTTTGTTAACCCCTTCGGTGCTCAGGACGGCCCCCGGCCGTCCGACGTCATGGTGGGCGTGTGCGGAGGGCGGCCGGGGGCCGTCCGAAACACGCCCACTCATTAATTCTCCCGCACAGTGGGAGAATTCGTGCAGCACTGAAGGGGTTAAAATGTGGGCTTTTGTTTGTGCATGTGCGATCACCTGATCCTGTACGCATGATAATGTGCTGCATGGCTAAATACTAAATGTAGGCTTATGTTCATGTACACGCGTTTACCCAAGGGGTGCTGCGGAGGGACACAGCGGGGATCACACTTTCCATGTTTTTAAACTTCCGAAGCATCTGTTTTTCACAGAGCGCTTCACTCTGTCTGCTTTGTTTAGCATATTTGTTTACATTCACGACCACCACTCCATATGTGGCGGTGCTTGACTCATGCGCCACCCCGGATTGCTTTCACTTTTACCTATGTACATCAAGTCTACTTAATGCACTCATTATAAAGTACGGTGTACAATCGTGATTACACTATCTTTATTTCAGACACAAAACGGGCTATTGAACATACTGTCAGAATGAATTTTATTTGCTATGTTGAGCATTCACATTCATTTCACCTTATTTATTCGCCACGAATGTCCGTATACTTTATAGTTGTAGCCACACTGTAAGGGGTCTTTTACAGGCGTATTTTCTACAGACACTGTTTAACTATGACGCTAACCGGCCGGACAGTCGGAGTTTGGTCCTTCCTTCGTTTTTATGATTCGTACTTAATCACGTGAGCTTATAAACTAAGCACACACGTTCCACTTTTTCATCATGGCAGCCAAACTAGATGCCTGATAAAGACGGATTGTTAAAGTCAGGTCTACCACTTACGCTGAGCTGGTCACTATTAACATTATGATAATTATTGTTTGCATGATAATACCTTCATTCACTTAAACACATAGATATACCGTTGCTCACTATACAAGCATACACGAATGCCGAGCACACTGGCACCGGTAGTCCAGTGTTTATTTCAATGCGACTCCGATTAACATTATGTTAGCCGTTGCCTACAATACTAACACACATGAATACGGAGCACACTGACACCGGTAGTCCAGTGTTTATGTGAATGCAGCTCTGATTAACATCATGTGAACAGATCTTAAACAGTGAGCCCACAGCATCAACACACACGAAAGCAGCGCACCTTGGCACCTGATTACAGGTTTACACTCGTTATACCGGAATGTAATAGGGCATGTTATCAATAATAGGCACAAGGCAGGTGCGCGCCATATAATTTCTTCATATATAATTTCCTACATAGTCTTGGTCCCTGCTAACCCTGGGCGGCAAATTCCGTCCCAGTCGCGGAACTTGCGAAATTTCGGCATTTCCGCGTTCTGCGCGGAACGCGGAAATGTCGAAACTTCCGCGATCCGCGAGCGGAACGGAATTCGGGTATAAATAAAGCAGGTGCCCGAGTTGAAGCTCAAATTCTGTGAGCGAGGTTGTGGCTAAGCAGATGTGCCTTCTCTCCATTGCCACCCTGAAAAGCTAGCTGTAATCCTTGATGGAGGTCTTTGCATCCTTGATTTTCTCGAGCGCAATCCTCGTGTAGAATTCGTGAGCGTGGTTAAGCAGATGTGCCTTCTCTCCATTTCCACCCTGTAAAGTTAGCTGTAATCCTTGATGGAGGTCTCTGCACCCTTGATTTTCTCGAGCGCAATCCTCGTGTAGTTCCTGTGACCAGGAGGTTCCTTCTCCTCGTCTGCCGCTGAGATCCTGCTCTGACCCTTTATAAACAAGAGGCATGTGAACGGGCCTACAAGCCCCGCCCGTTTGGCCTCGCCCCACATACACTAGTGGTATGCACCGTCTTCCCGCCATTTCCCCACTATGATGGACAGCTTAATCAAAGGACCCCGGTGCTTTCGGCGCGGTGGCAAAGTTACAGACACACAGGTCACTGGGGAAAATTCTTCAGGTCCTTTACGCAGCTGTAGTGTAGTGTAGGAAAGGCACTATACATTTACCCAACGAGGTAGCACTTACTGATTAGCCAGTAGAAAGTACTCCAGCTGAGTAGAGGTATTGCACAAAACGGAGGCATCTTCTTGGATAAATATGCAGGGTAGGTGTGCAGAATTCGTGAGCGTGGTTAAGCAGATGTGCCTTCTCTCCATTTCCAACGTGAAAAGTTAGCTGTAATCCTTGATGGAGGTCTTTGCATTCTTGATTTTCTCGAGCACAATCCTCGTGTAGAATTCGTGAGCGTGGTTAAGCAGATGTGCCTTCTCTCCATTGCCACCCTGAAAAGCTAGCTGTAATCCTTGATGGAGGTCTTTGCATCCTTGATTTTCTCGAGCGCAATCCTCGTGTAGAATTCGTGAGCGTGGTTAAGCAGATGTGCCTTCTCTCCATTTCCACCCTGTAAAGTTAGCTGTAATCCTTGATGGAGGTCTTTGCATCCTTGAATTTCTCGAGCGCAATCCTCGTGTATTTCCTGTGACCAGGAGGATCCTTCTCCTCGTCTGCCGCTGAGATCCTGCTCTGACCCTTTATAAACAAGAGGCATGTGAACAGGCCTAGAAGCCCCGCCCGTTTGGCCTCGCCCCACATACACTAGTGGTATGCACCGTCTTCCCGCCCTTTCCCCACAATGATGGACAGCTTAATCAAAGGACCCCGGTGCTTTCGGGGCGGTGGCAAAGTTACAGACACACAGGTCACTGGGGAAAATTCTTCAGGTCCTTTACGCAGCTGTAGTGTAGGAAAGGCACTATACATTTACCCAACGAGGTAGCACTTACTGATTAGCCAGTAGAAAGTACTCCAGCTGAGTAGAGGTATTGCACAAAACGGAGGCATCTTCTTGGATAAATATGCAGGGTAGGTGTGCAGAATTCGTGAGCGTGGTTAAGCAGATGTGCCTTCTCTCCATTTCCAACGTGAAAAGTTAGCTGTAATCCTTGATGGAGGTCTTTGCATTCTTGATTTTCTCGAGCGCAATCCTCGTGTAGAATTCGTGAGCGTGGTTAAGCAGATGTGCCTTCTCTCCATTTCCACCCTGTAAAGTTAGCTGTAATCCTTGATGGAGGTCTCTGCACCCTTGATTTTCTCGAGCGCAATCCTCGTGTAGTTCCCGTGACCAGGAGGTTCCTTCTCCTCGTCTGCCGCTGAGATCCTGCTCTTACCCTTTATAAACAAGAGGCATGTGAACGGGCCTAGAAGCCCCGCCCGTTTGGCCTCGCCCCACATACACTTGTGGTATGCATCGTCTTCCCGCCCTTTCCCCACTATGATGGACAGCTTAATCAAAGGACCCCGGTGCTTTCGGCGCGGTGGCAAAGTTACAGACACAGGTCACTGGGGAAAATTCTTCAGGTCCTTTACGCAGCTGTAGTGTAGTGTAGGAAAGGCACTATACATTTACCCAACGAGGTAGCACTTACTGATTAGCCAGTAGAAAGTACTCCAGCTGAGTAGAGGTATTGCACAAAATGGAGGCATCTTCTTGGATAAATATGCAGGGTAGGTGTGCAGAATTCGTGAGCGTGGTTAAGCAGATGTGCCTTCTCTCCATTTCCAACGTGAAAAGTTAGCTGTAATCCTTGATGGAGGTCTTTGCATCCTTGATTTTCTCGAGCGCAATCCTCGTGTAGAATTCGTGAGCGTGGTTAAGCAGATGTGCCTTCTCTCCATTTCCACCCTGTAAAGTTAGCTGTAATCCTTGATGGAGGTCTCTGCACCCTTGATTTTCTCGAGCACAATCCTCGTGTAGTTCCTGTGACCAGGAGGTTCCTTCTCCTCGTCTGCCGCTGAGATCCTGCTCTGACCCTTTATAAACAAGAGGCATGTGAACGGGCCTAGAAGCCCCGCCCGTTTGGCCTCGCCCCACATACACTAGTGGTATGCACCGTCTTCCCGCCCTTTCCCCACTATGATGGACTGCTTAATCAAAGGACCCCGGTGCTTTCGGCGCGGTGGCAAAGTTACAGACACACAGGTCACTGGGGAAAATTCTTCAGGTCCTTTATGCAGCTGTAGTGTAGTGTAGGAAAGGCACTATACATTTACCCAACGAGGTAGCACTTACTGATTAGCCAGTAGAAAGTACTCCAGCTGAGTAGAGGTATTGCACAAAACGGACTCATCTTCTTGGATAAATATGCAGGGCAGGATTCATTCTGGGCTGGCATGATGCTCCTGTCACAAAAATTAAACCTCAACAGGAAGCACTTACAGATATAAAGGGGCGCAGCAAAATCTCCGCGAGCACGCGAAATTCCGCGTGCTCGCGGAGATTTTTGCCGTTTCGCGGAATTTCGCGGATCGCAACCCGCAAATTCCGCCCACCCTTAGTCCCTGCCTATTCTGCCTCCTGCACGTTTATACTTGGTTTGGGTCCTGGGCCTGTATAATGTCAGCCTCTGTTGCCGGCAGTCCCGGGCCCCAGCTTTTCAAGTTCCTCTACTTCTTGCTGGACCAGGATCGCATTGCATCGCCTGCCATAACACATACCTAAAAGACATTGTCATCTACAATACCAAAAGTTCTAACTCCAACAAATGCGAGACCTATTGCATTTCCAATGCTTGTTTTTTCTTTATTTCCTGGTGTCTGATTTGGCTTTCCGCATCCCTCTCCTGCCAGGCCTGTTTCTTGGACGGGCTACCACACCTGTTTTTAACAATATTTCCCAGGTATCTAAGTGGATTTTCTGCCCCTCGGGGTGAATATTGGGCATAAGCCGCCCCAGTCTCTCTCAGGCGTCCAAAAGGCATTTTAGAGGTCCTGCCCATCAGGTCTTTTTCCTGGGCAGGCCGCCCAGACCCTTTCACCCATTCTTGCCAGGTGGCACAAAGAATGTTGTGACCACTTTGGGATAGTGGTTATGCCCGATGCCTGGGCGGTCCACCCCACTCCTTCTTTTTTGTTTTGTACAATAATTCCCTGGTAGCTGAATGGGCTTTTTGCCTCTATGGTGGAGGTAAATTGAGAGTAACCCCCCCAATAAGAACAAAACCACAATAGCGCAAAAACAGCAGTACACATCACCACCACAACAAAATACCACACAACAAATATGCACAATATTCTCGTCACATATTACCGGCTCCAAAAACTTGCTTTTATAATACGGCGGTAAAAGGTGTTTGCATCAAGCACTTTCTTAACTTTTCACCAAGGACATGAATATAATATAAGGAGATTATTATAACAGGGAACAGGCGTGTGGCCCCCCTCTCCGTGCCTCTTTCATGCCCTGGCAACCCCATCCCCCTGGGCCAATACAGTATAATTAAGGAGATGGGGCACGCAGCCCCCCTCTTTGAGCCTTCAACAGACCCAGATGATCCTATCCCCTGGGGGCGCACATTAATATTGAGGGGAGGGGGGCACACAGACCACCCTCCCCAAACCTTGAACAGACCCTAGGGATCCCATACCCCAAGGCCAATAAATCAAATAAAGGGAGAGGGGCATTTGGCCCCTTCCAAGAGCTGATGATGGGCATCAAGGACCACCAACCCCCATGGCCTGATGCGTTGTAGTGTACTGTGGACTCCATCCCCAGAGACACTGTAGTTCCCTGCCCCGGAGAATGTGGGTATACCAGCTCGGGCGGGAGCAGTGAAAAATGCTGCTCCCACCTGGGGGGATCAAAGTCATTGAGCCAGCTCCCCCCACACACATAGGGGTCGATTCCGATTCAGGCCAGAAAACGTACCGACCGACTCGGAGCCGGAATTCATTCCGACCGACACGTACCGGTGCAGCCCGACCCGCAAAGTACGATGAGAAGCGTGCAAAATCCGACCGACTCGTACGGAACACAAGCCGAACGACCGAGCCGCGCGGAAAACAGCTATCCGGCCGGAAAACCACGCGAATCGAACCGACCGACACGCACCAGGAAGAATCCCGAACGAAACGTACCCGCGAACTCCTACCCGCCAAGTACGATGCAACGCGTGGAAAACACGACCGAGTCGCACGGAGCCCAAGCCGCACGACCGACACGCATACAAAACTGCGAGCCGAAGCAACCCAATACACCGCGACCGACGCGTACGCAGAATAGAAAACAGCACAAACACAGCGTGAACGACTCGGAGAAGCTCGCACGAGACAACTGCAGGGTCCGACTCGGTCACAAGAACGTCTCCTACATGCACAAAAAGTACAAAGGGAAAAACACACAAAAAAAGGCCAAACAAGCAATTACAAAGCCAATAAATACTGGGGGAAACAGGGAACAAAGACACACCCACAACTCCACCCATATAAAGGACACAAATCCCTACCATGATCCTTTGCAAATTCAAATTACCTGCCAGCACTCAACAGACAGCAACCACACACCCACCCACAGCTCATCCATCACACAAGCCACACACCATCAGCACCTCAACAAATAGCACCCTCACATACACCCAGCAAAACACACACTCACACACCCTCACTTGCACACCAACACACACATCACTCACCATCACCACCCATCACCATGCCCCCAAAGAAGAATCAAAAGTTCCTAGATAGTGAATTGGAAGTCCTGGTAGATGAGATCCTCAGGGTAGAGCCACAGCTGTTTGGTACACTGGTCCAACAGACACACATGTCGCAGAAAACCAAGATGTGGGAGAGGATTGTCGACAGGGTGAACGCACAATCACCTTGTTTGCGCACAAAGGGAGACATCCAGAACAGGTGGTATGACGTGCGCAGGAGGGTCAGGGACCTGTTGAAGAAGGACTACCTCTTCAGCCAACACACCGGCAGTGGCCCTCCTGCCAAACCAGTATACCTCAGGCCCTGGGAGGAGAAGGTGCGGGCCATCCTACCACCAGTGAGCGTATATGGACTAGAAAACATCCCAGAGCCTGGTGAGTACACAACAAATGTACACAATATTGTGCGACAATACACACACATCACTGTCAAGGGGAGAGTCAAACCATGCACCCTTAGCAAATACACAGCAACCAGAACAGAATCATCCCAAAATGTGTATGTCAGTCAGATAAACACAACACATGCCATCTCATAGTGATATGTAACTGTGTCATCACATGTACAAACACAACTACAACTACAGCTAGGCAGTGGCACAAATATAACTAACAAACACATCCAGACATGTAGCCACCACTACAACACCACCTCACAGTGAAGCCCACTGAAAGGAAGGAATCCTGTGTATGCTGGGCAAGTCAGTGTAGCCAATAGCATCATGGGAGTCGTAGTCACAGATATTGGCCACCCTCACAATGCGCACATCAACACCACCATGAACCATGCTCACATCACAGGGAGTGGAAAAGAACTGACAAGATGGCTGACACTGGCTACTGCTGTGGGGAGCACAAGGTCCTGCTGGCAACTGTGCACCAACCAACAGCAGGACACCACTGACTGACATCCTGAAAGACAACTTGCACTCCCTGCAACGGAAGCACGTTCCATGGTGGAAAATCTGGCTGGGTGGGAAGGAGGACTGACAGCACTGACCATAGTTACCAGCAGCTCCACTCACACACACCCCTAACACAAACTCCACACAACTCACCTGGGAGAATGCATTGCCTCACACTCTAATCAAATATCCCACAAAGAACCACAACACTGGGTCATGCTGTGTGAAGCACAGGGACACACATGGGACTTGTAGCAAAACTAACCCCAGGATAACACTGTCAGCCATCTTGTCAGCACAGGCACACAACCCCACAGGGAAGCAGAGTCAAAAGGAAGGAAGCATGGGCATGCTGGGAAGGGGGGTGGAGGCAATTGCATGATGGGAGTGGTAGTCACAGCCCAACATCCCCCACCCGCATGGCCCAGCAAGCTCACACTAAAGCATGCACACTTACCAGGTAGTGAAAAGCCACATCAAAGATGTCTGACACTGGTGCTATGTTGTGGGGAGCACAAGGCCCTGCTGGGAACTGGGCACCAACCAACAGCAGGACACCACTGTCAGCCATCTTGCCATTGCTGTCACACTCACACACAGTGAAGTACACTCAAAATGAAGGAAGTATGGGCATGCTGGGAAGGGGGGTGGAGGCAATAGCATGATGGGAGTGGTAGTCACAGATATTGTTCACCCCCACAACTGTCCCATCAACACCACCCTGAACCATACGCACATCACAGGGAGTGGAAAAGAACTGACAAGATGGCTGACACTGGGTACTGCTGTGGGGAGCACAAGGCCCTGCTGGGAACTGGGCATCAACCAACAGCAGGACACCACTGACTGACATCCTGAAAGACAACTTGCACTCCCTGCAAAGGAAGCACGTTCCATGGTGGGATATCTGGCTGGGTGGGAAGGAGGACTGACAGCTCTGACCATAGTTACCAGCAGCGTTTCTCACACACACCCCTAACACAAACTCCACACAACTCACCTGGGAGAATGCATTGCCTCACACTCTAATCAAATATCCCACAAAGAACCACAATCCTGGGTCATGCTGTGTGAAGCACAGGGACACACATGGGACTTGTAGCAAAACTAACCCCAGGATAACACTGTCAGCCATCTTGTCAGCACAGGCACACAACCCCACAGGGAAGCAGAGTCAAAAGGAAGGAAGCATGGGCATACTGGGAAGGGGGGTGGAGGCAATTGCATGATGGGAGTGGTAGTCACAGCCCAACATCCCCCACCCACATGGCCCAGCAAGCTCACACCCAAGCATGCACACCTCACAGGGAGTCAAAAGCCACTTCAAAGATGGCTGACACTGGTGCTCAGTTGTGGGGAGCACATGGCCCTGCTGGGAACTGGGCACCAACCAACAGCAGGACACCACTGTCAGTCATCTTGCCATTGCTCTCACACTCACACACAGTGAAGTCCACCCAAAAGCAAGTAAGTATGGGCATGCTGGGAAGTGGGGTGGAGGCAATAGCATGATGGGAGTGGTAGTCACAGATATTGTTCACCCCCACAACTGTCCCATCTACATCACCCTGAACCATGCACACATCACAGGGAGTGGAAAAGAACTGACAAGATGGCTGACACTGGGTACTGCTGTGGGGAGCACAAGGCCCTGCTGGCAACTGTGCACCAACCAACAGCAGGAGACCACTGACTGACATCCTGAAAGACAACTTGCACTCCCTGCAATGGAAGCACGTTCCATGGTGGAATATCTGGCTGGGTGGGAAGGAGGGCCAGATGTCAACCAAATACAACCAATGCAGACCATGTACACACCCCAACATTCATATAGAAATGCCCAAAGTATGCAGGACAATGTGCTACACCAATATCAACCTCTGACTGTGACAACTTAGGACAATGCAATGTACACGCCCGCATCCAGAGGTACAGTCACAACTGTCAGGTGTGTCAACCATTGATGCCTGCAGAAACATAACATACATTGTGTGTGTCTCCCAAAAACAGGTGATGATGGGGACACAGCAGCAGACGCTGAGGAGTCCCCGTCCCAGGCTCAAGGGGAAACGGAGCTCACTGGTGTGGAACAGCCTCTGCCCTCCTCGGATGATGAAGACCTACCTGGCACCTCCGGAGCAAGTCATCATGCAGCACCAGCAGGACCACCAGTTGCACCCCCTGCACCCACCCCTCCAACGACTGTCAACACACATACCACCCCTGCTGACACGGACAGACCAAGGAGCACCACCACCACCAGCACAGGGACCCTGGACCAACGTGGGGCTATGGACACCAACACCACCAACAACCCCCAAGGGGGCCCAGGGTCACCTGTGCGTGCCACCTCAGGTACTGCACGTGTCGCCAGGGGTGGTGGGAGGGGTGGGAGACATAGGTCGCTGATCGCAGAGGGGTCTGGACTGCATGATGACCCACAACTGGTACGCATAGCCGATGCGTACCAGTCCAGCACCGGAGAGCTCAGCCAGGTAGTGGGGCTCCTCAGGGACATTAAACAGCAGCAGGCTGCCCATCATGCCCGCTTGGACTTACACATGTCCCGCGTGGAGTCCAAGTGGGACACACTGCAAGAGATGACGGCGGTGCATAGGGACATATTACAATGCCTCCGCCAGATGAGCAGCAACCAGTCAACACCTCCCTGTGTGCCCACAACATCTGGTGCTGAAACAACTGCAACTGCCACAGGGAGGGAGGATGACTCTGGCGGAGAGTCCCCTGCACCTCAGCAGCCTGCACTTGAGGGTCCCCCCCAAAGAAGAGGGGACGTCCGAGGAGGGGCAACTGAGAGGCCGATGGCCATGTGCAACCCCCAGGAAGCCAAAACCTGTTCTGGATAATCACCTTTGTGCGCAAACTGTTCACCCTGTTGACTGCAACACAACTCCCCCACATGACATGGGGAGTACAAGTTGGACCAATGTATCAGATGACTGTGGACTTTACTCAGGACATTACTGCTACCAGGACTTCCAATTCATCTAGGAACTTTGGATTACAATCACAATGTACAGCACCCACCATCCTGTGCACTATACACACACATGTATGACAATAAACACACTAATACACCATACCTGCCTCTGTTGTGATTCCAACGTGGTTTCTGTCATGGAGATGATGACCTGCGAAATTACACTGTGCATGCTAACTGCTACAGCAAGTACAACACAGGCATGTGAGTCATGGCAATGTGACACATATGAGGGAGACCCACCACCAGGGCTACACAACATATACACACCTAGGCCATCTGACTCATCGCCTACACTGATGTTGCCAGGAAATACGGTGCAATGCACAGACACAACACCTATTCACAGTCTTTGTCAACTAGCCCACTGGTGCAGTAAGCAAATGTCAGTCAGATGTGTGACCACAGACAACGCACATCACAAAGTGAAGCACAGGTTTATTACACATTTGCAACATGTAACCACTACAGATGCAAGGTAATCCCACCTGGCAGCGGGCACACAGTCAACAAGTGTAGAAGGAAGGAAGTCCATGGGTGTGGCACACATCACCTGTAGGGACACGACAGCTACCACCCTGGAAGTCGAATCACGGTGTCGGGGATCACAGTTGACCAAACGACTCTGAAAGTACCCTGTGAAGGACAGAAATGAAACACAGTCAAAAGCACTGAAGAACAGGACAGAACTGCAATACTCATGCCCAATACATGTCACAAGATACCCACCCAGAACCAAGTTAGCATGTCAACACTGTTGGGGAGTACAGACTACCTGTAAGGACACATCGCTACATGCATACAGTCATGTAGCACATGGACACACTCAAACAGCACCAGAGCACCACCAACACATATCATGCATACTCACATCATTGACATGACATCTCCGGATACTCACATTCAGCTGAAGAAGTTGGTGATGAGCTGTGTGCGGACATCACCATCATCATCATCATCATCATCATCACTGGCATCGTGGTCCAGGCCAGGATCCTCCACAGGTGGCGGATGTTGGTCATCGTCATCCAGGATGAGAGGCAACTCCTTCCGCACTGCCAGGTTGTGTAGCATGCAGCAGACGATGACAATCTTGCACACTTTTGCTGGGGCATATGGGAGGGCCCCTCCTGTCTTGTCCAGGCAGCGGAAGCGGCTCTTCAGGAGACCAAATGTCCGCTCAATCACTCTCCTGGTCCGACCATGTGCCTCATTGTAGCGCATCGGGGCTGGTGTCACAGGGTTCCTGAGGGGCGTCAGCAACCACGGCATGTTGGGGTATCCGGAGTCACCTACATACAGACAATTGCACATTAGCTGAGTTGGAAAAGAGGGTGGAACACTACATTGCAGAACACACACAATGGTACAAAGTCAGTACACACCAACAAGCCAGGCACGCTGGTTCCGCATCTGTGACATCATCCTCGGGATGCAACTACTCCTCATCACGTAGGCATCGTGTGCAGAACCTGGGAAACGGGCACAGACGTGTCAGATGCTCATATCTGCAAGACATACCACCAGTGCATTGACCGAGTGGTAGTGTTTGCGGTTCCTGTATGCCTGCTCTTGGGCCTGTGGTGGTACCAAAGCCACATGTGTCCCATCAATGGAGCCAATGACATGCAGCATCCTCCCCAGGGCATAGAAGTCACTCTTCACGTCAGTGAGTTGTTGGAGTCTAGGGAAATAGATGTACTGGTTCAGGTATATCAACATAGCCTCCAAAACATCGTGGAGCACACGGCTGAACATGGTCTGTGACATCCCACCAGCAGTCGCCACAGTGTGTTGAAAGGTACCGGTGGCAAAGAAGTATAGGGCTGCCATCACCTTCACCTTGGGGGTCAGCGCTGTAGGGTATGTCCGGCCAGGTTGCAAATGTGGGGCCAACCGCACCGTCAATATCTCAATCAGCGGCCTGGTGAAGCGGTACCATCGGATGCAGTCCCGTTCCACCATGGTTGCAAGGTCAGGGAATGGTCTATGGACAGCTGGTGCCCTGCAGTGCATAGGTGAAGAAAGAAAGATTGTCAGTCACCCCACATATGTGGCATTGACCATACTCAATATCACATGATACATCATTATGAGGCACAAGTACATGATGTGTGCAGTTCCGTAAGGACATGTATGGCACCTACATGGCCAACATCTAACATCACAGTTCAACAAGTGGCATCAACAAGTCCCAGGTTGTGCCATGGGATATCATGAGGCCGTGTCACAGTTCCCATCTCCTGCTGCCACGTTCCAAACACACCCCACAGTGACATGTGAAGACAGATGTGCCCCAGGCATCACAGCTCATCGACAGGTAGATTCCCAGGGACCCTGTATTGCCACATGGACACTGGCATGACATGGTGTATCATGAATACACCACAACAAAACAACCATGACCCCCACAGGTAGTGGTCCCTGTTGCCTCGGCAGGACAGACATGGACGTCTGTGACACACACACGCACATCAGAGTCCATGCACAAACAACGTGGATGTGGAGACTGTTTCCCATTGTGCACATGGAATCAGAGACATTGTAAACACAACATGCACACAGACTGTGGAGGACCATCACTATTGTGGCAATGGGTCACCCTGGGACGTACATACCGTCCCACATGGGACTCAGGGGGTATGTGACATGACATACACATACACCACCGTGAAATGTGACCATGCCACATGCTCAGAAATGAACAGTTGCACATCACAGTGGTCATGTGTACGACACACCAAGGATTCTGTCCCCATGAACACGTGCACAGCCTGGGAGTGGCTGCCCCAAGTGACACCCACAGAACAACATGTTCACCCCCATACACGGAATAGGTAATGCAGCCTTACATGCCTTAGGATACAGTGTGGACAGGCTGTGGTGTTGTAGGTGTGCCCCTCACTCCCTGGGAAGTATATGTGGCTGACATATGTTCACCTGTGACAGGCATGGTGACATATGCCAGTGACTTGTACAGGGACGCGTTGGACAGCAATGGACCGATCGGTGCGCACACATTGGCCATTGCATTCAATGTGAGTGGGTACGCGTTGTATTCGCAATACGCGTTGGACAGCAATGGACCGATCGGTGCGCACACATTGGCCATTGCATTCAATGTGAGCGGGTACGCGTTGTATTCGCAATACGCGTTGGACAGCAATGGACCGATCGGTGCGCACACATTGGCCATTGCATTCAATGTGAGCGGGTACGCGTTGTATTCGCAATATGCGTTGGACAGCAATGGACCGATCGGTGCGCACACATTGGCCATTGCATTCAATGTGAGCGGGTACGCGTTGTATTCGCAATACGCGTTGGACAGCAATGGACCGATCGGTGCGCACACATTGGCCATTGCATTCAATGTGAGTGGGTACGCGTTGTATTCGCAATACGCGTTGGACAGCAATGGACCGATCGGTGCGCACACATTGGCCATTGCATTCAATGTGAGCGGTACGCGTTGTATTCGCAATATGCGTTGGACAGCAATGGACCGATTGGTGCGCACACATTGGCCATTGCATTCAATGTGAGCGGGTACGCGTTGTATTCGCAATACGCGTTGGACAGCAATGGACCGATCGGTGCGCACACATTGGCCATTGCATTCAATGTGAGTGGGTACGCGTTGTATTCGCAATACGCGTTGGACAGCAATGGACCGATTGGTGTGCCCGGCCGGCCCATTGCATTCAATGTGTGCGGGTACGCGTTGTATCCCGGGTACGCGTTGAACAGCAATGGACCGATCGGTGTGCCCGGCCGGCCCATTGCATGCAATGTGTCGCGGTACGCATTGTATCCCGGGTACGCGTTGAACAGCAATGGACCGATCGGTGTGCCCGGCCGGCCCATTGCATTCAATGTGTGCGGGTACGCGGTGTATCCCGGGTACGCGTTGAACAGCAATGGACCGATCGGTGTGCCTGGCCGGCCCATTGCATTCAATGTGTGCGGGTACGCGTTGTATCCTGGGTACGCGTTGTAGAGCAATGGACCGATCGGTGTGCCCGGCCGGCCCATTGCATTCAATGTGTGCGGGTACGCGTTGTATCCCGGGTACGCGTTGAACAGCAATGGACCGATCGGTGTGCCCGGCTGGCCCATTGCATTCAATGTGTGCGGGTACGCGTTGTATCCCGGGGACGTGTTGAACAGCAATGGACCGATCGGTGCGCACCCATTGGCTATGGCCTGGCCTGGCAACGGACGCGTTTTCAAATCTTGAACGAGTCTGATGCTGTAAATTCAGTTGGTCACCCACAACAATGTTGCAAATTGATGGGTGTCATGAAGTTGAACTTTTGAAGGATGCTGTGGGCGTGTGTAAGTGGTGCAATTCCATGGATTGGCCAGATTCAGAAGATGCAAACGACTTGGACCTATCACTTTGGACACATGGGACAGTTTCTGCCTCTGCAGCACACATATAATGCTGGCTGTTCCCCTGAGAGCTCACTTGCCTGCACTACATGCTCCAGGACGACATCTGCCACCACCACTGCTGCTGTATCTGCAACCTCTGGACCCTGCAATGGCACGTACTGTGGAGAGAGCCCCAGCCTTCAGCACTGAGGAGAAACAGGCCCTGCTGGACAGCCTCCTTCCACAGTACAGCAAGCTGTATGGGAAAGCAGGGGAGCAGGTGAGTGTGCTGTCCACTGCATCACTAAATGTGCATGTTGTCTGACTAGCAAGGCTTACAGTCTGCAGGCCACTGGCTAGCAGGCTCACTGAGTAGTTGTCACCCCCCATAGTGTGTAGTTACATGCACTGAACAGGTATAGTGCAGTGACAGTGCATTTAAACAAGGTTTCACTTCCCAGGCAATGATACCATGTAGTAACTGCTGGCAAACTGTCCATAGCCATCGTTGCACTGCCTGTGTACATCATGTGCCCCTGTGATTGAGACATGTATATCCAACTGTGTAATGCACGGATATGTTGCATGTGTAGTAATGGCATTCTCAATTTGTCATCCTCACAGGTTGATGCCCACCAGAAGCAGCAGATATGGCTGACCATCGTCCGGGCAGTGAGATCCGTGGGGGTCTACAAGCGCCGGATCCGCAACTGCCAGAAGAGGTGGCAGGACCTTCGGGGCTGGACCCGGAGGATCGCACGGGTCCAGCTGAAACTGTTGCCTCCTAGCAGGAGGGGCGGACACCGGACCCTGACCCCCCACATGCGCAGGATCCTGGCGGTGGTCTTCCCTGATCTGGATGGGCAGCTGAAGGCCAGAGAGCAGCAAGGAGGGGGTTAGTCCATGACTGCATTGTGAACTTTGTCTGCCATGCTATGTGCCCTCCTCTGGCCTGGTTAAACTTCCACAGTACATCAGTCATGTGGTCCAGGACCCATGTCCCTCAATTGTGCACTGCCCACTCCTCATCTGATACCCAGGTGTGGCCCTTACAGTCAGGGAATTGTGTCACTTGGGTACTGTGTCCTTGCATTTTGCTTAACTCAAGGTGGGGGACAGCATTTGTTCCCCTAACTCTGTGGTGGGCATCATGGGTGGGTCCATTGCTTACACAATGCCTGTGTTCTGACATGTAATCTGCGTGTTACTTTGATATGTGGTCCAATTGCTGAGCTGATCCACCACATGTGCCTGGGGTATCTGGCACACACCCATGCTGCGGGTGGGAACAATGTTTGGGCCCCAGGAGTGTGTATATTACGTGTGTCACACATACTTAGCCACCTGCCTTCTGTCCATGGCTCATCCCTCATTCATGTGGGGCAGGACAGTCATGCCTACTCCAGGCCATACAATACACTCTGTACTCCCACTCCCGTGTATCAGCTGACACGTTGTGCTTAGTGATATGTCCCCTCAGGTGTCTGCCTCTGTGTCAGTGTGCTGTGGCTTCGTTGTCAGGACTCCTGGGGTGTTTCTCGGTTGGGGCTCAGCATGCCACCGGAGATGTGACCATAGGAGACGATACTTGTGTGACACATAGGTGTTTGATCACGTGACCGTGCAGACTGGGGTATGCGAATGTGAAGTTCAGGCAGCTGTTTCCCATTCACAGCAGATTGTGAGGTGCTCAGGTTCAGAGGGTTGTGTTACAGGTCTCCCATATGTCCAATCGGTATGACCTGGACAGATAAGGGTTCAGATGATGTGGTGTGTGGGGGATGTACATGTGCACTTGTTCAGCTCCAGGACTTGCATTCCCCATGACCTACTATTGTGACACAGTGCAGACTGTTGTTGTCTGCTGCCCTGCCCATGTGACTGGAGACAGTGATGTATGACTTAGCAGGCATGCCTGTGCCATGGCATGTAACTTCCTATGAGTGATCCTGCAGGGGAGTGACATGTGCTACATGCACACCATTGTGGCAATGGCTATCAGGACATGGGTGCATCATGGTGTCTGTCGCTGGTATGCATCACATGCATTTCATATTTGACTCCGGGCATCCCTTTCATCCGGACACCTGTACTGACTCAGTGGCAAGAGTTGTGATGTGTGCATGTTCACATGCTTCACCGTGTTCTCTGCACTGTCCAACTACTGTGTAGGTGGTACATGTGTCTACACTGGGGTATTGCCATCCAACAGACACCAGACAGATGGGTGCAAGGCTAGGAGGGATGTGAGTGCCATGGTTGACCATCAGACTGACAATTGGCTTCTCCTATTCTGTTTGGGCACTTTTGGCAATGTTCAACTAAGGATGCCAGGGCTTGCTCTGTAATGTGCTGTACTTACTGTGGTGTGTACTTTCGGTGCAGGTGACTGATGTCTGTCTGTTTCCCTATTGTTTGCAGATACATCCACGGCCACAGGAGGGGACAGCTCCACGGACCAGGAGGAGCCGCAGAGCCAGACTGGGTCAGCAGCCGAGGAGTGGTCGGAGGGACCCAGTGGCACGGAGGGCGAGGGGAGCCACACCGAGGAGTGCTCAGCAGCATCCACCTCAGCTGAGGACCACAGCAGCTCGGAGGATGACTCCCTTGTGGATGCGGGTGTCAGCAGCCACCACACCCCAGCTAGTGTTGCTGTCCCCACCACCACCACCACCACCACCACCGCCCTCCCATCGGCTCCCATTCCAGAGGTCCGTGGAGGCTCCCATGTTCGGGAGCGTGTCTCCTTCGGGCCAGGCACCGCACTCCCTGCCCCTGTGTCCCCTGCTGCCCTGAGTGAGGAGTCTGTGTACCTCCTTCGCCAGCTCCATGTAGGGCAGACAGCGATGCTGAGTGTCCTCCATGCACACACCACTCTGCTGACTCAGCTGGTGTTGTTCATGGAGGGCATCTCATCGGGCATGTCTGCCCTACAGAGGGGCAATAGGTCCATGGACTCCTCCCTGACGGCAGCAGTGTCCCTCCTCCAACAGTCCCTCACCCCTCCTGCCTCTGCCCCATCCACACTCCCCAGCACCTTACCTGTCCCAAGCACACACACACCGGCACAGGCAAACACCAGCACAGACACAAGCAGCACACAGATACACACGCCAAAATCAAGACGCACACGCATGCAGAGTCAGGGGACTGAAACCACACTCACAGGGGATGGGGCCCAGGCACACACACACACATCCACGAGCTCTGCGCAGTCCTCAGTTACCTCTCCCTCCAAAGCCCCTTCCCTTGCCTCACCTGCAACCCCAAAGACACAGTGACCTCGGCCTCTTTCCCTCCGATCCAGCTGATACAGCATTCAGGGGGAAGAGGAAGCCCACCCACACGGAGCGGAGTGCCCCTCGCCCCCGGACATCCTCCCCCAGGCACAGACCGACTGACGCCCCCATCCGCAAGTCCCCACGGACCCGGAAGAGCAAGACCCCGCCGCCGCCCTGCAGCTCAGGCACCAAGTCTCCTTCCTCCATCCCTCAGGCCCCCACTCCACAGGTGCCCCCACCACACCCTGCCCCAGGTTCCCCCACCCACAGATACACCATCCCCAAAATGATCAGGCCTTCTCCCCCTGCCACTTGCTCTTCCGGCCCCACACCCCCGCTGTGCTTGTCTGTGCCACTGGTGTGGAGACGGTGTCCTCCCCTCTGTCCTGCCCACCTTACCTGATCCCCATTCTCCTCCCTGGAGGTAGGCACTGCAGTGGAGTCCACTACCACCCGGTCTGACTTGGGCACTGCAGTGGGGAACCTGTCCACTCCATCTGCACGGCCCACTGCAGTCGTGCCGGCACCCACACCATCTGACTCATGCCCCCCAGTTGTGCCGGCACACACCATGTCAGACACCTCCACTGCAGTTGTCAGTGGCTCTCCAGCACCCACCACCCCTTCCCTGCCTCCTTCTGGTGAGCCCTGATCCTGTCCCTGCGGTGCCTGGCCTGCCCCCCGTATGCCCCTCCGAGGGGATTGTCCCTGGTGTTTATCAGTGTAGGCATGCGTAGGGTGACATCTGCCACTGTCACCCTGTTTTGACTTTCAGGATGGACTAGCCATTGGCCTTTGTTTCTTTTTTACTGGACTTCAACTTTTGAACCCACATATGCTGAATAAAGCAACTTTCTGTTCTCTAGTGGTTTTGCTTCTGATGTACATGATGTTGATGATGCTAACCATGCCCTTGCTGCAGTGATGGTGATATTTGGTCTCATGAAAATGAAGTGTTACTGTGCAGGAACCCATGTGGTCCAGGGGGAATGTGTCCTATCCTGTAGTGTATCCATGTCATCCTTAGCAGCATCTGAGGGTGTCATGTTTTCAATATTTGGCAATGGGATTTCCTACTTACATTAGCAATGTCACATCTGTGGCTTCCACCCCTGCACATCTGTTGTGCTTGCCATTGTTCAATTAGTCTACTTCCCTGACCGTGTGGCCATCTCCACTGGACATGCAGGTTTGGGCATCAATGGGGAAGGACTCATCTGTGTTGTCAGTGCAACTTGCTATACATGTGTGTTGGATCTGTGCTGATTATTTCGTTGACACTCCCATGACCAGGCTGATGTGACGGGAGCCTTCATTTGGTGCTAATTGTTGACTGTGTGACCAAGTGTTCTGCTGACATGATGGAGCCCTACTGAGGCAACATATGGCACAGCTTTCCTCACACAGGAGTTGAGTCCCCTCATGGCAGTGTGTACTCCTGTGACATCGCCTGCGCCCAAGGTGTGTGTTGTATGAGCATGTCTGTGTGTTCACTTCCATTTTGCTGTGCATGCTGGGATCCCTAGTGATGTTCCTGTTTGTGATGCTTGCTGAGTTGACCTATGTTCCCACAAAGTCTTCTCCCTGGGTTCTCTGTGATGTGGGTGCATGGTACATGACTGGTCATCAGGGTGTCACCCATTGGTGTGTTTGCTGTCAGGGCTGAGTTTGTGGGCAGACGCAGATGGGACACAGTCAGGATTCCCCTTGGCACTTGTTGTTTACACCTGTCATGTAATTTCCAGTTTGTGTTAGCTTTCAGTGATTGTGACACGTTGTGTGTGTGACTGCTGGCACTCCTCAGGGTCAGGGCTGCAATGTTGGTAGTTGTCTATGTCTGTTCTTTGTGGGTGACCTTGGCTTCTTCATTGGTGTGGGACTGTGGCTGGGATCCCATTGGTTGGTGTGGTATTGCCGTCATGTCCATGTACAGCGTAGTGTGCAGTGTGTCAGACATTCAGGAGTCTTGTTGAGTGGCCATGTGTGATGTGTTTCTGCACCTTGGTTCCCACCACCACCCATGGGATTGTCATGGGTGCATGTGCAATGTCACCAGTGCATGTGAGCTTCACTGCTGCACATTGTTGGAGGTCAAGGTGTGTGGTGTTGAGTGTGTGCAGATGAGAGTTGTTGCCCGGCTAGACCCCTGCCTCCATGTTGGCCTTGGCTTACTGGCCGTGCTGATTGATTTGTGCTTGTGTAGGTGTGATGGTAGTTTGTTGCTCAGGACACATGACTGTGGTTCACAGTGTGAATGACATCTAGCTTTGTCATCACAGTGGGATTGTCATGCAGCCCAGGGTCACCACATTGTGGGGACCCTGGGGGTAGTGCTGTGGTGTCTCTGTGTTTTGCTGTGTCAGTTGCTGTTCCTACATGCTTGTGTGACATGTGTGATTTGTGCTCCCTCTCATCTAACAATGCCTGATTGCCCACATAGGGGATTTGGATCCATGAGTTACCTTTGTGTGGCACTGTATGCGCATCTGTGTAATTGGTATTCAGGCCTCATCATGTGTTGTGTGGTTGCCTGGGGACACTGGCACCCCCCCTCATCTGTTGTGTTTGATGTGCAGTGTGGGTCTGCCTGTTTGTGTTTGTGCATCTGCACCACTGCATTGGCATATCTTTAGTGTGCCATTGGCTGTATGTTGTTTGGTGGGTTTCCCCTGCTGTCCCTGGGACTCCTAGGTCATCAGTCAGCACAATGATCATTGTTTGTGTGTCCCATTGCTGCCATGGTATGGTATCTGTTCACCTCACATCTACAGTCTCCACAGGGTATCTGCATTTGTGTGCCCATTGGTGCAAATATGTGGGTCTGCATTCTGATGGTCACTTCTGTCATTGTGTCATTGATGAATGTTGACAGTGTCAGCCCCCATGGGTGATGTTTGTCTGCACATGGCCAAAGGTATGTCTTATTTGCACTGCAGTGTTTGCCTCCCCAATCTATGTTGCTATGGGACACAAGCACTACTTTGCCACTGATGTGTTTGTTGTTCTGTGACCAGGAATCATCCATGCAGTTTGGCAGTTGCAGCTTTTTCAATGTCAACACTTACATTTTGGTCACTGTGATGATGGGGGTTTGGACCCCATTGCCATAATGTTCAAGATGTGCTTCAGCTATGGGCCCCACACTTACATTTTGGTCACTGTGAGGATGGGGGTTTAGACCCCCATTGCCACAATGTTCAAGATGTGCTTCAGCTATGGACCCCACACTTACCTTTTGGTCACTGTGATGATGGGGGTTTGGACCCCATTGCCACAATGTTCAAGATGTGCTTCAGCTATGGACCCCACACTTACATTTTGGTCACTGTGATGATGGGGGTTGGACCCCATTGCCACAGTGGTCATGGTCTGCTTGCATTGTGGGGGCCACACACATTTATGTGTGACACATGTGATAGGGGGTCACATTGTATGTTCAAAGTCATGTTCAGTGTTGTAGGCATTTGACACAGTCTACACACGCTTGTCATGGTGTTGGGGAGATGTCTTTATGTTGCATTCTTTATGTTGGTGTGTGCTTGTTGTGTCATGTATTAGCCATCCTGTGAGTGGGGGTGTTGTTGGTGGTAGGCACCCAGCCCCCCATGGGTAGAGGTGGTAGTAGTGGTAGGCATCTGGCACCCCCTGGGTAGAGGTGGTAGTAGTGATGGGCATCCAGCCCCCCATGGGTAGAGGTGGTAGTAGTGGTAGGCATCTGGCACCCCCTGGGTAGGGGTGGTAGTAGTGGTAGGCATCTGGCACACCCTGGGTAGAGGTGGTAGTAGTGGTAGGCATCTGGCACCCCCTGGGTAGGGGTGGTAGTAGTGGTAGGCATCTGGCTCACCCTGGGTAGAGGTGGTAGGCATCTGGCACCCCCTGGGTAGGGGTGGTAGTAGTGGTAGGCATCTGGCACACCCTGGGTAGAGGTGGTAGTAGTGAGGGGCATCTGGCACCCCCTGAGTAGGGGTGGTAGTGGTGGTGGACATCCAGCCCCCCATGGGTAGAGGTGGTAGTAGTGACAGGCATCTGGCACCCCCTGAGTAGGGGTGGTAGTGGTGGTGGGCATCCAGCCCCCCAGGGGTAGAGGTGGTAGTAGTGACAGGCATCTGGCACCCCCTGGGTAGAGGTGGTAGTAGTGACAGGCATCCCCCATGGGTAGAGGTGATAGTAGTGGTAGGCATCTGGCACCCCCTGGGTAGGGGTGGTAGTAGTGGTAGGCATCTGGCACACCCTGGGTAGAGGTGGTAGGCATCTGGCACCCCCATGGGTAGAGGTGGTAGTAGTGGTAGGCATCTGGCACCCCCTGGGTAGGGGTGGTAGTAGTGGTAGGCATCTGGCACACCCTGGGTAAAGGTGGTAGGCATCTGGCACCCCCATGGGTAGAGGTGGTAGTAGTGGTAGGCATCTGGCACCCCCTGAGTAGGGGTGGTAGTGGTGGTGGGCATCCAGCCCCCATGGGTAGAGGTGGTAGTAGTGGTAGGCATCTGGCACCCCTGAGTAGGGGTGGTAGTGGTGGTGGGCATCCAGGCCCCTATGTGTATATGTGGCATTGCTGATGGCCATCCCGCCCCTATGGTGCTGCTGTTGCTGGTGTAAGTAATTTCTGCATCCCTCTGTGTGTGTGTGATATGTCGGGTACGTGTAGTTTGTTTTTGTGGTTGGTGTCTGACTTACCTTCTGCGCCCGTACGTGTCCGTGCCTGTTCCGGTAATAGATGTAGAATATTGGTAGGATCGGCACGATGGGATTCATGGTTGGTTCGTCTCGTTCGTCTTTCTCTTTGCTTCGCCTCGTCCTCGTCGCTGGCGTGTTCGTCTCGTAGCCGTGGATCGTGTTGTGGCACGAATCGGAGCTTATGTGCGCCTCTCCCGGATGCTTTGACGTGCCGTGCGTAGCGACGGGTTCGGCGCGTACGGAAAGCGCATCGTACTTGTCCGGCCGGACGGGGCTGCATTTTGGCTTCCGTGCGACTCGATTTTGCGTTTCCGGATCCGCCTCGGTCGGAAAACAGGACCTGGATTGGGTGAGTACGACTGGGTCGGAATCTATGCAGTTGTGCGCATCGTACTTGCTCGTTCGGAATAATGTGCGAATCGGTTGGGAAACAGGCATTCGCCTGGCTTTTTTCCCGGCCGAATAGTGTTAGGTGCGCCTCTGACCGAGATCGGAATCGGCCCCATAGTATGGTGCTGGCCGGGTAGCTGGCTGGGGCTGCTGGTGCTCTAGTGCTCCCCCGCAGCTTCCAATGAATGGTGGCTTTTGGGTGCCCTGGGTGGGCCCTGGGCACCCACCAACATTTATTAAAGCGGCCAGCTCCCACGATGGAGCCAGAAGGGTTCCAGGGGCCCTGGGGCTCACCTTGCAGCCCCCAATACATTTAAAATGTTGGTATCCTGGTGGACACCACGGCACCCAAATTCTTGAAAAAAAGAACCAAGGAATAATAAATGAGGGACAGAGTCCACTCATTTTTTATTCACTGTTCCGGCAAGGAGAGTCCCAGAACACCCTATGGCATTTTTAAATTATTTTTTTTCTTGCTGGTGGTGCCCCAAAAAGGGGGCACCACCAAATCATTTTTTTATTTTGTGGGTGGCTGCAGGGAGTGAAACAGCCCCCCCAACAACATAAAAAACACACACACACAATCAGTTTTATGGGTCATTCAATTTATGACCCCAGGATAGCTTACCATACTTTTTTAAAGCACTCTGAGCTGGGGCTGTATGGTCTTCCACTGGAGTGCCGAGATCTCTAGTAGTTGGTTTTATGGCTGGACTTTGTGTCCTGAAAAAAGATTTTAAATAACTCAAGCAACTCTATGTTTTTGTAAAAGAATTTTAATGAAAACATTTTATCACAATCACTATTATTAAGCATTACAATTAGTGAATTATTGTAATATACACTAGATTATGGTTATTAGTGACTTTTTGACAAAGACAATAGATCTACATTTTATATGTTAATTTGCTGACCCCTTAATAAAGCAAATATTCATGCCACTATAATTTTGTTTTTTGAGCCTTTGACAAAGTCAGTAGATCTGCCTTACTTAAATTGACAACTTTTATATTCTTACATGATATAGCCAGCCATGAGCAGAGGGAAATGGTTGCAAGGCCTGGTGGGGGAGTTGGGTAAAGGGCTTGACCGCAGGCCAAGCCCTTCTCCCAACCACTCACCACACATGGCAATGTAAATCTTACTTTACATTAAAAAAAACATAGACATTCACTGAGTAAAACAAAGTTATAGTTATCTCAATTAACTGAGACTTGTGCCCTAAAGTAACTATAACTTGTGCCCTCACCATGCACTGATAATTACCTCACATATTACATCACTCATGACATGTCCTATGACATCATTGATAACAACACTGCAACATCTGAAATTGTATTATTCATGACAACACTGTGCATGGCGGTGGCACGGGTTATAGTTACTTTAGGACATGAGTTACAGTTAGTTGAGATAGTGAATTTCAGTGGTTTTGTTCTTGTAAAATAATATGTTTGAAGTCACATTTTCACTTAAATATTACATCCCTTTAACCTTTGTTTTATTCAGTGAATTTCGAAGGTTTTCTTTAAATAGCTATAAAAAAATATATATATACTTTTGTGCCATTTGACGAATCTTCACAGTTATTTCCAAAAAGGGCTCCTTTTTTGCTTAGTTTCTTTATCGAAAGTTTTAGAGGGATTTGTCAAGTGGGAGATGACAAAAAAAGGGGAAGGTCTCAAAATGCAAAATCCCATGCAATTTCCATAGGGATTTTTGATCAGCGCTGCGGCCAAAACTGCTGAACGGAATTACACCAAATTTGGAAGGAAGCAAGATCTTTATTTTTTATTTGAAGCATCAAACATATTTGTATATCCAGACGGTTGAGTTTGAGGGACTCTCAGGAGAGTCCCGCGAGCACAACTTAAAAAATTAGAGTGGGCTTTTTCCCCTTGGGCCATCTCAGTTTCACAGAAATGAACATCCTGCAAGCACTCTGATTGGCTGGCGGCAATTTGAACAAAAATGTTGCAGCAGTCATTACAGGATTCCAGGGATTTAGGGGCTCATTACGATGGCGGGCGGACATGAGTCCGCCCGCCATCGTTGCGGTGGTTGGGACCGCCCGCCAGTAATGCAGCGGTCCCAACACTGCAATTACGATGCACCTGCCAGTATGGCGGGCGCATCCCGGCTATTTAACATTGCGGACGGTGCTGCTGGCTGCAGCACCGTACGCAAAATTAATTAGCAATGCTGTGCATTTCCCTGCACTACGTGGCAGGCACCACGCGGTGCCTGCCATGCAGTGCAGGGAAATGCAGGGGGGTACCATGGGTACCCCCCAGTGCAGCTACACCTCCCCCAAAGACAAGGGGGGCCCGCAACGGGCCCCCAAACCCAATCCCTGCCAGCCTTTCCATGGCGGTTCCACCGCCATGGAAAGGCTGGCTGACGCCAGCAATGTAATCTGGCGGGTGGTGCCTGCTAGGCACCGCCACCATTTCCCCGGTCATGTCCGCTCCGCCAGGCAATCCTAACGATTGCCTGTAGCGGAAGCGTGGCGGGCAGTCTTTGCGCTCGCCACGCTTGCGGAACGATCCCCCCATCCTAATGAGGCGGGGGAAATTGGCAATCAGATGGTCGGAGGGCCCGCCACCGCACGGCTGGCAGTGGCGGGCCTTCCGCCATCCTAATGACCCCCTTAGTACCTGTCCTGAAAGTGAGTTAAAAAAACATTCCAGGAGGCAGGGTAAGGATAGACTGCCCCCTAGCCCTTGTGGTCCCCTTGGTGTTAACATTAAAAAAAATATTTTTTTGCTGCAATCCACTGGTAGTCCTGCGGAATTGCAGCAACAAAAAACAAAATTGCAGCTGTCATATTTTTTAAACTTTATATAACCCTGGGTTGGGCCAAGTCCCAGGTGTCAATATATAGCACTACATACCCCGGGGCACAACATCATTAAGAAAGGAGAAAGGTACGTGCGCCCCCCTCTCGGAGCCTATTATGGCCCCTGACCCATGGCCCGGCATACCTATAAAAGGGGAGTGGATGTGCCGCCTCCTCCCCGAGCTGATTACAGTCCTGGGGACCCCACCCCCTGGGGCCCGGCATAATAATTGAAGGGGACGGGTTTGCACCCCACCCCCCCCCCCCCGAGCTGATTACAGCCTGAGGACTCCAACCCTCCAGGTCCTGGCATATGTATGGAAGGGGATGGGGGCGGGCAGCCCCCCTTCACAAGCCAATAACAGACCTGGGGACCTCATCCCCTGGAGCCAGCATAGCAATTGAAGGGGCGGGGTGTGCATCCTCCGCCCTGAGCCTCTTAAAGGCCTGGGGATCGCATCCTCCGGGGCCGACTCACTCACTGAGTGAGTGCACGGACAGGGAAAACTTGTCTGCTCCCACCTGGAAGGAGCTGCAAAAATGTTTCCGCTGGGTGAGAGCAGACATTTGTTTGGGAATCTCAGATTGCTCCCACCGACAGGAGCAGAATAGAATACTTGCTCCGGTGGGCAGGAGCAATGCTGCCTCCCGCTACACCCAGGATGGGTGCATTTGGGGAGCTGGTTATGCCTTTATCACTCAAGGTAATTACATTTAAAGAAAGTGAAACCCCTATCTATCTATCTATCTATCTATCTATCTATCTATCTATCTATCTATCTATCTCAAAACATGAATGTCTGTGCAAGGCAGAACATGTTTAACATGTGTATGGAACTTTAACAACTTATGTTATGCTATTACCACTTGATATAGCGCACAAATCATACCCGAAGGTGTATCTCGGCTCTATGCCAGCATGGGAGCGCCGCAACAACCTAAAACATCCAGGTCTTCAGAAGTTTCTTTAAATTTAGAAATTGGAGCAGCAACGGAGGTGATACGGAAGCTGATTCGAAGTAGATGGAGACGTAAAAGCATTTGAGAGAACAGCTCCACTTAAACCAACCAGATCCATCTCCTCCAGACCTCATGCCCCATGGTTCTCTACGGACCTAAGTTCGATGAAGGCGGTCTGAAAAAAGCTGGAAAATTGATAGCCTTGTTCCAAAACACAGGAAGACCGAGCAGCAAATCATGGATTATGTGGCAAATGCTGCAAAGCCATTAATATGCAGAAAAAAGTTTCAGTTGCAAAATCACATCATTCCAATGACCCTGCACATACCCTTGCTTTACTACAGTCGACTTTGGTATTCCAAATCCTTGGCTATAGTTTCTGGAAGTTCATCCACCTTACACAGTGAATGCCCTTAGATCATTTTGTTCGTTTTTCTGAAAGGCAAAATATGTAGTGGACAACGTATAGGCCCTTATGTATTAATGCATTTCCCCTTAGATAAAGCATGGGTAAAACACTTTAATACATTGGGCTTATAGCTCACAATTTTAAAAGATTATGGATCAAAAGTACTCGAACACATATCTCACAAAATTGTCACAATTACCTCAATTCATGCTCTTGGAAGCCTCAGCTGAAGCTGTCTGGTTGCAAAAAACCTATTGTAAGCTTACTGAAAACTTACAGGGGCTTAATGCCCATCCATTCCTTGCCATTGGTTGGGTTTATTGTCACTCACATTTCTTTCCTTCTTATTCAATGGCTTTGCTTGTCCATTTTGTTCTATCTTATGTTTGTCTTTACCCTGGAGCAGAGTGTTTTTATCATTCTCTTGACAGACTGAGTTGTGTCCTTCCACTGCTCACGTTTGGGGACCTTTTTTGTTATGTGGATCTGTATAGCCTGCCAATCACCCGTAAGGGCATCCAGGTGCTTGAGCAGGTGTGTAGGCGCGGGGCCCTGCAGATTTAGTCGAAGAGCCAGGTCTTCAGCTACATTGCGGGATTCCAGAAATGAGGCATAGGCACTGATGTGTTGTGGGGAGCCATTCCAGGTTTAGGCAGTCGCGGCTCCTGGAGGGAGTGCTGCGGGGCGGTGGGGCGGGGCGGGGGAGGGGCAGGGTGGGGGAGTTAGGTACCTAAATAAATATATAAAACGAATTACATTGCGCACGCTGCAACGCCAAATGGCGATGCGGCGCGCGCAATGTAATTCGTTTTATTTATTTATTTATGCACTCAACTCCTTTCGGCCGTATGCCGGAGTTTACTACCCCCACCCTCCCCCGCCCCCGCCCCACCGCCCCGCAGCACTCCCTCCAGGAGCCGCAACTGGGTTTTAGCTATAATGTAAGAAAAAGGGGTACCTCCTGTATTGCTTTTGTGAATACGGCGTGTGTGAGCGACTGAGAGTGATGCTGAGCACAGGTGCCTGGCAGGCTGGGGAAAGTGTATTCGGCTGTTCAGGTTTGCTAGTCCAATTGATGTGCAGTGCTTTGTAAGTGTGCGTGAGGAGTTTGAATTGGCTGCATTTGTAAATGTCGAGCCAGTGTAGGTCTCTGAGGTGTGGTGACATGGGGGTGCGACGTGGGAGGTTGAGCATGAGTCTTGTGGCAGTGATCTGGATGGTCTGCAGTCAGTATAGGAGCTGTTTGCTTTACCGTAGTCGAGTCTGCTTGTGATGAGTGCTTGCATGCAGGTATGTCTGGTGTTCTGGGCAACCATTTGAAGATCTTTCATAGCATATGTATGATGTGGAAACAGGAGCACCTCACTGCCTTGACTTGTGCTGTCATGTTGAGTTTGTTGTCCAGGATGATTCCCAGGTTTCTGGTGTGGTCAGTGGGTGTTGCTTTTTGAAGACCAGTACTTCCATCTTGTCAGAGTTGAGCTTCAGTCAGTTGGATCTCATCCATTTTGTTATCGTGATCATGCAGTTGAAGTTGGTTCTGGCGGTGGCTGTCTTGTCCATCTGGGAAAGGATGAGCTGGATGTCTTCGGTGTAGGATATGATGCCTTGGGTTAGGATGATGATAGCGAGCGGAGCCATGTAGATGTTGAACATGGTGGGGATGAGAGATGAATCCTGGGGGTCGCTGTAGATCAGATTCCTGGATGTATAGGTTGGTAGTCTGACTTTCTGTGTTCTTTCTGTGAGGAAGAAACCTATCCAGTTGAGGGAAGGTGATTAGATGCGGATGTTGTGGAGTCTTCTGATGAGAGGACTGTAAGAGACCACACCAAAGGCTGCGGAGAGGTTAGGCAGGATGAGGGCTGTATTCTCACCTCAGTCCAGGATGGTTCGGATGTCATCTGTGACCGCAATGAGTGCTATTTCGGTGCTATGGTTATTTCTGGATCCTCATTGGGTGTAGTCCAGTGTTGGGACGGAAAAGTCCTCTGCATGGTAAAGAAGTGTACCCTTGCCTTGAGTGCCCAATTCTACTGTTGTCTGCATTCCTAATGCCGATTTGTTGTCATAGGCGAACATGGATCATGCATGTGACCCATGACATAGGCCTGTCTCACAGACTGCAGTCTTGTTGGACTGTGAGGGTTGCCCAAAGCACTACCCTCATAGTGGAGGAAGGCTGCCATCTTCATCAGGGGTTATGCAGCATTAAGTGCTGTGGTGGCAGCATAGCGTGTAGTGATCAGTAGTAGTGAAGAGGACCTTTTTACCCTGTGTCACTGGAGCGAGGCCTACAGACTCACTCATCTTTTTAAAAGATCCACTGCTGTGTGCTTCACTCACCCTTGGCCTACGTCTGGTAAGTTGTGGAATGCTGCGCAGCAAAGGAGTAGTGACTCTGCATTAGTTGTATGTGTGCCTGTAAAGGGTACAGTACAAGGATGGAGTAGTACTGTGCTGTGCATGTGTGGTTAGTACATGTACTGGTTGTATGCATGCAGAGAGGAATACATTACATGAGAGATTTAGTGCTGTGCAGTGCATGTGTGGATAAAGCATGTGCTGAGTGTAGGTGTGCTTGCTTGGAGTACAATATGAAGGGTAAAGTGTTGTGCAGCATGCACATAATGAGTGTGTGTGCTGGCAGTGTTTGCGCATGTGTATATGTGATGGTACAATGCATAGAGGTATTAGTGCTGAATGGAAAGTGTGCTAAAAATGCACACTGAGTGAGTTTGCCTGCAATGGTACATTGTATGGAGGACCCTGGGTTTCATTGTGGGAAGCCTAGGTCTGCCTGGTAAAGACACGAAGAGAAGAATCCCCCCAGACAGATTTGAGTATTGCTGCATTCCTGTGAAATGGATGGATGCACTTGAGGAAAAAGGAAGAGACTCCCTTTACATTTCAAATGACTGTTCTTTGATTCAATGATATATCACAAGGTAAGGGCTTTAACACATCACATGAAGGGAGATGGGGCTGAAAAGAGAATCATAAAGAGTAGGGCCGGGGGTCTTGGATTAACCTTTTGATGCACACATCACTGTGGCTGACATCCAAGTGTGAACTCTTGTCGCTCCCATGAATTGTGTTGTGGACAATCAGCTTCGGATTGTGCCTGCTGTGTCAGACTATTTTCATGAAGGAAGATGAAAAGGAGAAGTGCCCACTTTAAAAAAAGCAGAACCCCAACATAAAACTTTAAAAACCCTGACCCTAAATTGCATTGAGTGTCTCAAAACGGACCATAAGAAGGGGAGTTTGAGACCCCAAAAATGTGTCATCTGCCAAGCAGCCAGACAGGCTGTGTGAGAAGTGCAAGCTCTGCAAGACTTCTTCCTGTGACCAGGACTAGGGGCAAGGCCTGCGAGTCTCCCTGCTGGGTGAGGGGATGTCACCAAGGGAAACCAAGGCCACCTGCCCTGGAATCTGTTGCACCAGCACCTGCCTGCTTGCCAAGACCAGTGTGTGCCCTGTGAGGAAAAGGTGAGCATTGGAGGGAGTGAGGTCCAATGGGGAGTTCCACTGTAAGGACTCCCTGTGCAAGGTTTGAGGATTTAGCTGTGCACTGATTGGGCAGTAGCCCGTGGCCAAGACTTGTTTTTGGCGATCCCCCTGTATGCCAGTAGGGGGCTGCCATTGACTGTGCCAAGTATTGACTGCTCTGTGGAGCAGCCTCGTTATGGTGACCCCGTATGTCAGAGGTGGCCACCGATGAAGAAGTTGTGTGACCAGTGTGCCAGGACTCATGAACGCCCCATATACCAGGAGGGGCCGTGGTGGTGTGGATGATTGTACCTCAGGAGTCTATGTTGCATCTGGAAGGTACTGCAGAAACCCTGTATGCTGAGGGGGGCTGTTGGGACCAAATCATTAAAGACTTTGGGATGTTGCCCGATATTGAAGAGAGGAGCCAAAGGACTGAATTCCCTCACCAGGGAGAACTTGACATACCTCATCATTGTGAGCTGGAAGCTGCTCTGATCACTGGAGAGAGCAGCCTCACCACTCCGGAGAGTGAGCCTTTGCCGGCCCAATGCTGCTGCATGTATCGCGAGCAGCCTGACTTATGTGAACAGGATCTGATTTCGCAAGTGCCATGCTGAGGGCACCCGCTGTAACACCAAACACTTCCATGCTGTAGGAGTGGGTGAGAATTGAACAAGGGCCTTTGGGGCCTCGGGGGATTACCTGCTAAAGGTATTGTAGCACCAGGACCAGCTTTTAGCATAGGGGACCGGGGCCAGGCCCAGGGCACCATTCTTCTGAAGGGTGCTGTGTGCATTAAGATTATGAAAACAGCACTACCCCTCTCACCTTGCTCCAGCCTTGTCCGTGTCCCTGCGTTCTCTATCAGATTTGCCAGTTTATGGTTTAAATATTTTATTGAATTTTCAGACAAACAACATATTCAGCATTTCAGGAGTAATATCAACGCCATCGGCCCGGAATGGGCGTATGCCAGAGCTAGGAAATTAGAACATATAAGCAAACATCGAACATAACAAAAATAAAAAGGAAACTTATTCTAGACCCCCTCCACCCCCCCCTCCCCTGTCCACTAGGAAAACTGATATGGGTGGAACCTTGGTCCCATTAATTAAACTGAAGTGTCAAGACCCTGTCGAGTGCGATTCAGAGAGCCGCAAGAGGCGGAGTTACCTGGGGCAGGTGATTTCCCTGAATTCAGAAGAGAGAAGGGACAGGAATGGTTGCCATAGCTCGTTGAACGCAGATCCTCTTCCCGCTAGTGTCAGAGTCAGCTTTTCCATTCCCAGGACATGCCAAAGGCGATATAGCCACCCTGTGAAAGTGGGGATCTGAGAAGTGCGCCAATGTATTAGGATGTTTTGTACTGCCGAACCCAGGGCTATTGCAGTCAGGCGGCCTCTACGGGATTTTAGCGGGTATGTCAAGGGATTCGGAAGGCCTAATAGGACATATGCGGGAAAGCGCGGTATTTGTGTGTCGAGGTGCTTGTCCACTACATCCAGCACTTGAGCCCAATATGGCTGGAGATGGTCGCATTCCCACAATAGGTGTACCAGGGTACCCCGACCCCCGCAACCCCGCCAGCACTCTGCCCCCTGGGAAGGATCCATGGAATGTAAGCGTTCGGGGGTGTAATACCAATACATAGCCAGTTTGGTAAGGGTCTCAGTCAGACCCGTATGATATGCCGAATGGCGGGCTCTATAATATACCCCCTCCCACTCCTTGTGACTAAGTGTTCTGCCCAGCTCCCCTTCCCATCTCGCGCGGCTAGCATTATACATGTGTGTGTTCCTAAGGAGCAACATCTTGTATAGATCCGAGATGAGTCTTTTATCCGATGTGCGGGTGATAAGCCATTTCTCATAGGCAGAGAGGTGCCGACTGGCAGCCGGTCTAACCTGGGCGTGTGATGCCCAGTGCCGAAGCTGAAGATATCGAAGTCGTTCAGTTTCGGGTAACTCATACTCCACCCTGAGTTGGTGAAATGGTATAATTCCATTGACGTCGAAAAGGTGGCCCAGGGAGCGGCACTCCGTGGCCTTCCATCGCGCGAAGGCGGCCACATCCGTGCCTGGTTGGAAATCAGGGTTGTCCAGTAGAGGGGTAAGTGGCGAAGGGAAGGAAGTTAAATTATGTTTGAGGTTGGTGCGGTCCCATGTGTCAAGGGTGGTCCGGGTGACATAAGACGCATACAAATTGAGCGGTCTGTGCACCCTCCGAAGGAAGGGGACCCCCTGTAAGGGTCTGGCGGCTACTGCCTGGTCCTGGAACAACCAGTGCTTACCCGACTCCAGCCTGCTCCACTCCACTAAATGACGTAGTTGTGTCGCTTGGAAATACAACAGGAGGTCGGGGATACCCAGGCCCCCCTCCTCCGGCGGAAGCACCGTCAATGCTTGATTCATCCGTGGCTTGCGGCCGTTCCAGATGAATTGTGCGAGTTCGGACTGCGTTTGTTGTATCCATCCTTTCGGGGGATGGAGAGGCAAGGTTTGGAACAGATATAAAATCTGGGGCAATATGGTCATTTTGACTGCTGCTATTTTACCGAGCCAGGAGAGAGGGTAGTATTTCCACTGGGCCAATTCCTTGCGAACCTTCACCCGCAACTGTGCATAGTTAGTAGTCACTATGGTCGATAGAGAGGGGGCTAACTGGATCCCCAGGTAAGGAACGGAGCCCGTCGCCCACTGAATGGGGTGGTTTTCCTGGAGTTGTGCGCGGGTTGATGGCTTCAGGGAGATGTCGAGCGCCGACGACTTGTCTACATTCACCTTAAACCCCGAGGCTAGTGCAAAAGCCTCAAGCTCTGTGAGGCACGCTGGTAGTGCCAGAATTGGGTTAGCCAACGAGATCAAAACATCGTCTGCATACAGACTAATCGTGTGGATATCGCCCCCAAATGTAATCCCGGTTATCGCCGGGTTGTTGCGAAAGTGGTGAGCCAAAGGCTCCATGTAAAACGCAAAGAGAAGGGGGGACAAAGGGCACCCCTGTCTCGTACCTCTCTCGATGGGGAACCGGGATGACGTGTGGCCGTTGACGCGTACCGAGGCTGTTGGAAATCGGTAGCAGTTCAAGATGCGTGTTCGGGATCTCTCCCCCAACCCCGCTCTCTCGAGAACCTGCTCTAGGTATGGCCAATGGACCCTATCAAAGGCCTTTTCGGCGTCGATAGTGAGCAGCATGTATTCCCCCTGTGTCCGGGAGGCTTTCTCAATAAGGTGGAGTGCCCGCTTCGTGTTATCACTGGTTTGGCGCTGAGGAATAAAGCCTGCCTGATCAGGGTCAATCAGGCCGGGCATGTGAGGCGTGAGGCGAGCAGCCAAAATCCCAGTGTAAAGCTTAATATCTATGTTGAGGAGGGATATGGGGCGGTAAGCTCCGCACGTAGTCTTGTCCTTTCCCGGTTTCGGGATAACCACTATGGAGGCTTCTAGCATTTCTCCCGGTATCGCCCCGGATTCGGAGAATGAATTAAAAAGTTTAGTGAGGATCGGGGCTACTAGCGTACAGAAAGTTTTGTAAAATGCGGCGGAGAAGCCGTCAGGCCCAGGGGCCTTTGCCAGTTTAAGGTGTGATATGGCCGCTATAACCTCTTCTATTCTTATGTCGCTATCCAGGTGGTCAGCCTGGGCCTTAGTTAGAGATGGTAGATCCGCATTCGCGAGATAAGCGGCGCCGTCAGCGGTGGATAGCGTTGAGCTGGTATACAGACGGGCATAAAAATCCCGAAACGTCTCGGCGACCTCAGAGTCCTCCGAGACTCGCCGACCGTCCCCCCACTGGATCTCCCGGACTCCCCGCCACTGTCGAGTCTCCCGTAGTTTGTGGGCGAGAAGGCGTCCACATCTATCCCCCCTGTGTAATAGGCGTGCTGCAGCCGTAGGGCTGCATACTCCACCCTGTCCTGATCTAGGGCCGCGAGTTGATGCCGTGCGGCTTTCAATTGACGCCAGATCCGTGGCGCCCCCGTCCGTCGATGCATCTGCTCGAGCTCCTTAGTTTGCTGGGTAAGGTCTTCCCTCTTGCGCTTGCGTTCTGCATTTTCTGCCGCTGAGATGGCCACCAATTCCCCGCGTATGACCGCTTTGAGCGCTGCCCATTGTGTGGAGCGGGAGGTGTCGGTGTTATCGTTATGAGAGAGGTAGTCCTTTATTAAGCGCTGTAACTGTTCGATTACTGTTGCACGGTGTAAAAGAGTATCGCGAAGGCGCCAGTGTCGCGAGGGTAGCTGCATGGGTGGGAAGGTGAAAGTGGCGGTAACCGGCGCGTGGTCAGATAAAGAGGCTACACCTATCTCTACCTTTGTCGCCAGTGCATGCAGGGGTGTCGATGCCAGCAGATAGTCGAGCCGAGCGTACGTCTTGTGCGCATTTGAGTAGTGGGAGTACTCTCGGCTATGGGGGTGGAAGCAGCGCCACAAATCTGTAAAGCCTAAGTCTCGCAAGCGTATCAAACCTGCCGTCGAAAGTGCCCCTGTCTGCCCTGTGCGGTGACTCGATCTGTCCGCGTCATTGTCAAAGACCAAATTCAGGTCACCCCCCAGTAGGATCCGTCGCTCCGTCGTGGCTGTCGCTTCGGTGAGCGCTGTATGCAGAAACCCTTCCTGACCCTCATTTGGGCGTAGACTGAGCCCACTGTAAATGTAAGACCCCCAAGAGTGAAACAATAGGTGAGTAGTCGCCCCCTAATTTCAGCTTCCTTGTGTAGTACCTCCCCCCGAAACCCCTGAGCAACAAGTATGGCCACTCCCGCTGTTTTGGTAGGGCTAGACGAGAACAGCTGGGTCGGGAACATGCAGGATTTGAGACGATGCGTGTCCTTAGATAAGAGGTGCGTTTCCTGTAGAAGGCATATATCTGCCTTAGTATTTTCTAGGCAAGACAGGACTGCTTTACGCTTTACAGGATTGTTAAGCCCCCTCACATTCAGAGTGAGTATCTTAAGTGTGGTGGGAGCCATTGATCCAGATGGGGATGGTGAGGGCTAAGGACAGAGACCAAAATCCGTAACGCAGCGCATTGGGGGCTAGTGGCAGTACCAAAAGGCGCTTCCTATGCGAGGGGAGAATACCGAATAAAAGGGGTGGACAGAGGACCCCAAAATACCCCAAAAACAACCCCAAACAAATAACCAAATAAAACCCTACTACAGAGGGCAAACATGAAAAAGAGTAATAGTGAGAACAAATACATAGTCCATCTTCCTCGGATGATGGGAGTAAAGTTTTCATGGGGGACATATCGTGGTCAGGGACGTCCCTCCGCCCCCCCGCCGGCAGCTCATTTACGAACAGGATACATCAAGAAAAGTCAGCGGGCTGCTAAGCGTCAGTCCGGTTGTGTCTTCGCCAATTCCGTAGGTAGAGCCTCAAGTACTGCTTTCTGACCCATCGAGATTTCTGCGGCGTTTGGGCGCTTAGGCCGGCGTCGCCGACCCTGTTGTCTCCAGTGCGGTCGAGAGTCATCTGCTCGGGGGGTAGGGCCCTCATCTCCGCTCTCCCCTGCCGGGGGGTCGATGCCCAGCAAGCGACAGGCCTCCGAAAGGGAGCGAAGCTGGAAGAGTTTGCTATCCATCCGGAAAATCAAACGAAACGGGTGACCCCAGCTGTAGGAAATGTTACACTGACGGAGGTGCGAGGTGACAGGCCTGAAGGATCTCCTCTTTTGCAAAGTAAGTGCTGCCAAGTCTTGGTACAAGACAGGGTTTTGCCCTTGAAATGTTAGGGGGGGCATCTGTCGGGCCTTTTGTAGGATTTCCTCTTTGGTCCGAAAGTCCTGCACGCAGACCAATATGTCAGGCGGCGGGCCCGCGGCCTGACGCGGTGGCCCCACTCTATGTGCCCTGTCTAGTGTGAGGGCGGCATCTAGTGGGTTGCCCAGAATATGATTAAAGAGTTCTCTGGCATATTTGAAGATGTCATCTGTTTCCTCGTTGGCCCTCACTCCCCGGATCCTGATGTTATGGCGACGAGAGCGGTTCTCCAAGTCCTCGATGTGTGACTGGAGGTCCACCTGCTGGTCGTGGATTCGGATGACTTCTTGTTGAAGAGTCGTCAGCTCTGTGTCCCTTCCGTCGCTTTTCTCCTCCAGATCAGCGACCCTCTCACCTATGCCATCCATGTCCCTCCGGACATCCTTGATTTCGGCCATGAGATCCCTTTTGAGTGTCTGTAGGTCTTCTCGAACGACACAAACAAGGACTCCAGGAAGGCCTTAGTAATGGGTTCTCCCCCGTCCTTACTCATTTGTGCTGCTTGTTCGGTGCTCGTAGAGGTGTCGCTTGCCTGATCCCCGCCCCGGGCCTTTGCAAATAAATCTTTGATGGTTTTGTCCCTCCGTCCTCTAGAAGAGGACATGCTGCGTTTCCGCGGGTGGCTGGGGCGGGCTCCGCCGTGCCCTGTGCAAAGTGAGGCAAAGCGTAAAGCAGGGGACCCGGGCTCTGCAATCTGCTTGCGGCTCCCCCCACCAAGGAACCGTACGTCAATCTGGCTCCGCTCGGTCTTCGCCGCGTCTCGAGGATTCTATCCGGCCGCTGCACTACTCCAGAGGTCCCCCCCCGCCACCCGGCGGAGGGCCGCCGACATGTTGAGCAGCTCCGGGGAACCTGGCGACCCTGGCCACACGTGCGGGCGCCGACCTGCACCCCTGTCCTCTAGGTCCCGGGGGACCAGCTATCTCCGCAGTCGAGGGCGCTGGCGTGGGTCTCAGCGCCCAGCATAGCTCGTTGCCACCGACCTCTGTGACACAGCCCTCTCCGCCACACCCCGGTATGCGGCGAGGTTCCAGACCCCTCAGGGCTCCAGGCGGGATCGCCGTCAGATCTCCCCTTGTTAGTGCCAAGATAGTCTCGGGCCTAGCGGCCGTCTTAAGGGGCCAATATTCCCATCACAGTCACTTCCCAGGTCTCCGGACGAAGCCGCTGCCCCGCTCGCACACACCCAGTGTCGATAGCACACTGCAACTTTCCCCCCGGGGCAGAGCACTTGCCTGGGTCTCGGTGGGGTGGATGGAGCTCCGCAGGTCCGCCGCACCGCCACTCGGCTGCTGGATCGTCTCTCCGCCACTAGGCCGCACCTCCGGGCGGCGAGTCTTCCACAGCACGGCCGCCGGCTGCGTCTCAACGGGGTCAGTGAGTTCTCCGCCCGGAGTGAGGTGCCCACGGGTCGCCCGCTACACTCCAGGCATCGGTACTTAGGCAGCTCGGCGTGCTCCCTCCGCTCTGCAGTCATCACGTCCCTCGGGCCTTGCCTGTCCGGCCACCACCGCACCAGCGCGAGGCCGCTCACTTTCTAGGCCGCGCCTCGACAGGGCCGCTCCCGGCACTGCCGCCTCTTTCTATGCCGCGGGAGCTAAACCCGGCAGTCACACCTCTCCGCAATTATCTATGTCGGCGTCGGGGTGTGGGCGCCCAGCCTCGGGAATCCGCCTGCTGTAAAGGGCGAAGCGCCGGTGCTTTGCTGAGCTGCCGGCGGGAGCGACGGGACAACACGTCCTATCTAGTCGCCATCTTGGCCACGCCCCAGATTTGCCAGTTTAAAGGTGTCCTTCATTATCATGACGTGGGCAATGTTTTTAACACCTCATTAGCCCCCTTCCTTGCCTTCCCTTCACCTTCTCACCCGTGCTGACACACAGCAACAACACCCTCATCAGTGTGAGGCAGTTAAGCTGTGGGTGATTTAGGTGAGCTGGGGGAGGTACGGCGATGTTTGTATTCAGGGGCCATTCACTGCTCAGCCAGGAACTGACCAGTGAGCACAAAAGGGGACCCCTGCTGCGTCGTTTTATTCACTAGTATCAGCAAGGTTGCCAAATTTCTGTCCACCCAGGGTGCTATCCTATTAAGGGTCAGCTTTGTACGGCACAATAGACTCTTTAGGCTAAAATCCTAAAGATTTGAGAGGGAACTCTTGAATACAGCTTTATAATCTGCATTCGCTGATGTATCCACCAGTGAATGGGGAATAACCCTTTTCATTACACGAAGGAGGGTGGAACAGGGATTCGCCTTACAACTACTATAGCCCCGACCTCAAGGGTGACTGAGTTGTTGCATTTGAATGTCACATTTCTTTACCTATGTAGAGTTAGAAATAAAATACAAATTTTTGTTAAAAAATCAATTATTTAGCTGGACATTGATTTATTATTTGTACTGCCTGCAGTTTGAGTTATTCGTCGTGTTCACTGACCTGTATCTCTATCCCCCCTGAAGGAGACTTGACTACTTGACCATAGTCACTGAGATTCACGTGTAGAGTGGATACTTGGCCCAGTTAAGTGGGATCAATAGTAGGTAGGACTCTGGGACATCAGAAATAAAAGGCCTAAGCCACCACAGTTGGAACCAGTAGCCCCTGCATGCCCGAGGCCCTCTGAAATGGGTTCTAACAATTGGTAGCAAGCGGTGGGGCGCCTAAAATAGGAACCAAAGATACAGAGGTGGCATTGTTTATTTCCCAATTGCATCAGTACTACAATAAATCTATTTCTTTTTCCGGACAAAGGCACAAAGGTGACATGTATAAACAATGGAGAACACAGGTTTGGGAACTGACTTCAGCACCATGTCCATAGATCAGATGATGGATTTATGTAGGGACAGGGGTAGATGATTCCCAGTAGTAGGGACAGAATGGTCCTTGCTAATTGTTTTATTAGGGACCAGTTTGTGATACTGGGTGAAAGAGAGGAGTTTGTAGCTGTATCTGGGGATTGAACCATGGTAGGAACCATGGAAGAGAGTGCTGTGGACTAAGGCTCTAGGATCCCAATAGCAAAGGTCTATCCCATACACATGCCTAATGCATTTTCCAGAGTATCGCCAAGACACTCACCAGCTTTAGTTTCTAGAATATCTCAGGTATGCACACCAACTCGAATTTCTAGGGTACCACTGTCCCCAATTCCAGGAGTATACCACTAGGGAGGGTTGAATCTAGCATTGACCTTGAGCTTGCATTTGGCACTTCACAAAGCTAATGCTGAGGAAGATGAGAAAGCCAGAGAGTTTCATAGGGTGAAGCTAAGACTAGCTCATGGGAACAAGAGGAGCGGCGGAGGGAGAAATAGGAGGAATGGGCCTGGAAAGAAATATTGCGAGAGGGAGAGGAGAAACAGATAGAAAGGGAGGAAAGACAGAGAGAGTGGGAGGAGAAACAGAAGGAAAAGGAAAGAAAGCTGGAAAGGGAAAGAATAGCTCTTGAGAGATAGAAACTTAGGTAGGCAGAAATGACAACTCCATCTGGGATAAGTGACTCTACTTCAAGTTCATGCTAGGTTGTGGCTGAGGTTCCGAAAGATCCTATCCATGTGTATGTGGAAGGTCAGGATATATTGGAATCATTTGTGAGCTTTGAGGTTGCTTGTAAAGTGCAGGCCTTAACAAGATGTCTAAGGCAACTGCCTGAATAGGGTGCATGCCATTGGAAGGGACAGCTGTCATTGGGAGGATTCCTGTGGCAGACCAAATGGTCTATGAGCAAATGAAGGATGGTCCCATTAAGAGGTTTGGGCTAAAGCCAGGTCCGTACCTGCAGAGCTTCTGTGACTGCAAGAGAACGGATAGTGTTCCGTTTGAGACTTGAATTCCTGGTGTATTGCGTGATTGAGATGAGTGGGTTCAAAGCCCTGAGCTACATGTTTAAAATCAAGTCTGGAGTGCCCCCCAATACCTTCAAGCTCTGGTCCACCCTTATTTGCCTCCACGCTCCCTCCGCTCTGCCACCCAGGCCAAGTTCTCGGTCCCTAGAATTAGACTGTCACGCATGGGCGGTCGATCTTTTGCCTATTTAGGTCCCTCCTTATGGAATTCTCTCCCCGTGCCGCTCCGCAACGAAACTGTCTACGAGAACTTTCGTAAAGGCCTAAAAACCTGGTTATTTAATCAATAATCTCTCCCCTCCTTCTGTTCCTTTCAGGCTGGTGCCGGGAAACCCTTTTTGGGTAGCTGTCGCGCCTTATAAATCAAATTAACATAACATAACAAGAGGGATGAAGACCAAGGATTTTCAGTCCCTTAACCAGTTGATGGTGACAGAGTGACTCAAGGGGGAGTGCTCTAGGCTGCTTAGGCAATACCTGTCTGATCTGACAGAGAGGGATCCAAAAAAACTTGCAGTATTAGCTGATAAGTGGTTGGCTAACAGGATTCTCAAAGTGCTGAAACAGCATGGTCCTAAGCCAAAGGGGGTAACCTTCCATAGACTGGTTCCAAACCGGAGGGTAAGGGCTAGGGTAATTCTCATGGGACTCAAGGAGGGCCCAGGAAACATGGGAATGGTAATGCTATATCTGAGAAGGAACAACATGAGAATGGAAGGCAACGAAGCCTTCTAAGTCCAAGGTGGTGACTTGTTTTAAGTGCCACAGGGTGGGACATTACAAGAGAGACTGTCAAGAGAAGAAACTTGACACAGTGGCACCTGTGATAGGAAGCATGTTACATGTGGGTGAAGGGACCTGAAAGGGACTGGTTACGCTCAACCTAGTAGCTATAGAAATTTGGGAGAGGGACCCAGATGCTCTGAAGCACATCCATCCTAATACAATGGGATTTGTGCAGGAAGTTAGTATCAATGGGCGGAAAGTACTTGCCCTGATGAATACTGGAACATTCCACACTATGGTTGAGAGGAAGTACCTTAAGCCTGAGTAGATAATCCCTGGAGCCAAGGTTACAGGGTTGGTAGCCAGTGGAGAGGTGCTCAGACAAAATATCAGAATTAAAATATCGCCAGACAGAAATATCGAGTCTAAAATATCGTCACACAGAAATATCGTGTGCAAGAATATCATTGTCAAGAATATCGATTTTAAGGTAAGTACTATTGATTTTAACAATATCGAAATCATGAATATAGTTTACAAGAATATCATTGTTAAGAATATCGGTTTTAATTATTTTTATGTATTTGAGTATGTATTTTAATTGTACATGTTATAAAATGTTTGTTTAATTATTGTTAATATTTTATCTTGTTAGTAGTTTTGAAATTCAATTTTATATATTTTTTTATTTTTGATACCGTAGCGGGTTGTGGGGTTTATAGGGGACAGGGTGGAAAGCACATTAATTAAAAATTCATTTTGAATTAATATTTTATATTTAATTGCTAATTATTTATGTTAATTCTATAATTCATTTTTCTAAATTACATTTTAGGTGTGGGTTGTGTGTCTTGTAGGGATCTAGGGTGGGAAGTAAATTAATTATAATTAACTAATAATTAATTTTTAATTAATATTAATAATTTAATTGATAATTAATTATGTAAATTGTGTAATACAATCATTTTTTCCTTTGGTGTTTTGTTGTTTTTGTATGGGTAAAGGGTGTTTAGGAAATTAATTATATTAATTAATTAATAATGTTAATTTATAATAATTATTGGAATGATAAATAATTATGTAAAATATGTAATTAAGATATTTTTTTTGTTATATATTAGGTGTGAGTTGTGGCATTTGTAGGAGTAAAGGGTGGGAAGTGAATCGTTTTTTTTGTAGTTAATTAATAATAATAATTGTTTAATTGATAATTAATTATGAAAGTGATGTAAATTATATATTTTTTTATTTATATATTGGGTGTGGGTTGTTTGTTTTGTATGGAAAGGGTGGGGAGGTAATTAAATATAATTATTTTAGTAGTAATAGTTAAATATTATTAATATTTTAATAAATATTTAATTATGTAATATGTAAATAAAATCATTTGAAGAATGAATTTTAGATGTGTGTTGTGTACTTGTAGAAATATAGGGTAGAAAGTTATTTAAGTAATAATACATTTAAAAATAGTTCATTAATGTTTTATAATTATGTTGTTTATTATTGTATGTGTTAATTGTGTTGTGCTTTTTAAATATAAATAACATTGTATTTATTAGTTAATATTATTTTGAGAATATAGGGCCATATGTATCAAAGTCCCCTTTGCGATTCTCAAATAGCGATTTTTGCGAATCGCTATTTGAGAAACGCATAAACCGTATGTAAACAAATAATCGCAAAACATTAGCGATTCGTTAAAGTTCGCTAAATGAATAGCGATTACCCAAATAGCGTTCATTTAGCATTGAACTTTCTATTTTGCGAATTTCGCAAAATTGCGAAAATCGCAAAATTGCGAAGTTCGCGAACTACAATTCTGAGACACAGGTGCAGCTTGATGACATCACAACCAGGAAGTGTGACTACCCATGCTGCACCTGAGTCTCAGAAGCAGAGTGAGAGAGCAGGAGTTGAGGCTGAGGCATCACTGCAGTGCTACACACATTGGAGAGAGTGGAGACATGGCCAGCAAGGACAAGCAGCAGGGGAGACACCCAGAATTAGAAAACCAAAGTTCACAGAAAGTGAGCAGGAGGCTCTGATACAGGAGATGGTTGTGAGCCATGAGCTCCTGTTTGGCAAGAAGTCCCTGCGTGTGCCAGAGACACGCAAGAGAAGGATATGGGCAGACATCCAGCGCAAAGTAAACGCAATTGGCGTCACACATCGCAGCGTCAAAGACCTACAGAAGCGCTGGTATGATATGCGCGCGCGCTCAAAGGAGAAGGTTGCTGCCAGGTTGGAGGAGGCCAACAAGACCGGTGGGGGACCTCCACTGCCACCGCTTCAACACCACTCGAAGAAATGGTTGAGGGGACCCTGCTTCCAGAGAGTGCAGTGGGCGTGTCAGACCTGGACAGCTCCGACCACACACAACCAAGACAAGGTAAGAAGCATGCCATCACACCCCTGATACCTCCCTACTACCCCCACACACCCAGGAGAGTCCCAGGGGCACAACAAAACTACAATTCCAGTGCAGGTACACAAGCACACACAGCAATGCATTATGGGAGATGTAGTTACATGCACCTAACAGTGGAGCAATGACACCCAGCCAGGCTCAAACAGTATGTGTGCATCATGAAAGTCAAAATACAGATAGATAGGATCCATGTAACTCCAAACAGTGATATTTAATGCATGACAAATGCAAGGCAGGACAGTAAATTAATGTGTGCATTTATGTCCACAGCACCAGCAGAAACACAGGGAACAATGAGTGGAGGGGAGGATAAATCCCCCAGCCCAGAGGCAACAGGGCAAGAGGAGGAGGAGGAAGAGGAAGACGAGGGCAGCCCAGTCATCCCTCCAATACGCCGCAGGCGGATTGCAGTGCCACCATTGCCACCACTGGAGGAGGAATCCCAGGACACCGATGTCAATGTCCAAACAGTCCAGGGACAGTCAGAGCCACAACCCCGTGCACGTGCACGTGCCGAACCAATACCACCAATCCCATCCAGGCGCAGGGCACCATGTGCATCCACTAGTGCAGCAGTCACAGGAGACGACACAGTCTTCCAAGGGCTGGAGGGCCACATGTTGGAGGTCCAGCGCCTGCAGGCAAAAAACATAAGGTCAATCCAGAGGCAAATCAGGGTTGGCTTCATGGGCCTGACGGGTGCCCTGGAGGCACTCTGTGCTGAACTAAGGGTGGACCGTGCTGCTAGGCGCAGGGAGAGGCAGCGCCTCCACACCCGCCTAGACCTCTACACCAGGGCGGTAAACCGCCTTTCCTCAGCGACCTCTGTGCTGTCAAGGCGCAGCATCAGTATGCAGCACGAGGTGTCACACTGCAGCCAGGACGTGGCCAGGGGTCTGGTACAGGTGACATGTGCTGTGGATCAGCTGCGGGCAGCTGCCACTGCTGGCCCAGGAGTCCTCACTCCAACAGACGAGGACGCACAATCCAGCAGGAGCAGCATTACACCACCGCCCCCACCGGACAGGCGCCGTAGTGTGCGTCATGGCAGGGCTGCTGAGACAGGCGAAGAGGGCACAGTGCACCCACGGCGAGGGCCTACAGCCCGTCAGCGCCGCAGTTGAGGCGCTCACACATAGGCATGGATATGGGTGCATCAACCCAGTGCACACAGACACTTGGTCAAGAGTCAATTTGCACTGTGAATCACACATGTGCGGTACTTTTAACAATACATTGTGTGCCACACAGGCTGTGTGCCGATATATATCCTGTACAAAGGGAAATTAAACACAGTCCTGTATTAGATCTTTGGCATTGTGTCATCTTTTCTTACCTAGAAATAGTTCTGTGTGATCTCATCTCGCCTCTGGCGCCCAGCAGCTGCACCAATTACTCCGGCCGGCATGCGTCCAGGAGCTGGCCCCTCCTCATCTGATGATTCTGATTCAGTGAGCTCCACTGGTGTGCCCTTCCTGGTGGCGATGTTGTGCAGCATGGCACACGCTACCACTATCTTGCAACAGGTCTGGAGGCTGTATTGAAGTGCCCCTCCACTCTTATGTAGGCATCGAAACCGGCTCTTGAGTATTCCGAAGGTCCGCTCGATGGTACATCTGGTTGCTATGTGGGCACTGTTGTACCTCTGCTCCCCAGCGTTGGCAGGATTAAGGTAAGGAGTGAGTATGTAGTCCCGGACCGCATACGCACTGTCACCTGTGGGGCGAGAAAAATATTGTTGAACACTGTCCTGCCACTGCTATGCATTACTAGTGTGTCCTTCTATCACATGCAATTACCTAGTAGGTATCCCTCACCAAACTCCCCACTTGTGAGTCGGCGGTGTATCCCACTGTGGCGGAAGATGAATGAGTCGTGGGTGCTGCCTGGGTATTTAGCAACGATGTCGGTGATGATGTGCCTGGCATTACACACCACCTGTATGTTCAGGGAATGGTAGGACTTGAGATTCCTGAACACATACTCGTTCTGGGAGGGGGGGATATGGCGACATGGGTCCCATCTATGCATCCAATGACGTGGGGGAACTGTGCTATTTGATAGAACTCCTGCTTGGTCTGGTCTAGTGCCTGTGGTGTGCTGGGGAAGTGTATGTGGTTATGCAGCCTCTGTACCATGGCATCAAGGAACGCGTGGAAGAAGCGCGACAATGCACTCTGTGAGACCCCTCCTGCTGTGGCTATCACCCCCTGGAAGCTCCCTGACGCCAAGAGGTGGAGTGAGCACAGGACCTGTATGTGGGTGGGGATTGTGTGTGTCCTGCGTGTGGGGTGTTCAAGGATAGGTTTGAGCTCTGCTATTAATTCCAGGATGCTCTCTTCATCCAGCCTGTAGTTTGTATGGATCTCCTCCTCAGTCCGCTGGAGCAGGGTTATGCGCGCTCTGAAGATCCTTTCCTGGCATCTCCTTCTCTGTGCAGCAGCTCTGAGTCGCAGCCTCCTGGCTATCACGTACAGCCCTGACATTGTGGCAAACATCAGTTGCATTGTGGGTCTCTTTAAATAGGTTGCACCTGGTTACCACCTGCTCAGACTTGGTGGTAATTGCGATTCTCTATTTTGCGAATTTCGTGAATTCGCAAATTGAGAATTATTCATGCATTTCGTTTAGCGAATTCGCTAATTCTGAACACAACAATTGCGACTTTCGCTAGATTTTGTCACATTTTGCGAATTCGCAAATATTTCGCAAAATGGTATTATTCGCAATTTTGCTAATCGCTAATTATGAGAATCGCACATTGGCAGTCGGGATGTGTCTCATACATAGCGGGGCTCTGTTTTGCGATCGCAAACACCGTTTTTCTGCGATTCGCAGTGTCTGCGATCGCAAAACAGCTTCATACATATGGCCCATAGTTTTCTTTTTATATCATAATAATATTTGTAGTAACTTAAGATGTGTATTAAACATTGTAATACATATTTAATTTATTAAAAAATATTTAGATTTTTTATATTTGCATATTTATATTTTTTGTTATTTAGTATGTTTTTGAAATTATTCTATTTTACTCAAGTTAATTGGTCTGTTTCTAATGTTACACTGATTGGAGTGGGAATAGGAAATGTTACCCCTCCGCATTCCAACACTTTCCCTAATCTTGCACTGGCTGATGTGGGAATAGTAAATATTAACCTCACCACAGTCCAACACTTTCCTTAATGTTGCACTGACTGCAGTGGGAATAGTAAATTGTACCCCTCCGCAATCCAACACTTTCCCTACTGTTGCACTGACTGGAGTGGGAATAGCAAATTGTACCCCTCCGCAATCCAACAATTACCCTACTGTTACACTGACTGCAGTGGGAATAGTACATTTTACCCCTGTGTAATCCAACAGTTTCCCTACTGTTGCACTGCGTGGAGTGGGACTAGTAAATTTTACCCCTCCTGAGTCCAAAACTTTGCCCATTCTTGTATAAATTGTAGTGGGAATAGTATATGTATTAATTGTAAAATTTTATAGTTTACTTTATATTGTTTATATTTATATTATTATGTATTTGTTTATGTAAAATTATAATATTTATAATTATTAATGTTTTTATATGTAATATATTTTTAATCAATTGTTATTTAGTTTCATTTTTTATTTGTAATTAAAATGGTTTGTTTTTTAATTTTTTTATGTTATTGAATATATATATATATATATATACATTCCTCCAACAGTAAATAAAACGATCACTCCGAGGTATTTAATGCCACCAGCTGTTTAATTCTCAGACGACTGAGAATTAAACATCTGGTGGCATTAAATACCTCAGAGTGATCGTTTTATTTACTGTTGGAGGAATATTTATGTCCGGCGTGCTCCGCCGGCACGCAACGATCTGCCTGCCGAGGGCGGGGGGAGACGGAAGGAGCGACTCGTTTGGAAAATATATATATACATATATATGTGCATTTTTTATATTATTACATTTAAAAATAATATTAAATTATAATATAAATTGAAATTATTAGTTTATTAATATTTTTAATTAGATATATGTAAATATATATATATATATATATATATATATTTATATATGTATACGTATGTGTTTTACTTTTTGAAAATAATTATGATTGTTATAATTCTTTAAAAAACTATTAACTATATTTTATTTGTATTATTTTAGTGTTATTATTTAATATATTTAATGTTTACTATTTAAATTGATATATATTCAAAAAAATGATATTTAAGACAACAATATTAGTGACCAATATTTTTTTTCAATATTTCTGTAATTTACATGATAAGTATAGGATGACGATATTTTTGACATCGATATTTATGTCACGGTATTTTTGTATGGCAATATTTTGAGGGTCGATATTTTGTCAATGAACCCAGTGGAGAGGGCATGGAGTATCCGCTTGCCAGAGTTGAGATTGAGCTCAATGGCAAGACAGCCATGATTGATGTTGGGGTATGGGAAAAGCAAGGATCTGGATGTCTCTTGGCAATGCCCCTGGCTTGGTGCCTGGATCAGAAGCCTTTATGGTTTGGGCCAAGTCGCTGTGTTTACCAGAACACTGGCTTCACATCAGTCTCAGAGTGAGTCTGGGATCATCTCTGATTTGCAGGGACCAGGACAAGGTATTTTGAGGGAAAGGGCAGGCTCCGGGAAGGCAGTGACTGGGGGAGGTCACTGCTTCCGCTACAGAGGAAGAGGAGGATGAGGCTTCCGAAGTAGACCATTTGCTGGAGTCTTGGTCGATTTCAGTCCTGCAGGGTTTGTTAGCTGCTGTAGGGCCTACCAGGGAAGATTTCCGCAAGGCACAGGAAGAGTGCCCTACGCTTGTGGGACTTTGGAAGGAAGCCCAGGATCAGGTCAGCAAAAGGATGGTCGGGAAACACCATGTTGGTTGAGAAGATGGTCTACTGTATAGTGAACCGGTAAATCCCGAGCCTAGTACAAGCAAAAGGCTAGTGGTTCTATCGGTGCACATCCTGTTGTCACTGGCCCATGAATTGCCCGTAGCAGGACACTTAGGGATTTGAAAAAAAACCAGGATAGTTTGGACCCACCTTTCTACTGGCCAGGGATGCGCAGAGACACAGAGAGGTTCTGTAGAACATGACCAGCTTGCCAGATGAGTGGTAAGACAGGAGGGAAGACAAAGGCACTGTTAGTACCTCTACCAGTTGTAGGTGTTCCATTTGAGCGAATGGGAATAGATATTATTGGTCCATTTGACCCCTCTCTCACAATCAGGCAACAAGTACATCTTCTTTGTGTTGTATCACGCCACCAGGTACCCTGAAGCTGTACCTCTGAGGATCATGACTGCATAAGTAGTGGTGAGAGCTCTCCAACAGATTTTTTAGGGTTGGATTTCCAAGGACAGTAATTTCCGATGGGTAACATAGTTCATCTCTTCCTATGGGAGAAAAATGGGGTAGCAAGCTGGTTTGACATACCACTTCTCCACGACATACCACCCATAAACCAAAGGTTTGGTGGAGTGGTTTAACAAAATACTGAACAACATGATGGGAACTATGCCAGAGAACTTCAGGAAGAAGTTGGCTCTTCTCCTGCCATGTCTCTTGTTTGCTTAACAAGAGATTCCACAGAAGGGAGTAGGGTTCAGTCCCTTTAAGCTTTTGTATGAACACCCGGTACAGGGTCCACTCACCTTAGTAAAAGAGGGTTGGGAGGGACCCTCAAAGTCTCCACAGAAGGATGTGATGGAGTATGTGATTTGCTTCAGGAAGTTGATGGCGCAATACATGGGTCAGGCAAAGGAAAATCTTCAGGCCAGCCAAATGCTGATGAAGGAATGGTATTACCAGAAAGCTATGCTGACTGGGTATCAAGAAGGTCAGGAGGTGTTGGTGCTAAAGCCTATTTCTCCCAGGGCTTTGGAGGACAAATGGTGTGGGCCATACAAAGTAGTTTAGAAAGTGTATGAGGTATACTACTAGGTGGACACAGATGCCACAAAGGAATCAAGATGGTGTTCCATGTGAACAGGCTGAAGCCTTACCTCCGGAGAGGCTACAAAGTGAATGTCATGGCTGTGGCAGAGGAAGTTGAGGAGGAGAGTGAGCCTCTTCCTGACTTGCTGCTTTGTGACATGAAGGGTGGCACTGTGAAAGGGATTCAGCTAACCCTTGAGTTAACGCCTGAGAAGCAGAGAGAGTGTAGAGAGGTGTTGGGATGGTTTGCCAACCTCTTCTTACTGACTCCAGGGTTGACACCTGTCTGTGTGCATGACATAGACAAGTGTGACAGTCTGCCAGTGAAGGGCAGAATGTACAGGATGTCTGACCGAGTTAAGGGAAGCATTAAGGCAGAAGTTGGCAAAATGTTGAACCTGGGAGTAATTGAGAGATCTTGTAGTCTTTGGTCTAGTCCTGTGGTTCTAGTACCAAAGCAAGAGTCAACGGACTTGTGGCTCTGCGTGGACTACCGAGCCCTCAATGAGGCAACCAAAAACGCTGCCCATCCAGTTCCCTGAGTGGATGAGCTTGCAGATCGAATAGGTGCTGCAAAGTACTTGAGCACCTTGGATCTGACCAGTGGTTATTGGAAGACTGCTTTGCCACCAAATGCTTAGGAGAAGACTGCATTCTCTATGCCAGAGGGGCTGTATCCATTTAGGGTGATGCCCTCTGGATTGAAGAATGCTCCTGCCACTTTTTAGTGTCTAGTGAACCATGTTCTCACAGGGTTGGAGGAGTTCTGTGTGGCTTACTTGGATGATATTGTGGTGTTCAGCAAATTCATGGAAGGAATACCTGAGGCACATTGGACAGGTGTTGGCAAGGATACAGCAGGCAAAAATGGCCATCAAGTCAACTAAATGTCAGGTGGGGCAGTCCTCTGTAGTCTACCTTGGGCATGAGGTGGGGGACAGGACGATTCACATGTTGTATGCCAAGATTCAGCCTGTGAAGGAGTAAGAGGTACATACTACCCAGACTCAGGGGAGAGCTTTTTAGGACTCACAGGGCATTACCAAAACTTTGTGGAAACTATGGAAGTATAGTTGCCCCACTGACTGCTTTGACCTCTAATAAGGAACCCAGGAAGAGAATATGGACTGCAGAGTGTCAAAAGGCATTTGGGGAAATTAAGAAGGAACTATGCACTACACCAGTACTGAGAGCATGTGACTGTAGTCAGCCTTTTATTGTACAGACTGATAACTCTCACAAAGGAGTTAGAGCGGTGTTGGCTCAACTGGATAACAAAGAAAGAGAGTGCCTGGTAGCGTTTATTAGTAGGAGATTACTACTCAGAGAGCAGACCTGGGTGGCTATTTAGAAGGAGTGCTTTGGCTCAGTGTGGGCCTTGCAAACAGTTCTACCCATATTTGTTTGGCACTAAATCTATGGGGCAAACAGATCATAAGCCACAGAAATAGTTGATGGCTATGAAGGGAGAGAGTTGTTGAGATGGTCTATTTGTTGCAAGGGATAGACTTTTTAGTGGATGTTGGACTTGGCCCTTTTTGCAGGGTCATCCCTGAACTTTTTGCCTTCCTCCTAGTCTTTTTTCTGACCTGGTGTTGATGGTTTTAGGACTCTGGGTACTTTAGCACTGCTGTCCAGTGTAAAGTGCGTGTGCTCTCTGTGGTAAACATGGTAAGATTGGTCGACACCTGTTTGGCGTATTTAATTTACCTGTCAGTCCCTTGTAAAGTGGTATCTCAGATACCCAGGGCCAGTAAATTAAATGCTACTGGTGGGCTTGCAGCGCTGATTGCGCCACCCACCAAAGTAGCCTTTCAAACCTGTCTCAGACCTCTGCCATTGCAGGGCCTGTGCGCGCAGTTTACTGCCGCTGTGATGTGGCACATAGAGTGGTTGCCACGTCTGTGACCCCCCTTTTGCTGTATATCAGTCACCCCTAAGGTCGGCCCTAGCTAGCCCTATGGGCAGGGTGCAATGTAGGTAAAAGGTAGGACATGTACCTTAAGTGTATGACATGTCCTGGTAGTGACAAACAGCCATTTTGATTTCTCACTGCTGTGAGGCTGCCCTCTCATAGGAATGCATTGGGGATTCCCTGATAAGTGTTTCAGTGGTAATTCCTGATATGAGAGGAGCAGCGTGGTCAAGTTTGGTATGTTTGGAATAGTAATACTAAATGCTGCGTAATGGTGTTCGCAGATTTATTATTACTATTTTAGAAATGCCACTTTTAGAAGTTGGTATTTCTGTGTGCTATGTGTCTTTGTGCCTGCCTGATGTGTATTGCATGTCTGGCTCTGGAGTGACAGGGGCTGGTGAGGTGTGTGGCTCCAGAGGGGCAGGGGGAGTCAGCGCGAGGCTGAATAGGCAAATCTGCATTTGGAGTAGTGGGAGGAGTAGCCCCTGACCCTGAATAGGTCTGTGCCTGCCTTGTTCAATGCTGGCTCCACCCCCCCTGTGGTGTGTCTGGGGCCAGAGCTTAACCTGACAAAGGAGGGTGTGAGCACTGTATAGAAAGTTGTAGTAATCACGCTGGCCAGGGTTGTGATTAGCAGGTTTATTAAGGCTACACATAGAAGGGAGAAGGTGCCGACCAACTCCCACTGCAGCTCCAGCTCAACTGAATAAACATCACAGTTGCTAGGAGCTATAAAACATTCTTAGACTGGAATAGAACACAGGCAATATGGCTAAAGCAAAGTGAACAAAAACTAAATATAACATATCTTCCTCCTTTCCAAAGCAAAAACAAAAACAACAAAACTAAACAACAACAAAAAACAGAATCAAGATCTATATCTAGCAGGTTTAACAATATGTCTGGAACTTCGTCTGACGATGGTTTGTTCCGAGCAAGAAGGTTCAGATGTTTGATAAAAGGAGGCTGAGACCTTGGCGCGAACCTTTACAACCCTATTGAGGTTCCACCAATGTCCTCCCGAGACTTTAACAGCATTTCCAACAATCTTAATAACTTTAATCGGCTCACTGAACTTACAATCCCCTTTCCTAGTGTGCACCGGGGATTTGATTCTTACCATATCCCCCACCACAAGGGGAACAACTTTAGCAGCTTTCTTAATGTCAAACCATTCCTTTTGTTTGACCTGAGAATCAGTCACATTTTCCAAAACAGTAGACATTAATCTGGAGACATCTGATTCAGACTTTACCCACTTACCCATCCAACCAGGCCTGAAATTGGTATTGGCCTTCCTTCCTCTGACTAACTCAAAAGGAGAGACTTTGGTGGAGGAGTGGGGTGTTGTCCTATAGAACCAAACTAAACTGTCTAAAGCCTTCTGAACATCATGTTTACCCGCTCTCGCCCATCTGATGCACTCCCCAATCACCCGATTCATTCTCTCCACAAGTCCGTTTGACTGGGGGTGATAACCAAATGGTACTGACCTGCTATACGATGCAACCGTATTTAATTGGTGTTTTAAATGTTCAACATAGATTTGTATTGACACGTTTTAGGCTAGATATTTTTCATCGTTTGACAACCTTTCCCACTACTAACAACTGGTCTCGTCAATTAATATGCTGTCCTTGCGACCAGATCTCTAAACAATCAACTATTCATGTACTGTTTTTCTGCAAATTTTATACAGACCTAAGGATTATTTTTATAAAGCCTCTAATGAAATCGTTAAATTTTAGACAATGCAGACCAGCCTACTTATACCTACAATTGCTCCCGGACTTGTATACATGTGTGGTAGTGGCAAGATTTTTGAGGTCTGTTATCACTAAAAGGAAGTTTTTAACTGCTGCATTTTAAATCGGCAATCGTTTTTACTGTACCTGTTTTTTAATGATTTGATTAACACTTCTCATTTTTAAATTTGTACTGAACTGTAAGCTTTTATGATTCTTTGTCTGAATCGAATAAAGTTGATTTGATTTGATTTGACTGGGGGTGATATAAAGAAGTTTTAAAGTGTTTAACTCCTGATTCTGACAGAAAACTTTGAAACTCATGACTCACAAATTGTGTGCCATTGTCAGAGATAAGGACTTCAGGGCACCCTTCCCTCAACCACACTTCTTTTCAAAATAGAATAATGGCCTTGGTATTGGCTTCTTTGACCAATTTGACCTCCGGCCATTTGGATGTGTAGTCCATGAGAACCAATACGAACCGAGAACCCCCTTGAAGACAGTCATAAGGTCCCATGATATCTATTCCAAGCTTCAACCATGGTCCTTGTGGGCACTCGATCGGCATTAAAGGCGGAACTGATACCTTCAAACTTTTATCAGCCGCACCACAAACACAACAATTCAAAACGACATCCTCAATTTCAGTATCCATGCTTGGCCACCAGTAAGTGTCTCTTATCCTACGCTCGGTGAGGGTACAGCCAAGATGACCATCATGAGCTCTACGTATTATCTCCTTGCGAAATGCATGGGGTGGAATAAATTTCTCACCTCTAAGGAGTAAGCCATCCTCCAAAGAAAGTTCATCCTGTATCTTCCAAAAAGGCTGAATACAAGGATTATCTGTTTTCTCCCTAGGCCAACCCTCAATGACGGGAGAGCACACCTCTTGAAGAACACAATCAGTTTCAACAGCTCGCATCCATTCACTCTCCGAACAGAGATTCATTCCAGGTATTTCTAACGCTGCTACCAAACAGTCATCACGGTCCTCATTTGAAAAATCATGCAAATTTACATTGTCACATTCTTCAGACTTGACAGGGAACCTAGACAAAAAGTCAGCTCGTACATTCTTTCGCCCAGCGATATGTTGGACATCAAACTGGTACTGAAGAAGTTTAGAAACCATGCGTAGAATCCTAGGAGTTGAACATTTGCTCATTCCCCCTCCGAGAATATTGACCAAAGGTTTGTGGTCAGTCTGTAGTAAAAAACGTTTGCCCCAAATATAAGAGCGAAACTTCTCAATGGCCCATGTACAGGCCAACAACTCCCTCTCTATGACTGAGCACTGAAGTTCGGCAGGTCTCAGGACTCTAGAAGCAAAGCATATAGTGTTCTCAACACTCCTGTCAGTCTGAGTCAACATGGCACCCAAACCCACTTGGCTGGCATCTACAGTGATACAGCAGGACAGGTTGGGGTCAAACGGTTTGAGAGTAGAATCACTTTTCATTGAAGACTTGATGGTATTAAGGGCAACCACACAATCAGTACACCATTCGAACTTCACCCCTTTCTTGAGCAAACTGCTGATGGGTCTCACAATCGAAGCAAAGTTAGGAACAAATCTCGAGTAATACTCTCACAGACCCAAAAGAGATTTGACTCCTGCCTTGTCTACTGGAGCTGGGGCGTCTAAGATTGCTGTCAACAACCCGGATTTAGGGCTGACCCCAACATTTGAAATAACATGACCCAAGTATTCCACTTTGGAACGCAAGAACTCACACTTCTCTTCCTTAAGTACCACACCATTCTTCTTAAAAAGAGTTAAAACATTGTCAAGTATTGAGTTATGAGAAGTCAAATCACTCCCAAAAACAAGTACATCGTCTTGAAAGACTAAGACCCCCTCAACTCCTTTCAAAATGTTGACCATTATTCTTTGAAAAACTGAGGCTGCAGATGCAAGCCCAAAAGGCATGCGACAATATCGGAAGGTGCCCAAAGGGGAGACAAAGGCAGTCAAATGACGGGATCCGGGGTCTAATTCTACCTGGTGGTATGCAATAGCTAAGTCTAACTTTGTAAAGTAACAAGCACCCTTGGTGGAAGCAAGAAGATCATTTATTCTTGGTAAAGGATGGGAGTCTACCCAAATTTCCTTATTTAAGGATCTTAAATCCACACATACGTGGAGATCTCCCCCCCTTTTTCTGGCCACGACCAAAGGCGACAACCACAGTGAAGATTCTGTGGCTCAATGATCCCTTTAGAGCAAAGACTTTTAAGCTCCTTCTCTAAATCATCTCTAACACTGAATGGGACCCCCCTCAGCTTGTGTTTAACTGGTATGGCCCCATCCTTTACAACTATCTTATGTTTGAAACCTTTTATTTTTCCTAATGTGTTACCAAAAACTTCAGGAAACTTGTCTTTCCAAGCTTGACTTTCTTCTTCGTTGCCAACCACTAAAACTTGTTCTATGGCACCTGGCTTGAGTATCATCCCAAAGAGTCCCTGATGAAACCACCCCAAAATGTTGAGACCCTTGACAGCAACGTATATCTTTCCTTTGATCCTTCTATCTTTGAACATCAACTCATCTTCGAAGAAGCCTAAGAGATCAATTTTACGTCTTTCATAGGACACCGGTGACCTGTCAGGAGGAGAAAGGGTTTGAGATCCTTTCAAACTTCATCAAATAGCCTTTGCGTTATCATAGTTAACTTAGCTCCTGAGTCAACTAACAGTTTAATAGTGTGAGGACCTACGCTAATGTAAACCACAGGATCAATACATGAGGATGGATCACCCTCAACCACCTCTTTAGAATGACTAATGGAATTGTTTTCCTCATACGTGACTACAGATACGATCTCAGTATCAGAATCACTGTCGGATTCAATCGAACAAACAGTAGGTTTCTTGAAATTCCTTTTCTTGAGACAAACTTTTGCAAAGTGCCCCATCTTTTTACAATAGTTACACATAATGTCTATAGCAGGACATTTAGCCCCCTTTGATGGAACGAATTCCCACATCTCAAACATATATTACTGTTTCCCTTCAAAAAATTAGAACTTTGAGGTTTAGGTTTGAAGGAAGTGTTGCCTGAACTGGCAGAAACGTTGGATGAATTAGCATTGGATTTAACACGTTGCTTGGAAGAACTGGTAACATTGACAACATTGACAACATCATTAAGTTTCTCATCAAGCTCCTTGAGAGAAACCATGGAAATTTCAATACTTTTGGCGATTTTTATAGTTTCTTTCAAAGAGGGATCTGCCAAACTCAAAAGTTTTTGTCTGATAGACTTGTCTTTACAATGGCAGACAAATTGATCTCTAATCAATTGCTCAGTGAAATTGTCAAACTTACAATCCGCAGCAAGCTTGCGTAATGTTGAAATGTACGAATCTACATCTTCAAATTCCGTTTGTTTTCTTTTGAAGAATTTGTGCCTCAAAACCATGAGACTCGGTTGTTTATCGAATCTGTGTTTGAGTTTCAATACTGTTTGCTGATATTCATCTAAGTCTTGGGATTCTTCTTGTGTTAAGGGTGGTAGGTGTTTAAAGATTGACCTTCCTTCAAACCCTACAGAATGCAATAGTAAACATTTCTTCCTCTCTGCAACAAAACGAGAAGCACCTATGGCACCTAAGAACGTTTCGAAGGCGTCGTGCCAAATTTCCCAACAAATTGAGGGATCTCCAGGAGACTCTAGAAATGCAGGAGGAGGATTAACAGATTGTAAGGTGCACATTTCTGATGAAGAAATGATAGATGGAAAAATATATAGAAGAAATGTGAAGAGATAATAAAGAAGCAAAACACACACTGTAAAAAATGAAGGTGCGTGTATCACCGTAGTATCTTTAGATCATATTGGCTACGACATAAAATGGTGTGTATATCACCGTGGTATCAGCAAACAGCAGTAAAAGTTACAAAGGTGTGTGTGTCACAGAAACAGTGCACACAAGGTAAAGGTGGTGTGTGTGTCACTGCGTTTTATTTTGAGTCACCAAAGCAGTGCACACAAGGTAATAGTGGTGTGTGTGTCACCGCTTAAACAAAGTAGGTTGAGCTTGGAGAAGCGCTAGAACAATAAGCAACTGGTGTGTGTATCACCGTGTGATACACTGTACACTGTACGCTGTAGAGAAATCCAGTAGACAGGAATCCGAATTAGCCCAATCCAAAATGGCATCCGCAACGTGAACGTGACGATTTGACGGCACGAAGAAGACGTGTCATCAAAGGTAGAAACGTCACAAGCAGCAGCGTCTATTCGGAGCAGGAGCAAAGCAAGAATTGGAATGCTCTAAGGGAATGTGAGGTAAGATGGCTTGACTTTTAAGCTCCTTGTTAAGGCCCCATCCTTTACAACTATCTTAGGTTTGAAACCTTTCCAACTATCTTATGTTTGAAACCTTTTATTTTTCCTAATGTGTTACCAAAAACTTCAGGAAACCTGTCTTTCCAAGCTTGACTTTCTTCTTCGTTGCCAACCACTAAAACTTGTTCTATGGCACCTGGCTTGAGTATCATCCCTTCCTCGTCGCCAATTATTTTGTACTAATCACGCTGGCCAGGGTTGTGATTAGCAGGTTTATTAAGGCTACACATAGAAGGGAGAAGGTGCCGACCAACTCCCACTTCTACTCCAGCTCAACTGAATAAACATCACAGTTGCTAGGAGCTATAGAACATTCTTAGACTGGAATAGAACACAGGCAATATGGCTAAAGCAAAGTGAACAAAAACTAAATATAACAAAAGTGCTGCCGTACCCCCCAGAACTAGTTGGGACTGGTTCCCCAAGCCCTGTGCCAGGGCAGAAAAAAGACCAAGCCTGATATAAATTTTGGGGCTTTGACCCCATGTCTGTGTGCTGATTTGGAACTGGTAGCCAGCAGGCTGCTGGACTGCCAGGAGGAACCGCCGCCTGGCACCAGGCTGTTACCTGTTGGGGAGGGGCTGGAGGGACTGCCCCTCTGCTTAGGGTCCCTGCGTGCTGGCCTGCCTGCTGTACCTCTGCCCTGTTCTCTGGTCCTCTACAAGAGGAACTGTAGCGATTGGGAAAGCTCCATGAGCCCTGCAATTGCTGATAGGGAGGCACGGTGAAGTACCTTGTTCCTGACTGCCGAGAGGAGCCCTGCATGTGCCCTATATTGGTCTCTGCGGTGGAGATAGGCTGAATGCTGTGGGCTGCAGGAAACAAGTAGAGGCCGCTGATGAAGGGCCCCTGGTGAGGGAAGCTCCAGGAGGGGAGAGCTTTAAAGACACAGCCGGTGCGCGTGTCGGTGAAACCTACAGAACGAGCGTGGTGGGTGCTCCGCATTTCCTGGGTGGTATGCACCCGAGGCTACTGATTCCAAACCCAGAAGGAGTGCGCGGCCTGGAAAGTGATGCCAGGCAACCAGTGTGACATGGAAGGTGGAGGGGACGCATCGGCGTCATCCGCCGCCCCAGCCACCAAGGACCAAAGTGGCCGCGCACGGCTGAGAGAAGGACCGCCTCCCGCAGGAGCCTGCAGCGAGGTTAGTGCCGGCAACTTCAGCTCATCCCTGGTCCCAAACCGCACTGTCAGGGCAGGTCTGCTGGGGACGAGACCTCCGACGCGCTCCAGATAGGAAGGAGCTACGCCGCATCCTTCCCAGTTGCTGCACTGGCCCGCCTCTGAGGAGTTCACTGTTCCCGGCCCGGGAACCGGATGAGGCCACCCACACGTGCCATCCTTACAGCCGTCATCGAGGCCCATGAGGGCTAAGGACGGGCTGCAGCGCCGTGGGAGCTGGTGCAAAAGTAGCGGGATACTGGCCACCCATGGCCTGTTATTGTCGGGACGAGACTGGGTGTGTGTGGTGGCCCGCCCCCGTATTTGGTGTACTGGGCCCAAGGGTATTCTTGTTTGGCCAGAACGGGGTGAGACCTCGACGGAGGCCCCCCACTTAGTGAAAGAGGGAGAATGCCGCAGTCCCGGTAGTAGGTGGGCAGGTGGCCCAGATGCCTACGTATGGGAAACCAAATTACCGCCTAGTATCTAATAGGGACCCAGGAGATACGTGCCCTATGTGATGATAAGGGTGTTTGTAGTATTTGGGCATATGGTAATGTGATGGTGGCCTAATGGGCTCACAGATGACATGCTGGTGATCCTCATATTTCAGGGCGTGCTTGCGACTTATGTGTCTTACCTTGAGAGTTTTATGCCTAATGGGTTTATGCCTAATGTGGTTGCATAATGTGATGATGCATAATATGGTTTCTGCATAATGTGATTATGCATACTGGGTTTATGCCTAATGCTGATACCAGTAGTTACTGGTTGTGTTATTTTCACTACTTGTGATTCTAATGGTTATGCCAGTGGCCCAATTGGCCCTGTCCTGTATATAATCCCCTGTAAAGTATTGCCTAGTGCCAGGTGGCACAGTGAATATTTGTGATTATGATCTAATGTGTTTATGAGCAATACAAAGGCTATTTTTTTATATAACCTTGTGTGGAGTTTCTTTGGTGGTGTGCCAAGTGTGTCGCTGCTGTGTGTGTGTGTTGCGCAAACGCTTTACACATTGCCTCTGGGATAAGCCTGACTGCTCTGTCAAGCTACCAAGGGGGTGAGCAGGGGTTATCTTCGGTGTGTAACTCCCTTGCCCTGACTAGAGTGGTGGTTTCTGCCTGGCTTAGGCGCTTGCCCTAGCCAACCAGAAATCCCATTTCTAACAGTGGAGCACAGAGCCGGCTTGAGCCATGGGTTTGCTGACGTACTTTCCTGCTGGTTTTACCGATCTGACCACCCAACCTCTCCAGGTTAGGAGTTTGTTCAGGGTGTTCAGATCCGGGAGGGGTGTTTGTTGCCATAGAAAAGTCCTCTGTATGTTTATCGATGTGTACCCCTAACCTTAGAACCCAACCGTACTGTTGTCTGGATCCCTAATGCGGATTTATTCTAATAGGCTAACACGGATCATGCATGTAAGCCATGACATAGCCTTGTCTCAAGGATTGTGATCTTGTTGGATGGGGACGGGCGCCCACATGCGCTACCCTTATAGTGGTGGAAGGCTACTGCCTTCGCCAGGAGTTAAGCAGCACAAGCCTGATGCTGGTAGCATACCCTTCAGTGATCAGTAGTACTGAACAGGACCTTTTTACCCTGTGTCACAGGAGTGAGGCCTACATGCTCACTCATCTTTTTAAAAGGTTCACTGCTGTGTGCTTAACTCACCCTTTGCCTACATCAGGTCAGTTGTGGAGTGCTGCGAAGCACAGGAGTAGTGACTGCGTTATTTGTATGTGTGCCTGGGAAGAGTACAGTGCAAGGATGGAGTAGTGTGCAGTGCATGTGTAGATAGTTCATGTACTGGGCATGTGTATGTAGAGAGGTATACATTACAAAAAGAGATGTAGGGCTGTGCAGAGTATGTGTGGATAAAGCATGTGCTGAATGTAGGTGAGCTTGTGTGGAGTACAATACGAAGGGTGAAGTGTTGTGCAGCGCGCACATAGTGAATGTGTGTGCTGGCTTTGTTTGTGCTTGTAAAGTACACAACCTGGTTAAAGATAGAAACCCAAAAAGCAAACAAACAATCCACCTACTCAAATGCTCAAAAGAAGCCCTTAATAAGCAATCAGAAAAACTACGTTAGTTACTAAACACATGTTCCTTTATTGAAATGCATCAACATCTTTAAACATCGGTTTTGCACGAAAAAGAATTTCAGTGAATATTCCACTTAAATTATTCACGTCAACTTAATTGCTCTTTCATTCTTTGTTAAGCCTCCATTCCCCCCAAAAAGCCAAAGTTGATGTGAACAATTTAAGTGGAATATTTACTGAAAAACACTTTCTGTGCAAAACCGATGTTTAAGATGTTGATGCATTTCAATAAAGGATCATTTGTTTAGTAACTAAAGAAATTTTCTGATTGTTTGGCTGGTTTGGTCACGGTGACGCTGTCCATGGCCGCCTGCAAGATGGAAGGGAGTGTTATGTTCCCGGGGCCGTGGGATCACCGCACTTTCTTGTGCTTGCTCACTCTGATGGCCTTCTCGTCTAGCATAGTGGCCCTGGGTGAGTTTTAATAAGTCACCGCATTTCTTCCAGGTTTTTATGAAAGCGTACTTTTGGAATTCCCTAAAGGTTTGCCTTCCATCTTCACATTTCTGGCGCTTTTTTAAAACAAAAGTTTGCAGCTCGATCAGGGACAGTCTTCGTTCTTAGCAAGGCAAAATGGTCACAAGGCATGTACATATCTAATGTTAGTGAATACACGGTGCGAAATTGGCGTAGTTCGCAGAGTTTTGCTACGCGAAACTCCACGCAGTTACAAAAAACTCTGCGAAGTTCCGCGAGTGGCGGAGTGCAGTGCGAACTGCAGTTTGTGCTGGTATTCCTGCCGCTCGGGTAGAAATTCTACCAGAGCGGCAGCTCGCGAAGTTACCGCTTGCGATCGCGAACTTACCGTTCACGATCGCGAGCGGGGAAAAAACTCCGCTGCACATTGCAAAGCAGAGTTTTCTGCACTCTACGAGCTCCGCGGAGTGCAGAAAACTCCGCAAACTCCGCGAGCGGAGCGAAGTTCACCGCTCAGGCCTAGTTATAATTCAATATTTCTTATTGCAAGAGGTGCTTTTTTTCCGTAAAGAAAACCCCAGAAATGACACGACAGTTCATATAAATTTCATTTCACATGATGTATCGTCGCATAACAAGACAACATTTAACTACAGTAACAGCACCACATCCATATAAAGAGAAATTCATAAATTTTCAGCATCATATTTCACTGCAGAGAAATTAATCTGTTGCATGTTACTGATGTTTATTTAGTGAGCTTCACGGAGATATTCATAGTCTAAAAACTGCTTCTTGCAGATGAACTTACTTTCACACTGGTCCATTGGTGAGAGGAAGGTGCCATCTAGGCAAGCACACTTATAGCCATGGATATGAACTGGCGGCAGCAGGCAGAGAAGGCTGCAGGCTCCTCCGACACACGGAGAGGGCGTGCCTAATATAAGGGATATTATGCGGTTGGATCAAATGCCGTACACGTACAGGAGTCAAGAGGAAACGTTACTTTGAACTAGAAATAAAGGGGGATATGTACAATGAAGTGGCGGAGCGTGTCGTCAGCTTCCTGGGCTTAACGACACGCTCCGCCACTTTGAAACGCAAGGCTGCACCATATTTACAAGAATGTGGTGCAGCCTAGCGTTTCCCCATGCAATGGCGCTAAGTTTAACAACTTGTGATGTCATCAGTGATGTCACTGACCATGTCATGAGTGATGTAATATGTGACGTCATCAGCAGTGCATTGCGGGGGCGCGAGTTATAGTTAGCTGAACTAACTATAACGGGGGAATTTCTATGGTTTTGTACGAGTGAAATGTCCAACTAACTATAACTGTCCCTAAAACCTATGGTTTTTTCAGTGAATTTCAAAGGTTTTTTAAATGCTAATTTCTAACTATAACGTGTCTGAAACCTATGGTTTTTTCAGTGAATTTCAAAGGTTTTTTAAATGCTAATTTCTAACTATAACGTGCCTGAAACCTATGATTTTTAAGTGAATTTCAAAGGTTTTTTAAATGCTAGTTTCTAACTATGCCTACAGAGGTAGGACATGTGAAGAAAGAAGAAAAACGCACAGAAAGAAGCAAAAGATGTGCAGAAAGAACCAACAGAGGAGCAGAAAGAGGCCTTGTTGCAAAATCATCCTGTGCCCACAACTTTTTCAGACGGGTACTGGTGGTAACTGACTCTGACTAACCAGAGCCAGTGCTATGCTAAAAGACACTTAGAATACAGTGAAAACACCTACATACACTAGGGAACACTATGCGTTGGGGTACCCCGCTGTGATTAGCATGACCTCCTCTGCAAGTCCCTAGTACATAATAGGGCAGGGGGATTAAACTACCTCTTAAAACGCGCTACATGGCGCGTTTGCACAGTGGTGAAGGGAGGGGGGCCTGAGGTGACATGTGTGCAAACGCGCCCCGTGGCGCGTTTTAAGTTGCGGGATTAAGTCCCCTTGAATCCTGAGGGTCCCTGGGGCCCTAACTAGCCCCCCAGGTACCTACAGTTAGGACCACAGAGCTGAGTTGCAGAGAGGCGTTCCGAGGCCACGCACCTTTTTTCACCTCTCTGCAACGCAACTCTGTTGTGCTTACTGAAGGTACCTGCTGGGCTAGTTGGCCCCCAGGGTCCCTCAGGATTCAAAGGGAATTAATTCCCCAACTTAAAACGCACCACAGGGTGTGTTTGCGCACATGCCACCTGAGGCCCCGCCCCCTCCCTTCACCACTGTGCAAACGCACCCCGTGGAGCGTTTTAAGTTGGGGGATTAGGTCACCTTGAATCCTGAGGGTCCCTGGGGCCCAACTAGCCCACCAGGTACTTCCAGTAAGCACCACAGGCCTGCGTTGCAACGCCTGTAACAAATTGTGCAGTTGTGTTTAGGTAGTGAAGAGGGTCGTGCTGGGGGTAGTGTTTTAGGGTTTAGGGTAGTGCAGTGGTGTTTGTGTAGTGTAGGGGTCATGCTGGGGGTAGATTTAGGGTTTAGGGTAGTGCAGTGGTGTTTGGGTAGTGTAGGGAGTCGTGCTGGGGGAGTGTTTTAGGGTTTAGGGTAGTGCAGTGGTGTTTGGGTAGTGTAGGGGGTCGAGCTGGGGGTAGTGTTTTAGGGTTTAGGGTAGTGCAGTGGTGTTTGGGTAGTGTAGGGGGTCGTGATGGGGGTAGTGATTTAGGGTAGTGCAGTGGTGTTTGGGTAGTGTAGGGGGTACTGCTGGGGGTAGTTTTTTAGGGTTTAGGGTAGTGCAATGGTGTTTGGGTAGTGTAGGGGTACTGCTGGGGGTAGTGTTTTAGGGTTTAGGGTAGTGCAGTGGTGTTTGGGTAGTGTAGGGGGTACTGCTGGGGGTAGTGTTTTAGGGTTTAGGGTAGTGCAGTGGTGTTTGGGTAGTGTAGGGGTTCGTGCTGGGGGTAGTTTTTTAGGGTTTAGGGTAGTGCAGTGGTGTTTGTTTAGTGTAGGGGGTAGTGTTTTAGGGTTTAGGGTAGTGCAGTGGTGTTTGTGTAGTGTAGGAAGTCATGTTTTAGGGTTTAGGGTCGTGCAGTGGTCTTTGGGTAGTGTAGGGAGTTGTGCGGGGGGTAGTGTTTTAGGGTTTAGGGTAGTGTAGTGGTCTTTGGGTAGTGTAGGGGTCGTGCGGGGGTAGTGTTTTAGGGATTAGGGTAGTGCATTGGTGTTTGGGTAGTGTAGGTGGTCATGCGGGGGTAGTGTTTTAGGGTTTAGGGCAGTGCAGTGGTGTTTGGGTAGTGTAGGGGTTCATGCTGGGGGAGTGTTTTAGGGTTTAGGGCAGTGCAGTGGTGTTCGGGTAGTGTAGGGGGTCGTGCTGGGGGAGTGTTTTAGTGTGTAGGGCAATGCAGTGGTGTTCGGGTAGTGTAGGGGGTCGTGCTGGGGGGAGTGTTTGAGGGTTTAGGGCAGTGCAGTGGTGTTCGGGTAGTGTAGGGGGTCGTGCTGGGGGGAGTATTTTAGGGTTTAGGGTAGTGCAGTGGTGTTCGGGTAGTGTAGGGGGTCATGCTGGGGGTAGTGTTCTAGGGTTTAGGGCAGTGCAGTGGTGTTCGGGCAGTGTAGGGGGTCGTGCTGGGGGTGGTGTTTTAGGGTTTAGGGCAGTGCAGTGGTGTTCGGGCAGTATAGGGGGTCGTGCTGGGGGTGGTGTTTCAGGGTTTAGGGCAGTGCTGTGCTGTTCGGGCAGTGTAGGGGGTCGTGCAGGGGTGGTGTTTCAGGGTTTAGGGCAGTGGTGTTCGGGCAGTGTAGGGGGTCGTGCTGGGGGTGGTGTTTCAGGGTTTGGGGCAGTGCAGTGGTGTTCGAGCAGTAAAGGGGTGGTGCTGGGGGTGGTGTTTCAGGGTTTAGGGCAGTGCAGTGGTGTTCAGGCAGTGTAGGGGGCGGTGCAGGGGGTGGTGTTTCAGGGTTTAGGGCAGTGCAGTGGTGTTCGGGCAGTGTAGGGGGCGGTGCAGGGGATGGTGTTTCAGGGTTTAGGGCAGTGCAGTGGTGTTCGGGCAGTGTAGGGGGTGGTGCAGGGGTGGTGTTTCAGGGTTTAGGGCAGTGCATTGGTGTTCGGGCAGTGTAGGGGGTCCTGCTGGGGATGGTGTTTCAGGGTTTAGGGCAGTACAGTTTTGTTCAGGCAGTGTAGGGGGTCGTGCTGGGGCTGGTGTTTCAGGGTTTAGGGCAGTGCAGTGGTCTTCGGGCAGTGTAGGGGGTCGTGCTGGGGCTGGTGTTTCAGGGTTTAGGGCAGTGCAGTGGTGTTCGGGCAGTGTAGGTGGTGGTGCTGGGGCTGGTGTTTCAGGGTTTAGGGCAGTGCAGTGGTGTTCGGGCAGTGTAGGGGGTCATGCTGGGGCTGGTGTTTCAGGGTTTAGGGCAGTGCAGTGGTGTTCGGGCAGTGTAGGGGGTCTTGCTGGGGCTGGTGTTTCAGAGTCTAGGGCAGTGCAGTGGTGTTCGGGCAGTGTAGGGGGTCTTGCCGGGGCTGGTTTTTCAGGGTTTAGGGCAGTGCAGTGGTGTTCGGGCAGCGTAGGGGGTCGTGCTGGGGGTGGTGTTTCAGGGTTTAGGGCAGTGCAGTGGTGTTCGGGCAGTGTAGGGGGTCGTGCTGGGGCTAGTGTTTCAGGGTTAAGGGCAGAGCAATGGTGTTCAGGCAGTGTAGGGGTTGTGCTGGAGGTGGTGTTTCAGGGTTTAGGGCAGTGCAGTGGTGTTTGGGCAGTGTAGGGGGTCTTGCTGGGGGTGGTGTTTCAGGGTTTAGGGCAGTGGTGTTCAGGCAGTGTAGGGGGTCTTGCTGGGGGTGATGTTTCAGGGTTTAGGGCAGTGCAGTGGTGTTCGGGCAGTGTAGGGGTCGTGCTGGGGGTGGTGTTTCAGGGTTTAGGGCAGTGCAGTGGTGTTCGGCAGTGTAGGGGGTGGTGCAGGGGGTGGTGTTTCAGGGTTTAGGGCAGTCGTGTTCGGGCAGTGTAGGGGGTCGTGCTGGGGGTGGTGTTTCAGGGTTTAGGGCAGTGCAGTGGTGTTCGGGCAGTGTAGGGTGTCATGCTGAGGGGTGGTGTTTCAGGGTTTAGGGCAGTGCAGTGGTGTTCGGGCAGTGTAGGGGGTCGTGCAGGGGGTGGTGTTTCAGGGTAGTGCAGTGGTGTTTGGGCAGTGTAGGGGGTCGTGCAGGGGTGGTGTTTCAGGGTTTAGGGCAGTGCAGTGGTGTTCGGCCAGAGTAGGTGGTCTTGCTGGGGGTGGTGTTTCAGGGTTTAGTGCAGTGGTGTTCGGGCAGTGTAGGGGGTCGTGCTGGGGGTGGTGTTTCATGGTTTAGGGCAGTGCAGTGGTGTTCCGGCAGTGTAGGGGGTCGTGCAGGGGGTGGTGTTTCAGGGTTTAGGGCAGTGCAGTGGTGTTTGGGCAGTGTAGGGGGTCGTGCTGGGGGTGGTGTTTCAGGGTTTAGGGCAGTGCAGTGGTGTTCGGGCAGTGTAGGGTGTCGTGCTGAGGGGTGGTGTTTCAGGGTTTAGGGCAGTGCAGTGGTGTTCGGGCAGTGTAGTGGGTCATCCAGGGGGTGGTGTTTCAGGGTTTAGGGCAGTGCAGTGGTATATGGGCAGTGTAGGGGGTTGTGCAGGGGGTGGTGTTTCAGGGTTTAGGGCAGTGCAGTGGTGTTCGGCCAGTGTAGGTGGTCTTGCTGGGGGTGGTGTTTCAGGGTTTAGTGCAGTGGTGTTCGGGCAGTGTAGGGGGTCTTGCTGGGGGTGGTGTTTCAGGGTTTAGGGCAGGGCAGTGGTGTTCGGGCAGTGTAGGGGGTCTTGCTGGGGCTGGTGTTTCAGGGTTTAGGGCAGTGCAGTGGTGTTCGGGCAGTGTAGGGGGTCGTGCTGGGGCTGGTGTTTGAGGGTTTAGGGCAGTGCAGTGGTGTTCGGGCAGTGTAGGGGGTCGTGCTGGGGCTGGTGTTTCAGGGTTTAGGGCAGTGCAGTGGTTTTCGGGCAGTGTAGGCGGTCGTGCTGGGGCTGGTGTTTCAGGGTTTAGGGCAGTGTAGTGGTGTTCGGGCAGTATACGGGGTCGTGCTGGGGCTGGTGTTTCAGGGTTTAGGGCAGTGCAGTGGTGTTCGGGCAGTGTAGGGGGTCGTGCTGGGGGTGGTGTTTCAGGGTTTAGGGCAGTGCAGTGGTGTACGGGCAGTGTAGGGGGTCGTGCTGGGGCTGGTGTTTCAGGGTTTAGGGCAGTGCAGTGGTTTTCGGGCAGTGTAGGGGGTCGTGCTGGGGCTGGTTTTTCAGGGTTTTGGGCAGAGCAGTGGTGTTTGGGCAGTGTAGGGGGTCGTGCTGGGGGTGGTGTTTCAGGGTTTAGGGCAGTGCAGTGGTGTTCGGGCAGTGTAGGGGGTCTTGCTGGGGGTGGTGTTTCAGGGTTTAGGGCAGTGGTGTTCGGGCAGTGTAGGGGGTCTTGCTGGGGGTGATGTTTCAGGGTTTAGGGCAGTGCAGTGGTGTTCGGGCAGTGTAGGGGGTCTTGCTGGGGGTAGTGTTTCAGGGTTTAGGGCAGTGCAGTGGTGTTCGTGCAGTGTAGGGGTCGTGCTGGTGGTGGTGTTTCAGGGTTTAGGGCAGTGCAGTGGTGTTCGGGCAGTGTAGGGGGTCGTCCTGGGGGTGGTGTTTCAGGGTTAATGGCAGTGCAGTGGTGTTCGGGCAGTGTAGGGGGTCGTGCAGGGGGTGGTGTTTCAGGGTTTAGGGCAGTGCAGTGGTGTTCGGGCAGTGTAGGGGGTCGTGCTGGGGCTGGTGTTTCAGGGTTTAGGGCAGTGCAGTGGTGTTCGGGCAGTGTAGGGGGTCTTGCTGGGGGTGGTGTTTCAGGGTTTAGGGCAGTGGTGTTCGGGCAGTGTAGGGGGTCTTGCTGGGGGTGATGTTTCAGGGTTTAGGGCAGTGCAGTGGTGTTCGGGCAGTGTAGGGGGTCTTGCTGGGGGTAGTGTTTCAGGGTTTAGGGCAGTGCAGTGGTGTTCGTGCAGTGTAGGGGGTTGTGCTGGGGATGGTGTTTCAGGGTTTAGGGCAGTGCAGTAGTGTTCGGGCAGTGTAGGGGGTCGTGCAGGGGGTCGTGTTTCAGGGTTTAGGGCAGTGCAGTGGTGTTCGGGCAGTGTAGGGGGTCGTGCTGGGGGTGGTGTTTCAGGGTTTAGGGCAGTGCAGTGGTGTTCGGGCAGTGTAGGGGGTTGTGCTGTGGGTGGTGTTTCAGGGTTTAGGGCAGTGCAGTGGTGTTCGGTCAGTGTAGGGGGTCGTGCTGAGGCTGGTGTTTCACGGTTTAGGGCAGTGCAGTGGTGTTCGGGCAGTGTAGGGGGTCGTGCTGGGGCTGGTGTTGCAGGGTTTAGGGCAGTGCAGTGGTGTTCGGGCAGTGTAGGCGGTCGTGCTGGGGCTGGTGTTTCAGGGTTTAGGGCAGTGCAGTGGTGTTCGGGCAGTGTAGGGGGTCGTGCTGGGGCTGGTGTTTCAGGGTTTAGGGCAGTGCAGTGGTGCTCGGGCAGTGTAGGGGGTCGTGCTGGGGGTGGTGTTTCAGGGTTTAGGGCAGTGCAGTGGTGTTCGGGCAGTGTAGGGGGTCGTGCTGGGGCTGGTGTTTCAGGGTTTAGGGCAGTGCAGTGGTGCTCGGGCAGTGTAGGGGGTCGTGCTGGGGGTGGTGTTTCAGGGTTTAGGGTAGTACAGTGGTGTTCGGGCAGTGTAGGGGGTCGTGCTGGGGCTGGTGTTTCAAGGTTTGGGGCAGTGCAGTGGTGTTCGGGCAGTGTAGGGGGTCGTGCTGGGGCTGGTGTTTCAGTGTTTTGGCCAGAGCAGTGGTGTTCGGTCAGTGTAGGGGGTCGTGCTGGGGGTGGTGTTTCAGGGTTTAGGGCAGTGCAGTGGTGTTCGGGCAGTGTAGGGGGTCGTGCTGGGGGTGGTGTTTCAGGGTTTAGGGCAGTGATGTTCGGGCAGTGTAGGGGGTCTTGCTGGGGGTGATGTTTCAGGGTTTAGGGCAGTGCAGTGGTGTTCGGGCAGTGTAGGGGGTCGTGCTGGGGATGGTGTTTCAGGGTTTAGGGCAGTGCAGTGGTGTTAGGGCAGTGTAGGGGGTCGTGAAGGGGGTGGTGTTTCAGGGTTTAGGGCAGTGCAGTGGTGTTCGGGCAGTGTAGGGGGTCGTGCTAGGGGTGGTGTTTCAGGGTTTAGGGCAGTGCAGTGGTGTACGGGCAGTGTAGGGGGTCGTGCAGGGGCTGGTGTTTCAGGGTTTAGGGCAGTGCAGTGGTGTTCGGGCAGTGTAGGGGGTCGTGCTGGGGGTAGTGTTTTAGGGTTTAGGGTAGTGCAGTGGTGCTTGTGTAGTGTAGGGGGTCGTGCTGGGGGTAGTGTTTTAGGGTTTAGGGTAGTGCAGTGGTGTTTGTGTAGTGTAGGGGGTCATGTTTTAGGGTAATGCAGTGGTGTTCGGGCAGTGTAGGCGGTCGTGCTGGGGCTGGTGTTTCAGGGTTTAGGGCAGTGCAGTGGTGTTCGGGCAGTGTAGGGGGTCGTGCTGGGGCTGGTGTTTCAGGGTTTAGGGCAGTGCAGTGGTGCTCGGGCAGTGTAGGGGTCGTGCTGGGGGTGGTGTTTCAGGGTTTAGGGTAGTACAGTGGTGTTCGGGCAGTGTAGGGGGTCGTGCTGGGGCTGGTGTTTCAAGGTTTAGGGCAGTGCAGTGGTGTTCGGGCAGTGTAGGGGGTCGTGCTGGGGCTGGTGTTTCAGGGTTTTGGACAGAGCAGTGGTGTTCGGGCAGTGTAGGGGGTCGTGCTGGGGGTGGTGTTTCAGGGTTTAAGGCAGTGCAGTGGTGTTCGGGCAGTGTAGGGGGTCGTGCTGGGGGTGGTGTTTCAGGGTTTAGGGCAGTGATGTTCGGGCAGTGTAGGGGGTCTTGCTGGGGGTGATGTTTCAGGGTTTAGGGCAGTGCAGTGGTGTTCGGGCAGTGTAGGGGGTCGTGCTGGGGGTGGTGTTTCAGGGTTTAGGGCAGTGCAGTGGTGTTAGGGCAGTGTAGGGGGTCGTGAAGGGGGTGGTGTTTCAGGGTTTAGGGCAGTGCAGTGGTGTTCGGGCAGTGTAGGGGGTCGTGCTAGGGGTGGTGTTTCAGGGTTTAGGGCAGTGCAGTGGTGTACAGGCAGTGTAGGGGGTCGTGCAGGGGCTGGTGTTTCAGGGTTTAGGGCAGTGCAGTGGTGTTCGGGCAGTGTAGGGGGTCGTGCTGGGGGTAGTGTTTTAGGGTTTAGGGTAGTGCAGTGGTGCTTGTGTAGTGTAGGGGGTCGTGCTGGGGGTAGTGTTTTAGGGTTTAGGGTAGTGCAGTGGTGTTTGTGTAGTGTAGGGGGTCATGTTTTAGGGTAATACAGTGGTGTTTGGGTAGTGTAGGGGTCGTGCTGGTGGTAGTGTTTTAGGATTTAGGGTAGTGCACTGGTGTCTGTGTAGTGTAGGGGGTCGTGCTGGGGGTAGTGTTTTAGGGTTTAGGGTAGTGCAGTGGTGTTTGTGTAGTGTAGGGGGTCGTGTTTTAGTGTAGTGCAGTGGTGTTTGGGTAGTGTAGGGGTCATGCTGGGGGTAGTGTTTTAGGGTTTAGGATAGTGCAGTGGTGTTTGTGTAGTGTAGGGGGTCATGCTGGGGGTAGTGTTTTAGGATTTAGGTTAGTGCAGTGGTGTTTGGGTAGTGTTGGGGGTCGTGCTGGGGGTAGTGTTTTAGGGTAGTGCAGTGGTGTTTGTGTAGTGTAGGGGGTCGTGCTGGGGGTAGTGTTTTAGGTTTTAGGGTAGCGCAGTGGTGCTTGTGTAGTGTAGGGGTTGTGCTGGGGGTAGTGTTTTAGGGTTTAGGGTAGTGCAGTGGTGTTTGTGTAGTATAGGGGGTCATGTTTTAGGGTAGTGCAGTGGTGTTTGGGTAGTGTAGGGGGTCGTGCTGGGGGTAGTGTTTTAGGGTTTAGGGTAGTGCAGTGGTGTTTGTGTAGTGTAGGGGGTCATGCTGGGGGTAGTGTTTTAGGGTTTAGGATAGTGCAGTGGTGCTTGTGTATTGTAGGGGGTCGTGCTGGGGGTAGTGTTTTAGGGTTTAGGGTAGTGCAGTGGTGTTTTTGTAGTGTAGGGGGTCATGTTTTAAGATGCAACGCTCCAATACCTGACCAGTCTGCACTACATAAAACTGCAAAAAAACTAAAAATAAAAAGTGTTTTGCACACTTTTGTCATTGGGCTATATGTGGGCTACATCTGGGAAATATTTGTGCTACATTTGGGCTCTTTTTTCACTGGTGGCCATCTTGGAAGACTTCTTTGTTATGAAGTTTCCTAATTTCCTCATTTACTGCAGTCTCCTCAGTAGGAAATGCTTTCAGTTTTTTACTTTGATTCCATCAAGAAGGCATTCAGATGTGTCTCACATTTGCCATAAATTCAGTATGTTAGCACTCTAGTTGCTCATTAGATCACTGTAGTAAAGCTACTGCTCACCAGGAAGTTAACTGGAAGTCTGCTGCTGGTATTGAAAGTGATTGTTTCAGTCTGCATGTCAGAATTTTCTAATGAAATAGAAGAGGATTTGAGATCTCACTTAAAACATGCCCTAATTTTTCTTTCTGCAGCACTAACCATAATTTCTATTTCAAAAAGAACCCCCTCATTTTGTTCCTTTTTAAATTAAATGTTTTAAGTGTTACCGGTTTATTCCAATCAAGATGGCTTCAGGTGTGCCATACTTTTGTCATAAGTAAGGCTGTTAGCGCTCTAGTTGTTCTTTAGAACACTCTGGGAAGCTGCAGTAGAACACAAAGGCATCAACTGGCAGGCTGCTCCTGTTGAAATATAACAGGAAGATATTTGAGATCACTCTTGAAACATGTCCTAATTTTTCTTTCTACAGCACTAACCATAATTTCTATGACAAAATGAACCCCATCATTTTGTTCCTTTTTAAATTAAATGTTTTAAGTGTTTCCAGTTTATTCCAATCAAGATGGCTTCAGGTGTGCCATACTTTTGTCATAAGTAAGGCTGTTAGCACTCTAGTTGTTCTTTAGAACACTCTGGGAAGCTGCAGTAGAACACAAAGGAATCAACTGACAGTCTCTGCCCTTGTTGGATGTACATGTTTTACTGAGAATGTCAGACTTCATTCTCACATGACTGAGAAAGATAATGTGAATTTACAGAAAATATGCTCTCATTTTAGCTTCTGGAGCACCTTCCAAAACTGTATGGGACAAGCATGTGAAAATAGTTTTCTCTCAAACATGATTCATGATATCCCAGCAGAAGGTTTTTCACAGGGTAAAATCACCTTAGAACACACCACAATTCCTGAAATGAGTATGGTACCATCAACAAATGAATTCTAATGTAACTAAAGTCTGTTATCACCCTTTATAGTTCTCCTTTTGGTAACCCTCAACATCTTTGATTCACTACAATGCATTTCAATGGGGTACTATCATTTATATTGGTCCCAAGATGGCTGCCAGCAATTCCAGGATGAAGTGCTGACAGCCAATCAGATCTCACGATGACATGTGTGGTTAGGCTCCGCCCAGATATATATGTGATTTTACTTTTGATTTTCTCAGGAACTACTGAACGGATTTACACCATTTAAGCAAAAGGCACGACACTGAACCAATGGCTACCTCTTTGCCAAATTTGGTGTAATTCCGTTCAGCAGTTCGGGCTGTAGCTGCGACTAAAGGTTCCTATGGAAAAATGAATGGGGAAAACACGTTTTGGGACCCCCCTTTTTTCTCGGCCCCCGCTTGACGAATCACCCCGAGACTTTCAGGATAGGAGCGGACCGGAGCGGGCCATAATGTATGATTAAGTGAGCTGGTGTGTGTATAACTGTATAGGTGAGTAAATGGCAGTGTGTTTAATTATTTGCATGACTGACTAGGTGTGTGAGTACCTCTATGGATGAGTGGTGGTGTTTGAGTGTCTATATAGGAGTAAGAGTGCATATGATAGTCCTGTACTGAGTGACCATAAGTATGAGTGACTGTACGGGTGAATGAGTGGATGTGTGTGTGTAGACCTAAGAATCAGTGAGTGGGTATGTAGTTATTGGTGTTGGAGTGTCTATGGTTTTGCGAATGGCAGTCTGTAATTTAGAGTGGGTGTATCAAAGGTTATATTAGGGTGTGAGGAGGTGCATCAGATTATCACGTGGATGATGTCATCAGTGATGTCATCAGTGATGTCATTTGAGATGTCATCAGTGATGTCATCAGTGATGTCACTGACCATGTCATGAGTGATGTAATATGTGACGTCATCAGCAGTGCATTGCGGGGCGCGAGTTATAGTTAGCTGAACTAACTATAACGGGGGAATTTCACGGGTTTTGTACGAGTGAAATGTCCAACTAACTATAACTGTCCCTAAAACCTATGGTTTTTTCAGTGAATATATATATATATATATATATATATATATATATATATATATATATATATATATATATATATATTCCTCTGGCACACGAGCTCCTACTGGAATCACTGGGGACCCGTGAGAAGTGGCACACTCGCCGGCAGAGCGTACCGGCATAAATATTCCTTTACCAAAACCAATATGCGTGCTCTCAGGAAAAACACAGATCCACGGCTCAAATGCTGACTGCGAAAACGTTTAATTACATGACGCGTTTCGAATGCTACTGCATTCTTGGTCACATGTAAAGTGCACACCAAATGAAAAGCCTTAAATACAGTCACATGGTAATTGAGTTCAAAACAAATGCAAACAGTCGTAAAACAGGGCGGCCATGTTGGACAGGTGTAAAGTCAATAAAAAGTATACATACTTAAAATGAATTCACATACTGTTGTCTTTGAAAATCATTCATTAGGATAGATATCCCAGTATAATCAAAATAATTCACAAAATGCGTGGGAAAAATACGTGAAAAACATATATATAGAACACATCAGTGTGTAATAATTTCTATGCTGATACTGAGATACAACCCAAGTGGGCCGAAATTAAATCAAGTTGTCAGACAGCCTCAGAGCCAAAGACAATACGATGAATAAGCATGTCAGTCATGTACACTGTTAATGTAAACATAAAATAAGCAGTATAGTTATACATATCGAACATGCAGGTGGAAAAAGAAGAAGAAGGAGCCTCCAAAATAACACAGGCTTTACTGAGAATCCCGGGCAAGTGCCCTTGTACGTACCAATGACAGAACTTATCTGTGGCTCAACTTTCCTGACAAAATGCTGGCTAAAGACAACAATAATGCAAACATGTAAGACCGCTACCTTGAAGTCAAAGAGGTATGTCCTGCTGCAATAATAAGTAAAAACAATATTACCATATGGCGAGGTGATCAAAAAAGTGAAACATGAAGAAAAGGTTAGGCGGCCCGTGCTCATGGTGTCAAGTGAAGTGGGCCCCTTCCTTTCCTCCTGCAAAGGAAACAAAAAACATACCAGTTAAAAACAATGACCTCTTAACCAGAGGTCAACTACAAATACAGTTTCAAATGCACTATGTTATGAAAAAAAGAGGAGAGAGAGCGAACAGTACCCAAAGGTATAGTCACATGAATGTCACCAAATAATGTAGGCTAATACCGGTACGATTCCACCGGAGGAGAGACAGATACTGAAATCGACAGTAAACAATGAGGTGAAGAATACAATGTAGAACAATATAAATATAACATAACAAATCCTCAGTGTGGCCTATACTGTTTTGAGGTGTACGGCCAATTCTTCATCCTGGTTGAGCCCCCGGGAATCTTAGTTTGGAGCTCAACAATATACTTGGATTCTTTCTGTCTCAATCTGAGTGTTCTGTCCCCTCCCCTAGGGTCATTGCTGATTTGCTCTAAGATGAAATAGCTGAGAGCTGAGGAATCAGAAAAATGTTTAGCCTGATAATGTCGAGCCACAGGATATTTGGGGTCGTTATTGGTAATGGCACGCATGTGTTCTAAAACGCGTTTCTTAGCCATCAAGGTAGTACTCCCAATATACCATAATTTGCATGGGCATTCTATTGCATATATCACAAATCTAGTGCTGCAAGTAAGGAATTGTTTAATGACCCTCGTAAAGTTCCCAACAGTGTACTCTTTGCGAAACAAACTGTGTCTACATGCTTTGCAATGTCCACAGGGAAAGAAACCCTGTAGACTATGTTCACTAACAGTGGTATGTCTGGTAATGTCACTGTGGACGAGCATGTCCCGAATATTCTTACTTCGTCTGAATGTAATACTGGGTCTTGTTGTAATCGATCCCCCTATAGTTGTGTCATTTTTGAGGGTTTCCCAATTCTTGGCCAGGATGTGTTTAACGTTCCTGATATCTGAATGATACGATAATATCATTCTGGTATTGTCATCACATGTCCCATCACTAAGTGAAATCTTGTCAGTCAAAGTATCCTCTCTGTTGATCCTCTCTACTTTCTCTATGGCTCTCTTCAATACCCAATTGGGGTAACCCCTTTCTCTGAATCTCTCCAACATGTTGTCACGTTCAATGATAAAAGATTCATTGGTATTGCAGTTTCTTCTTGCCCTCAGCAGCTCACCAAAGGGAATGCTCCACTTGAGCGTCTCTGGATGACTGCTGAGGGCATGAAGAATACTGTTGCCAGCAGTCGATTTGCGAAAGAGTGAGGTGTGAATCTTATTGTTCTTGATAACAAGCTTGACATCTAAATATTCCACCTCTGTATTGCTGATCTTACCAGACAGTAGTATATTGCATGTGTTAATATTCAGTTTGTCAATGAAGTCCTGAGCTTCTTTCTCCGAACCCCTCCAGACAATGAACAGATCGTCAATGTAACGGAGCCACATGACGACCCGCCCAAAGTCACTGGAGAGGGCAGGGTCAAGAAAGATCTCCTCTTCCCACAAACCCATGAAGAGATTCGCTAGACTAGGAGCAAAGCAAGATCCCATCGCTGTTCCAGTAGTCTGAATGAACAGCGCACCATCAAATAAGAAGATGTTATTCTTAAGACAGAACTTGATCATTTCCAGGATCATATAACTATGCTCCAAGAATCGAATATTTCTCCTCATGAGAAAATGTCTACAGGCCAACAGACCTTGTTCATGGTCAATGATGGTGTATAGTGAATGTACATCCAATACAATGAACCTGTACTCAAAGTCCCATACAATATTCTGTGTTTTGACTAAAAAATCCTTGGTATCACGAACATAGCTGGGAAGATTCATAACGTGTTCCCTAAGAAAATGGTCAATATATTTCGACACGTGTTCAGCCACACTGCCTCTAGAGGACACGATAGGTCGTCCTGGAGGGTTGGTAATATCTTTATGCACCTTAGGAAGCAGATACAATACAGGCAAAATGGGGTAATCTTTCTTCAAATAGCTGTACTCATCACGTGTGATGATACCCCTGTCCCTCCATTCAATCAGTTTATCCCATAAGGTAGTTATGCTGTCATTGTAAACATCTTTGGTGACAGGGAGATAAAAGTTATGGTCTCTAAGTTGGCGAAGTGCTTCATTAATATATTGTTCCCTATCCAGGATCACAATATTCCCACCCTTGTCCGAGGGGCGGATGATGATATCTTCATCATCCGCAAGTGTCTTGAGTGCATGTCTTTGTTCAAAAGTCAAATTCTGGGATCTTTGTGGGGTTCTGTATTTCTTATGTCTCAAGTCAGTGAGAGCTTTAGTGACATTCTCATTAAAAGTATCAATCCCATCATGGGGAAGAATGGGAAAAAATGTAGACTCAGGTTTAAAATTGGTGTTAGCTGCAGAGTCATATGTGATGTCAAGGTCGGAAAGAATACTTGTTTCATTAGCATTCAAGTACCTATTATCAGGATTATGTTCAAGTTCCACCATGGTAACCAAGGTGTTGATGTCCCCTATAGTTAGGTCACTGTCACTAGTAGTAGGTCTCGATGTAGTGGGTGCATTGTGGTTCAAACGTTTTAATTTGTGCCATTTCTTAAGTTTGAGCTTCCTTACAAACCTAAAAATGTCTATTCTGGTATTAGTATATTCAAAGGAAGAAGAAGGGCAAAAGGACAAACCTAGGCATAAAGTACGTTTCTCAATATCACTGAGAGTTCTTTTAGACAAGTTAATAATGGTTTTATTCACCATAGTCATATCCATTATTTGGCTTTTCCGGCGCGTGTCCTGTTGTTTCCCATGGCGCCCGTTCCTTGTCTTTTCTGCCACCGTTGTCTGATACGTCTTCGTCTGTTCCTTCTCTTCCTCTGCCTCTGCCCCGACCACGTCCTCTTGGTTTCGGTTTCGGTGTATCCCGTGTCGTTATACGGCCCCTGCGCATGTGTCTGTATTCGTCTAAAAAATTGACTGGTCTTGGCATCACATCACTGCTGGATGCCATGTTGGTAGATGGATCAGAGTCACTGCCACTTGCCGCTGACGTCTCCGAGATGGAACTTTCTGTGGGTTCTCATGAGGAGAAATATTCGATTCTTGGAGCATAGTTATATGATCCTGGAAATGATCAAGTTCTGTCTTAAGAATAACATCTTCTTATTTGATGGTGCGCTGTTCATTCAGACTACTGGAACAGCGATGGGATCTTGCTTTGCTCCTAGTCTAGCGAATCTCTTCATGGGTTTGTGGGAAGAGGAGATCTTTCTTGACCCTGCCCTCTCCAGTGACTTTGGGCGGGTCGTCATGTGGCTCCGTTACATTGACGATCTGTTCATTGTCTGGAGGGGTTCGGAGAAAGAAGCTCAGGACTTCATTGACAAACTGAATATTAACACATGCAATATACTACTGTCTGGTAAGATCAGCAATACAGAGGTGGAATATTTAGATGTCAAGCTTGTTATCAAGAACAATAAGATTCACACCTCACTCTTTCGCAAATCGACTGCTGGCAACAGTATGCTTCATGCCCTCAGCAGTCATCCAGAGACGCTCAAGTGGAGCATTCCCTTTGGTGAGCTGCTGAGGGCAAGAAGAAACTGCAATACCAATGAATCTTTTATCATTGAACGTGACAACATGTTGGAGAGATTCAGAGAAAGGGGTTACCCCAATTGGGTATTGAAGAGAGCCATAGAGAAAGTAGAGAGGATCAACAGAGAGGATACTTTGACTGACAAGATTTCACTTAGTGATGGGACATGTGATGACAATACCAGAATGATATTATCGTATCATTCAGATATCAGGAACGTTAAACACATCCTGGCCAAGAATTGGGAAACCCTCAAAAATGACACAACTATAGGGGGATCGATTACAACAAGACCCAGTATTACATTCAGACGAAGTAAGAATATTCGGGACATGCTCGTCCACAGTGACATTACCAGACATACCACTGTTAGTGAACATAGTCTACAGGGTTTCTTTCCCTGTGGACATTGCAAAGCATGTAGACACAGTTTGTTTCGCAAAGAGTACACTGTTGGGAACTTTACGAGGGTCATTAAACAATTCCTTACTTGCAGCACTAGATTTGTGATATATGCAATAGAATGCCCATGCAAATTATGGTATATTGGGAGTACTACCTTGATGGCTAAGAAACGCGTTTTAGAACACATGCGTGCCATTACCAATAACGACCCCAAATATCCTGTGGCTCGACATTATCAGGCTAAACATTTTTCTGATTCCTCAGCTCTCAGCTATTTCATCTTAGAGCAAATCAGCAATGACCCTAGGGGAGGGGACAGAACACTCAGATTGAGACAGAAAGAATCCAAGTATATTGTTGAGCTCCAAACTAAGATTCCCGGGGGCTCAACCAGGATGAAGAATTGGCCGTACACCTCAAAACAGTATAGGCCACACTGAGGATTTGTTATGTTATATTTATATTGTTCTACATTGTATTCTTCACCTCATTGTTTACTGTCGATTTCAGTATCTGTCTCTCCTCCGGTGGAATCGTACCGGTATTAGCCTACATTATTTGGTGACATTCATGTGACTATACCTTTGGGTACTGTTCGCTCTCTCTCCTCTTTTTTTCATAACATAGTGCATTTGAAACTGTATTTGTAGTTGACCTCTGGTTAAGAGGTCATTGTTTTTAACTGGTATGTTTTTTGTTTCCTTTGCAGGAGGAAAGGAAGGGGCCCACTTCACTTGACACCATGAGCACGGGCCGCCTAACCTTTTCTTCATGTTTCACTTTTTGATCACCTCGCCATATGGTAATATTGTTTTTACTTATTATTGCAGCAGGACATACCTCTTTGACTTCAAGGTAGCGGTCTTACATGTTTGCATTATTGTTGTCTTTAGCCAGCATTTTGTCAGGAAAGTTGAGCCACAGATAAGTTCTGTCATTGGTACGTACAAGGGCACTTGCCCGGGATTCTCAGTAAAGCCTGTGTTATTTTGGAGGCTCCTTCTTCTTCTTTTTCCACCTGCATGTTCGTTATGTATAACTATACTGCTTATTTTATGTTTACATTAACAGTGTACATGACTGACATGCTTATTCATCGTATTGTCTTTGGCTCTGAGGCTGTCTGACAACTTGATTTAATTTCGGCCCACTTGGGTTGTATCTCAGTATCAGCATAGAAATTATTACACACTGATGTGTTCTATATATATGTTTTTCACGTATTTTTCCCACGCATTTTGTGAATTATTTTGATTATACTGGGATATCTATCCTAATGAATGATTTTCAAAGACAACAGTATGTGAATTCATTTTAAGTATGTATACTTTTTATTGACTTTACACCTGTCCAACATGGCCGCCCTGTTTTACGACTGTTTGCATTTGTTTTGAACTCAATTACCATGTGACTGTATTTAAGGCTTTTCATTTGGTGTGCACTTTACATGTGACCAAGAATGCAGTAGCATTCGAAACGCGTCATGTAATTAAACGTTTTCGCAGTCAGCATTTGAGCCGTGGATCTGTGTTTTTCCTGAGAGCACGCATATTGGTTTTGGTAAAGGAATATATATATATATATATATATATATATATATATTAAATTGCTGGAAAAAACAGAGGTTAAAGTAACATTGTATACATGGTCAGTGACATCACTGATGACATCTTCCGGTGACTGTGAGTGTTTTTTTAAAAGTTTATGAGTGGTAAATATGTATACTAAGGTGTATTGGTGAATCAGTGGGTGTATGAATGCCTGTATCGATGATTCAATGGGTGCATGACTGACTGTATAAGTGAGTGATTAGGTGTCTCAGTGAATGTATGGATGAGTGACTGGTTGTGTGAATTTCTGTATCAGTCTGTCAGTTGGTGTCTAAGTAGCAGCATGGGTGTGTGAGTGGATATGTGAGTGGCTCTATTGGTGAGTGATTGGTTCTCTGAGTCCCTGTATGGTTGTCTGAGTGGGTGGGTGTATGGATGAGTGAGTGGCTGTATGGGTTAGTGAGTGCGTGTGTGAGGGGCTGTATGAGTAAGTGTGTGTATGACTGTTTGGGTGAGTAAGTGGATGTGCCAGTGGTATATGGGTGAGTAACTGGGTATGTGAATGGCAGTATAGGTGAGGGACGGGATATAGGAGTGACTGTATGGGTGAGTGAGTGAATGTGAGAGTGGCTGTATGGGTGAGTGTGTGCGTGTGTCAGTGACTGTATAGGTGAGTGAGTATGTGTTTGTATCTGTATGAATAAGTGAGTGGGTGTGTGTTTATCTGTATGGGTGAGTAAGTGGCTGTGCGATTGACTGTATGGGTGAGTGACTAGGTGTGTGAGTAGATGTATGGGTGACTGACTCTGTGTGTGAATGGCTGTGTGGGTGTATGAGTGGATATGTCAGTGGCTGTATTAGTGACTGAGTGGGTGTATGAGTGGCTGTATGGGTGAGTGGGGGATGTGTGTGTGTAGATCTATGAATCATTGAGTGGGTGTGTAAGTACTGGTATGGGTCTGTAAATGGGTTTGTGAATGGTTGTGTGGGAGTGGGTATATGAAAGGTTCTATGGGGGTGTGAGTGGGTGCGCCAGTGATTCTGTGGCTGATGTAATCAGTGATGTCATCAGTGATGTCATTTGAGATGTCATCAGTGATTTCATGAATGATGCCACTGACCATGTCATGAGTGATGTAATATGTGAGGTCATAAAGAGTGCATTGCGGGGGCATGAGTTATAGCTAGCTCAGCTAACTATAACTGCTGAATTTCACTGGTTTTGTACGAGTGACATCTGACCCTAACTATAACGTCCCTGTAACCTTTGTTTTTTTCATTGAATTTCTATGTTTTTTTATTCCATTTCCTAACTATAACGTCCCTATAACCTTTGGTTTTTTCAATGATTTTCTAAGGTTTTTTAAATGGTAATTCCTAACTATAATGTCCCTGTAACCTTTGGCTTTTTCTGTGAATTTCTATGGTTTTTTAAGTAGCAATCACATGCCCAGAGTGGTGGAGAAAGAGGGCTGGGCCTCCGACCAGCTCTCAGGAATCCCTCTGTGTAGGACTTACAGGAGGTACCAGCCTGTAGTATGGGTGTCCTGGTCCCACCCAGGGCACCCACTTTGTAAATGTTGGGGACAGCGGGAGGAGCCTCAAGGCCCCCGCAGTCTCTGCCGGCTCCCCATCTCCTGTGGGAGTCGGCATTGCTTTTACACATTGGGAGCTGCTAACTTCTAGAAAGCGAGCATTTTCTGCTCTCGCTTACTAGAAGCAGAGCAGAGTTTGCTATGGCTTGGTGGGAGCGGTGCTCCGGCCAAGCCATAGCAAACAGCAATGGCCTGTGGGTGGGACCCCGGGACATTGCTGGAGCCGGCCCTGGGGGGTGGCGGTTTCGAGGGCCATCTATGGTTCCAGGAGGTGACCGCACGGCCCTTCTCCTTTCTTTCATGTAGCCCCCGGGAGGTGGTGGTCCTTGGAGCCGGGGGGCCGCACCGGACCCCCTTAATTATTGTGTTTGTGCCCCGGAGAGGGGGCAGTCCCCAGGGCTGCGGGGGAGGCCATAGGTACCTATATCTCGCTCCCTCGTCATGCACAATTTTCTCAACAATACTTTTACTACAAATGTTGAAGTGATATTATCACTAATGTCATAGAAAATGTCATGAGTGATGTAATATGTGCAGTAATTAGCAGTGTATGGTGAGGGCATGAGTTATAGTTAAGTTGGGGAGCAAATTATAGTTACTTGAGATAACTATAACAATAACTGGTGAATTCCAGTGGTTATTAGAGTTTAGAATGTTATTTTGTTACTGACTATTTCATAACTGTGCCCAACCTCCCCCCGCCTACAGCCAACCCTCCACTGCGCATGGCCCTCAGCCATGCGCAGTCGGGGCTTGGCCACAAGGCCTGACCTGCGGCCAGACACTGTGGCCAACTCCCCCTAAAGGCAGCCACCCCACACTGTGCAGGGCCTTCGGTCGTGCATGGCGGGAAGTGCCCACAGGGCCTATGGCAAGGCCCCGCATGCAGCCAACCCCACACTGCGCATGGCCTTCGGCCATGTACATTGGGGTTGGCCACAAGGCCTAGCCTGTGGCTAGGCCCTATGGCCGAACCCCCTAAAGGTAGCCAACCCCACACTGTGCAGGCCCCTCGGTCGGACCTGGCGGGGTTTGGCCACAGGGCCTTCAGCCAACCCACTACATGCAGACAACTCCACGCTGCGCTCAGCTTTCATCTGTGCATGGCGAGAGGATGACCTTGGGGCTAGGCCCTGGGGACACCATACCCAAGGGCCTTTTTAATTTTTAAACGGGGGCACGTGGCCCTCTCCCCGAGCCTAATATGGCCCTGGAGACTCCATCCTCACCAGAAAAGACCCACGGCAGTCATGTGGACCATCCGCTCAGGTGCCCCAAATAGACCCATGCTCCCACCACATCTACAATCTGGGAACAACATCAATCAGCAATCTGATTGTACCTCATGCCACTATCAAATACCCCAGGTAGTCACTCCCAGCTGGACGCAGCCCCGCCAATCTGGCTATGGAGGACACTGCTGCACTGGACTTGCACTGTGTACTAGGAAACCACTCTCCCACTGCCATTGTTCTTGACCTCTAGCACAGTGGTATATGCCTCTTCCTATGTTTTTTACAACTTCTATGCCACCACTTGTTGCACACTGCAACCCCTATCTACAGGGTAACTCATGTCGCCCCTTTATTCTCCTCCCTCCCTTCTAAGATCCATTTTTACCAAGAGATCTTTTGTCTCCTCGAATTGTATTAATTTCTTCTCCTCCTCTCGCCACATTCCCACTTCTATGCCGTAAAAATATACAATATGGTGCTCATTTTAGGCCGACTCATGCTGAGGTGCGCTACCTTTGCCCCCTTTTAATCTGCTACCTGACTAGTAGGCTTTATCCTGTTTTTACTTGCCGTCTCACTTGCTGCACTAACTCTATTTACATAGCGGCCACTACGGTCTGACCCTTGCTCAGATGCACACTCCAGGCACCATACTGCACCGACAATTGACTGGGTGCGCTCCCTTTCACCCCCTCTGCCGCATCTTTGCTGTACTGAGGAAAAGCAATATGGCGGCCACTACGGACAGACCAGTACTCGGGTGCGCGTTCCATGCACCAAACTGTTCTGCCAACCGACCAGAAGTCCTCGCGGCTTCTTAACCTGCAATGACTTCAGCCTTGAGATAAGGACCATGTCGGGACTGCTGCGTGACGCCCCTTCCTCTGACCGTACCAGGACCCTACTCTCCCAGACCGCACTAGGACATTGCGACAAGTACTACCCACATTTCATTCGGTGGCCACCTGCTTGGACTTGTCATCCTTTGGCTCTAACTCTCTCTGCCCACACTTCATTCTAGACTCTGCTATACGGCTTGGGCGTCTCCTGAATCTCGATGCCCACGCCACTCTCCGACTGTCTTGGCCTTGCGATACAATTCAGGTAATCCGAGCTCCGTCCTCGGGTCTCCACAAGCGTTTGCTCTTATCTCCTTTAGACTCATTCATATTTGCCCCACTTTTCCTGCAGATTTTATGACCTCTGACCGGGCATTTGAAATCCTCCTCTCTTCCTGCTTCCCCAATAAGAGCTTGGTCCTAACATTCTCTGCATGCCTTTCCACCACCTTCCACCCTCAGCATTATCACGACACAGTTGCATGGACCTGGTACTATCTCACCTAACCTACCGCTAGAACATTTAAATTTATCTTGCAGCCGTTTGGTTTTCTGCAGTGCCATGTCTGCTGCTTTGACTGGGCTCTTCTCCTAAGGGGCTTACACCCATTCACCCCCTTTATCTTTGGATCTTTGCCTTGCCTACACCGGGCAATCTGTCAAACCCTTGCGTTATCACAACGCAGGCCCTTGGACCTAAGACTTCTTCATCTCAACCTGGCATTCTTTGAAACCCCACTGTATTCACTTACAATGATGGGAATCTCAGGCACATCTCTAATGTTTATAACACGCCCTGATCTGATGCATTCTTGTCAAATTTCCTTTTTCTGATTGCTGCGATGACACATAACCCTACCTGTATACGCTGTACTCCTGTGACCGGCCAAAACTGTATGTACCCCTATTGTTACCTGTTTCATTAATGCTGATATTTGTTTTTTACATATGAATGTGAAACCAAATCTGATATACAATACTATTTTGGTTTATATTTTGGTTTCGTACACTATGAATGTAACTTTGCAACTTACAGAAGACTCTACTTAATGAAACCTTGGCCTGTTATTTATAAAAAAAATAATTATTACCATGTACTTTTCCTGGGTTGGGTCCACTCTAATTTACAATATATTATATCACCACTCCCTACACCTATGGATTCTAAGTGTCGGGTCACATACCCCTTCTTCTCCTCCTGCTCTTCCTCTCACACTATTTTTCCCTTTTCCTGTCATGTTCTTGACATGACTCATTGAGTATAAAAATAATTTTGTTATATATTTTTGTTGCTCATGACACCAGCCATGAGAAGAACCAGGCCTGCATGCCATTAGGGTTAGGGGGTGAAACACGTGTTGACTGCTCATGATATGTCCCACATATGTTGGAACTTTGCCCAACGTTAAGGATTAAAAATCACGGTTCAGCAAATGCAAGACTCTTTGATTTCAGAAACATACGTGCATTGCAAAATGATCTTCAATATAGACACTTAGCTCTGTCCTACAATTTTCTTTGGGGGCTGGCCACAAGGCATGGCCAGTGTCCAGACATCCTGTGGTCAACCCCCTAAAGGCAGTCAACCCCTTGACTGCGCAGGGCCTTCGGTCGTGCACGACGGGGGTTGGGCAAAGGGCCTGCAGCCAACCCGTTCATGCAGACAACCCCATGCTGCACTCAGCCTTCGTTCGTGCATAGTGGGGGCTGGCCACAGGGCCAGGCCCTGGGGACCCCATCCACCAGGGCCTTTTTATTTTGAAGGGGGGGTGCGTGGCCCCCCTGATCTTAATATGGTCTTGGGGACTCCATCCTCACCAGAAATGACACAGTGGCAATCATTCGGACCATCCAGTCAGAGGCCCCAATGGATCCATGCCCCCACCACATCTACAACCTGGGAACATCACCAATAAGCAGCACCCTGCCCGCATCATCAACACTTCTGTCATGTACGCCACTCTCTCGGATGAAGGGAAACTTGCAGGAATCGACACCCTCCTCAAGAAGCCCACAGTCAACCCGAATCAACTGAGCAGCTGCTAATCTATCTCCATGCTTCCCTTTCCAGACAAAGCGATTGAGATGTCCATCAACAAGCAACTCACAACCCACTTTGAACTTCACCATCTCCTAGACAACACTCAATTAGGATTCAGAAAGAACCACAGCACTGAAACAGCACTCATCACTGCCACTGATGACATTTGAATCCTCATAGACCAAGGAGAAACAGCATCCCTCATTCCTGCTTGACCTCTCTGCAGCATTCAAAACTGTCTTCTATAACACCCTCATCAGAAGACTCCATGAGATTAGCATACACTGGATCACAAATGCAACGACACAGTCTTCCTCATTAAGCCATCCAAATCCAGCAGATCCTCAATACAAGCCAACCGGTACACACTAGAACTCAGAACCATCAAGGGCAACTGCAAACAACTAGAAAATCAATTGCGCACCTCCAAAGATCCCCACCGACCGAACCGCCTTCAAAATCAGACCTTAAAAAGTACCAGCACGCATCAGGGACACAAAAAGAGACGCCCTCACAGACTGCATCGAAAATAGCACCAACCACATCAAGGAACTCTTCAACATCGTTAGAGAGTCCTCCTGCCCGCCAGCCACCAAGAACACAGTCCGCTCTCCCAAGAACTCTGCAACACCCTGTCGGACTACTTCCACAGCAAGATAGCCACCATCTACAACAACTTCGATCCCCAACCCACCGACTTTAGCTTCGACAACCTCCTCCCCCTCCCACAGACACCAGTGACTGAATCACCACCTGGAATCCTCTCACCACACACATCACCACAGTCATCATGTCCTCCATCTACTCCGGAGCACCCACAAACCCTTGCCCTCACCATTTCTTCAACCTCGGAACCAAAGAAGTCAGCGCAGAACTCGCCAACATCCTCAATACCTCCATCACCTCGGTGGCCTTCCCTGACGAATGGAATCACGCAGAGGTCAGACCCCTCCTGGAGAAACCCTCCACCAACCCCAGCAAACTCAAAAATTAGTGCCCCATCTTGCTGCTTCCATTCCCCGCCAAAGTCCTCGAGAAGGCCATCAACTACCAGCTCACCGAACACCTAGAAAAAACAACTTGCTCACTGCCTCCCAATCCGGCTTCCGTGCTGACCACGGCCCGAGACAGCCCGGATAGCCACCACCAATGACATCAGATCCATCCTCGACCGGGGTGAAACAGCAGCCCTCAACCTCCTTGGCCTCTCAGCTGCATTCAACACCGTAGTCCACCACACCCTCATCAACAGACTCAACCACTTTGGTATCACTCAAATGGATCACATTCTTCCTCACAGAGCATCACCTGCGATGTACCCCAAGGATAGTCCCTCAGCCCCACCCTGTTCAGCACCTACATTACACACTCGCCGACATTGTCAGAACCCACGGACTCAACATCATATCCTATGCAGACAACATCAAACTCATCCTCTCGCTCACTTAAGATCCCTCCACCCCTAGAACAAACTTCTGATAGGCCATGACCAGTGTCGCTGACTGGATGAGGACCAACTTCTCTACTTTGCAAACACGGGCAATCAGGGGCAAGACGGAAAGTGCTGATCTTTGGGAAGAACACCTCCCCGTAGGACAAAACCTGGTGGCCCCCGAGTTCAGACCCACACCTACAGACCACACCCGCAACCTCGTCATCATCCTTGACAGAAAACTCACCATGAAGCACCCAATCAACGCAGTCACCCCCTCCTACTTCCACACCCTCCGCATGCTCCAAAAAATCTTCAGATGGATCCCCATCAACACCAGAAATACCGTCACCCAGGCCCTCATCACCAGCTGGGTAAACTACGGAAACACGCTTGACACCGGTATTACCGCCCAACTCCTCAAGAGACTCCAGACCATACAGAAAGCAGCAGCCAGACTCATCCTCAACCTCCCCAAATGGACCCCCATCACCCCCACCTCAGGAACCTCCATTGGCTCCCCGCCCAGAAGAAATGTCAGTTCAAGTTACTGACACACGCCTACCAGGCCCTACTCAGCCAGGGACCAGCAGACATCAACCACTGCCTGAACTTCCACCCACCTGCGCTCTGCCACCCTAGCCCTCGCACAACCCCATATTTGCTGAAGCCACAGCGGAGGTCATTACTTCTCCTACCTCGCCCCCAAGGCCTGGAACAACCTACCCTCCACCTACGAACATCATCCTCCAGGCAGGATTTCAGAAGGGGACTCAAGACCTGGCTTATCAACTGAGCCCAGAGAAACCTCAGCGCCGAGATACCTTCTGGGTTGAAGAGCAGCGCTTTATAAATAACGGATTGATTGATTGTTTGATTGATTGATTGATTGAGACTGGACCTCCCACGCCGGACCCACATCACACCACACCTCAGGAAGTTTCACTGGCTCCCCATTCACAAAGCAACCAATTTAAACTTCTCACGCACACATACAAAGCCCTACAAAACACAGGACCAGAATACCTGAACAGCCACATACACTTTCACCAACCTACCAGACACCTACGCTTTGCCTCACTCTCACTCGGACACACATTCCCTGCATCTGCAATAGCAAAACTGGAGGTTACTCATTCTCCTACATCGCACCCTAGACAAGGAACGACCACCCTCAACACAGCAAAGCCTCCTCCTCACTTCTTGAGTTCCGTAAGAAGCTGATGACTTGGCTCTTCGTATAGGCCCCTTGGGGGCTACAAATCTACACACCTGCCCAAGCTCCTGGATACCCTCTTGGGTGATTAGTGGGCTATACAAATCAATATAACATAACATAACATCCCCCAGGGCCATATATATTTAAAAGGGGAGGAGGGGCCTTGTGGCCTCCCTACCCAAGCCTCATTAGGCCATGGGGACCCCATCCCCCTTAGCCTTATTTATTTTATAGGGGTGGGGACCCACGCGGCCCCCTTCCTAAGCCTTATTAGGCCCTGGGGACCTCATCCCCCAGGGCCTTTTTTTAAAATTAAAGGGTAGCAGGGCCAGTGGCTCTCCTCCCCAAGCATAATATGGCCCTGGGGACTCCATCCACCAGGATCATATATATTTTAAAGGGAAGGGGGCCGTGTGGCCCCCTTCCCCGAGCCTTATTAGGTCCTGGGAACCCCATCCCCAGGGCCTTATTTATTTGAATGTGGAGGGGGCATGTGGCCTTTCCCCCGAGCCTTAATAGGCCCTTGGGACTCCATTTCCCAGGGCCTTTTTTTTATTAAAGGGGAGGGGGCCACTTGCCCCCCCTCCCTGAGCCTTATTAGGCCCTGCAGACACCATCTCCCACGGCCACTAGTTAAAATTAAATGGGTGTGGGCCACGTGTCCCTGGTGGATGTGGTCCCATAGGGCCCAAAATGGCCTGGGAGGGGGGCCACGTGCGCCCACTTCAATCCCCCCCAAAATAACCATCATCCCCCTGGGCTGAAGCCCACCCCGGGGGGAGGGTTTAGAAAAGAAGCGCAGGCGACTCCGTTTTATTTTTTTTAAATTGCAGTGGATTTGCAGATCCTCCACTAACATGCGTCAAAACATTTTTTCAAAAATGTTTTTGGCCCAGGTGGTGTCCCTCTGGTACCCCACCATCAGGCCTAGGGGGGTCAGGGTATCTGTACCCTGCCCCTATGTCATTTTTGTGTGTTTTTTTAGGACTTAGGATCGAGTCCTAAGATGGCTGCCACCACTTCCTGGTTGAGGTGGTGGCAGCCAATAAATTCCCACCTTGAGATCTGTCGGCTCCATGGATCCTCTGCGACGTGAAGTATACCATTTTTTTTATCTTAATTTCTCCAAAACTACTGAATGGATTTACACCAAAACGCAAAAAGCACTCTTTCTGGACCAAGATATAGCTTTCGTTCAAATTTGTTCAAATGTATTCAGCGGGATGAGCTGTAGCGTTGTCTAAAGTTCAAATGGAAAAATGATTAGGGAAAATGCGTTTTGGGACCCCCTCTTTTTCTCGCCCCTGCTTGATGATCACCCTTAATCTTTCCATGTGCAAACTAGTCAAAAAGTAGCACTTTAAAAAAAAGTTTTGTGGAGATTCATCAAACAGGGCCAAAGTATTAGCAACACAAAAAATGCATTACCTATGGAAACACGATCCTAACTATAACTACCCAGTGGCATAATATATACATATAAATAGGAAGTCAGCCCAAGGACTAAAGGATAGATTGTTCCAAAAGACCAGCCCTGCCAGTTTTGAAAAGTAGAGCTTGGATATCTTCATCCAAATTCAGTACTGAGCTATACAGATGTTACTGCTGCATGATTGCCCTTCGACGTCTTCAGCTCGGCCCTCCAAGTACTGTATTCAGTCATGTAACTATGCCATTTTCTGCTGGAGTTTCTCTACTACGGGATGCAGTTCTTGGAGTGAGGATTGTTATGTTATGTTATGGTATGTAGATTTGTATGGCGCAGCTTATTACCAGTGAGAGCATCTGTTAGAAATAGGGGTCTCTAGTTGGCAGAGGTAGGTACCTTTGTCCAAGTAGGGACTCTTGCTTCTAGTCAGGGTAATGGGGATACACACTCTAGATAACCCCTGCTCACCCCCTTGGTAGCTTGGCACGAGCAGACAGGCTTATCCCAAAGGCAATGTGTAAAGTATTTGTACTCAAGACACACAGTAACACAGTGATAACACCACAAATGGACACCACACCAGTTTAGAAAAATAAAGTATCTTGATCTAAACTCAACAAGACCAAAATGACAAAAATCCAACATAGATGTAATAAGAATATGACTTTTAAAAGGTTTCAAGCCACTTGGTCTATAGCAAACTATGGATGCATAATTTCACACAAAGTACCTGTAGATGTGTCAAAATTCACGAGGCCAAACAGTCAAAATCTTTTTCTCGCATTTTGCTGTGATATAACTTCTCAATGTTTGATACTCATATTTATATATCCTTCTTGTTTTTAGATGATTTATTGAACTGGTTCGGACGCTCATATAATTATTGTTTGTCCTGATGATGACCATTTAGCTCTACTATGGTCAAAACGCCGACGATGCACATATGTGGCCGAAATTGAAGATGACGCATTGTTTGCTTTTTGTTGATTCAGTTTTGTCCTGAACGTCTTATTTTTGTAAAAACTTTTTCCTCAGCCACTTGTTTGTTTACACATTTTATTGTTTATAGGTCCTTGTTTGTGTATTGTGTTGAGCGCCTTTGTCTTATATGTTTTAAGATTGAATTATTTATCATTGTTAATACATTTTTCTATGAATTACATATACTTATGCATGGGTTCCTTCTTTCTTTTCTGTCTTCTTCTCTGTACATTTCCCCATATTCTTTATACTACAATGTCTCTGTTTCTCTTTAGGTTTTTGATTTTGTCTGGTTTTGATTCATATTTGATGTATGTATTGTCTTAACTTGAACCTATGTTAGGATTCCAGTATTGTTTGCCCCTGGTTCAGGTGCTCAGTACTGCCCCTGTTGTTGATAACTACTTTCTAAAAGTGGCATTTTCAAACACATAATTTAAAAACCATCCTTACTAAAAGATGTATTATTAAATTCTGAGTTCAGAGAGCCTAAACGGTATTTCTCTATCTTGTCCCAATGGGAAGTTATACTTGTAAGATGTTACAAAGTAACTCCCATGTTATCCTATGGGCAGACAGCCTTTTAATAGTGAAAAATGAAATACACTGTATTTCACTATCAGGACATGTCACACACACCGGTACATGTCCTACCTTTTACATGGACTTCACCCTGCCCATGGGGGTACCTTGGGCCTACCATAGGGGTGCCTTACATGCAAGAAAAGGGAAGGTTAGGGCCTGGCAACTGGGTGCACTTGCCAGGTCGACATGACAGTTTAAAACTGCGCACAGACACTGCAGTGGCAGGTCTGAGATACCTTTTATGGGACTACTCATGTGGGTGGCACAATCAGTGCTGCAGGCCCACTAGTAGTATTTGATTTACAGGCCCTGGCACACTCAGTGCACTTTACTAGGGACTTACCAGTAAATCAAATGTGCCAATCAGGTAGAACCAATTGTAGTAACAATTTACACATGGAGCACTTGTACTTTGACACTGATCAGCAGTGGCAAAGTACCCAACGGATCTAAGCCAGCAAAAACTCAGGGAAAACCATGCCAAATATGGCAAGTCTAACAGCATCCAAGTGCTGAAGCAGGAGCGTAGGTCCCGCATTGCTCCTAGTCGAACAGTCAGGTCTTCAGGTTCTTGTGGAAGATGACAAGTGGAGTGGCGGTCCTGATGTGTAGAGGGAGTTTATTCCAGATTTTGGCAGCAATGAAGGAGAATATGCATCCTCCTGTCTTGCTTTGCAGGTGTGGGGGATTTGTGCGATGTAGAAAGAGGTGGAGCATAGTGTCTGGAGGGTTGGTAGATTTGGAGTCGGTCATTGAGGTAACCTGGTCCTGCAATGTGGAGGGCTTTGTAGGCATCGATAAGAAGCTTGAATTTGCAGTGTTTCTGGATGGGTAGCCAGTGGAGTTCTGTGAGGTAGGGAGTGATGTGTGTGCTTCTGAAGAAGTCTAGAATGACTCTGTCAGAGGTGTGGATTCTTTGCGTGAGTTGGTTCGAGATGACAACATAGAGTGTGTTGCAGTAGTTGAGTCTGCAGTTGATGAGGGCCTGTGTGACCTTGTGCATTGTGTCTGTGCGGAGCCATTTGAAGAATTTGTGAAGCATTCTGAGGATGTGGTAGCAGAATGTGATCATCACGGTGTTGACCTAATTGTTCATCAAGAGCTTGTTGTCAAGGATGATATTGAGGTTTCTGGCATGGACTGTGGTGTGGGCATGGGACCCAGGTCAGGTGGCCACCAGGAGGAGTCCCAGGGTGAGTTCTTATTTCAGAAGATCAGGATCACCGTTTTACCTGTGTTGAGTCTGAAGCAGTTCTCTTGCATCCAGTTGGCCATGTCGGACATGCATGCAGTGAAGCTGGTCCTGATGGTGTTGTTCGTGTCAGTAAGGGAGAGGATGAGCTGAGTGTCATCAGCGTAGGAGACGATGTTGATGTCGTGGGCTCTTATGCTGCGGGCAAGAGGTGGCATGTAAATGTTGAACAGGGTTGGACTGAGGGAAGAGACCTGGAGGGCTCTGCAGACGAGCTTCTTGTGTTCAAAGATGAAAGTGGAGAATCTGACTCATGTCCTGTTGGAGAGGAAGGAGGCATTCCAAATTAGGGCGGGTGCTTGGATTCCTGATTCCTAAAGTCTGGCGATGAGGGTGCCATTGGAAACGGTGCTGATCGCCCCAGAGAGGTCGAGCAGGATAAGTGCAGAGGTTTCTTCTCTGTCCATGATTGATCGGATGTCATCTGTTGCTGCCAGGAGGGCAGTTTCTATGCTGTTGTTGCTGTAGAACCCTGCCTGGGTGGAGTCCAGGAGGTGGTGCTGTTCAAGATGGGCGGAGAGCTGCTTGTTGATCTATTTTTAAAGGACTTTGGCTGGGAAAGGTAGGAGCATGATGGGCCTGTAGTTGCTGAGACCTTTCAGGTTTGCCAAGGGTTTATTCAGCAGTGCAGTAACTTCTGCTTGTTTCTAGCTATCGGGGAAGTTTCCTCTGAGGATGGAGGAGTTGATAATGGTGGTGAGGTTGGCGCTGATCAGTGTGCTTCCCAGGTTGTACATGTGGTGAGGGCAGGGGTCTGACTGGGATCCTGAGTGGATGGTCTGCATGATTCTTGCAGTGTCATCTGTGGTGAGGGGGCTCCAGTTCGTTAGGAGGTGGGTGCTCCTGATGGTGGTGGGGGTTTTCTAATTTAGTTTGTTTTTTGTGTTTCTTAAGTTTGCCTTGGTCTTGGTGCAGTAGTCAACATTAATGGCAATTGTGTCGATTTTGTATTCCAACATAGTTATGGACCAAGAATATCATCCAATTTCCTGTCGGTAGTGGGTGACATTGTAGAGGTCTCACACGACCCAAAGCCATAATTGTGCCTATCATTGGGTCTGACAAAGGTGGCCAAGCGTCTCCATTATTTTATTTTTTTAATAGCGCAACTACTCACCAGTGAGGGTCTCAAGGTGCTGAGAGGGGGGGGGGTGGTCATCTTGGTCGTGAAATTCCATGAAAAGTTCACAAAATGATGCCTTCATAGCAAAATGTGGTTTACCAGAAATTTTGTGTCACTTTTTTTTAAGCAAGGGTGCCCGTATTTTTAGGTCGAGCCTGGGCAGCGCATGTGCTGCTCTGCGAGGCATGCTGTATTAGAGTATGAACTTGAAGCCCCGCCTACTCTCTGCTCATATTTTTCATTGGCTTGTGTCATTGTCCTTCGTAAACGCTGGCTTCTGATTTGTTAATAGGCTTGTTAGTCCCTCCTTGGTACTGCCTTGTCTTCATTTGTAACCTTCCATGAGGACACCCCCTTTTACATGTGTTGTTGCTCGGTAGGCTTTAATTACAGCCTCCGAGCACTATTTTGTTTAACGGTTTCTCCTGCCTGCAGCAGGCAGGAAGCTCCCTCACAACACTTTTTTTTTACATAGCATGACTCTCCACGCTGACAGTGGCGGCCATGCCTATGCTTTACTTGCTGCGCCAAACGAGGCCACATGTTTTTTTTTTTTTACTATTTAATTCTTTTTTTTAATTGCCCCATGCTGCACTTTAATGTCGGCCGCGCCCCTTTCCTTAGACGAGCCATGTCTAAAGAAAGGGGTGTGGCCGCATTAAAGTGAAAGCGCGGTATGGGGCACTTTTACAAAAAAAGCATTTGTTTGTCAACTTGGCATACCAAGCTTTCCCTTTAATGGCGACCACGCCCCTTTCTTTAGACACGGCTCGGCTAAAGATAGGGGCGCAGCTGACCTTAAAGTTAAAGTGCTGCATGGGCGTTTTTAGAAACTAGCATTTGTAATGCAATAGGTGTCGCATTTACGAAACTCTTGTAAATGCGAGACCTATTGCATTGCAAATGCTTGTTTTTATTGCCATTTGGGGTGGACCAAAAACTAAGTACACCACTGTTTGACTGCACTATCTACTAAAGTCCTTGTATGTTGGCTATCCACTAGGACTATGCAAAGCACTTACTTCACCGCTGAAACTGGAAAGGTAATATATGATGAAGTCAGGTTCAGTTGTCTGATTTCAGTTTAAGTGATGGTTCGCACCCTGATCCAGCAGCAGTGACTATTTCCTGCTGTAGAATGCCACATGGATGGGACATCTTGCAGAAGAAACTCTCATGGCCTGTGAGCCTTCCACCCTGCTGGTACAGTTGAGGTATGAGGTTCTAGTAAGAAGGCCAGGAGATGGTGCAGGCTGTGGTAGGGAAATGTGTAGGTGCAGAAGGGGCAAAAAGGGGCTCTGCAAAGGAAAAGGGAGTGTGGCGGTCAGGCAGGTGGCTCAGCAAGGGTTCTCAGGAGTCCCAAGAAAGGGGATGCTCCTTAGTAAGGGTAACGTACCTAGGATATGATAAGAGAATTTGCCTGGGGGGCCAAGGAGTGAGAACTAAAAATTAAGGGCCCAATTCACAAACTGCACTTCATAGTAGTGCTACAAAAGGTACTACAAATTGCCATTCACAAACTTCGTGCAGAGTTGTATGCCTCCATATTACCTATACGCATGTGTGCCAAGATCTCCAGACCACTGCTGAGTCTCCTCACGCGTAAGTATACTTTTTAGTAGTAAATGTGTGCGGGACTGGATGGAGTGTGTGGGAAAGGGGGCAGTCTTACTACAAAATGGATGGGATTAGGGAGCAGTAAGAGGGGTTTAGAGAGGGTCGGGGAAGGGATTAGAGAGTGACGTCACCCACCCACACAAAAGTAAGCCAGTTGTATTACTCTGGGGCTAGAGACATGTAAGTTGCAGTTTTGTAGTAAGTTTACACTCAGAGTTTGTTCGTACCGAAAGTAGTAAACTTGCTCCAAAGTGTAAACTTACTCAAAAATGTAGGCTATGTTTGTTAATCAGTCCCACTGTGTGCATATGATGACAATGTTATGTTAAGTGTACATTCTTTGGAAAAACTAGCATCACAAGTTCAGAAAGCCAGCAAACAGAAAAGTAAATACATCTTTGGAGACTCCTTACATTGTAATCCCTGTGGCAGAACCTGCCCACTTGTTTCAAATCCCAAACGATTATAATAGACCTCTTAACACCTGCCCACATGTATCGTAGCACACATCAGACACACCCAGACAGGATTAATAAATGGAAATTGTTCAGCCCGACAAAAACTATAATTAAAAAATAAAAGCAACTTGATTGGCTGTGAATTTGTCACTCACAAAGAGAACAGTGTGCCAAACCCCAAAGCACGTTGGAAACAAGCAGCTGCTTTTGTTGTGAAATCCACTTCAGTGCTGACACATCAACAACAGTTTTATTACCCTGAAGGCTCTATTGCTGAAAAGTACACAATTGCCATGTGACGCACTATGAAATGGGTTCAGGCAGCGGGAGAGTCTTTTCCTTAAGTAATAAGTACATACTTGTGTGGCCTTGAAGTTTTGATACTCCGTTTACTACAGAAGCCTTGACTACGAGTGTCTCGGGAAGGGTGACGTATTTGCAGCATCCGGAAAATACCATTACCATGGGGTGGAGTTTTTACAGCATCCGGTAAATACTATTACCACGGGGTGAAGTACAGTATCTAGAAAATACCAATACCATGGAGTGAAGTATTTACTGAGGCAATCAATGCACTCTATTTAGAGTTTATACTAGAAAAGTTGTTAATTACATGGAATTAATATTTGCTCAACTGTTGATTTTCGGTAGTGGGTTTTTCCCACACCTGATAAATTTTCAGCTTTCAAATTGCAAAATGTGTCTGAGGAAATTGTGAAGGTGTGGTCATTACAGCAAAATTCGGAATTCCACTCCCTGTGCAAACTCTTTTTGTGCAGTGACAAGAATTTACCCCAATCCCCCCTCGAAATCTGTCCCTCGTCAAATTACATTCATACAATTTGAAATTGTAAATGTAATTTCAGCGTAATAACCAGCTAGCACTAAAGTAACAACGCAACACTCATATATTTTCTCATAAATTGTATATTTCTACATTATCCAAGTAATGCTTCCTTGCACCTATTGCCAAACGTTCTTTATTGTTTTCTTTTGCCCGCACTGCCTTGGGGGCCAGGACTACGGGCCCCAGCATCCTCAGCGGCTCCCAGCCTGCCGCCAACGACCCACAGCTGCGCCTGGAGGCGCTAGAAATACACCGCAGCACTCCTGCAGCGTGGGACGTTCTTTCTTGTTTTCTTTTGCCCGCACTGCCTTGGGGGCCAGGACTACGGGTCCCAAGCATCCTCAGCGGCTCCCAGCCTGCCGCCAATGGCCCACAGCTGCGCCTGGAGGCGCTAGAAATACACCGCAGCACTCCCGAAGCGCAGGTCGTTCTTTACTTGTTTTCTTTTGCCCGCACTGCCTTGGGGGCCAGGACTACGGGTCCCAAGCATCCTCAGCGGCTCCCAGCCTGCTGCCTGTAGTGTCTATTTGCGGGGTAAAGACGAGGCGGACAACGCGTTATATTCAAATATTTATTGCGCTAGGAAGAGAGCGCCGGCGAACCACCTTCATTCCTATTCGGCTCCTACACCACCTCCCGGATATCCTGTCACACTCCCAGCCTTCCCTGCCACACGTGACCAGGAGACTAGAGCGAGACTCTACATATCTTCCCGCTTTACAATAACACAACATAACTGTAAATAACGTTCAGAGACATGTACAAGAACCAGGAAAGCTATGTCTCCATTTCATACTCCAAATATTTCCTTGGCAGCCTCACAGCTCTGCCTATGCGTGTGTGTCTCAACGGGGTGCCAGTCTTACTGTTTCTGCTACCACTTGAAGGGGCATCACCAGGTGACTCTCGTGTGTGACTCTCCCTTTCCAAACTCCACCCCCCTTGGTTATCCTGCTGTACCTGTGGTCTTGAGTCTTCCAAGCTCTCCTGGGTGTCCATAACACTCATGTCCTCTACCAGGATGTCCCTGGTGTCTCTGCCAGGATCCTCTGTTCCTGCCGTCTGCTCCTCATTATTTCCTGGTTGCGTTGCTTCTGTCTTGGCCTATTTCAATATCCTGTTACATCTGGACATTCTGTCTTTGGACCATGTCTTCCCATCGCTCAACAGGGCAGATCTGGTATACACCTCTCACACTTGCAAGGGCGTACTGAATCTGCTCTCGCCTTTCCTTCGTAATTGAGCAAGTTTTACTCTGACCCATTCCCCTCTTTCCAGTGCCGTTTCCTTGACATTGTGTCGCCTGTTGTAGTGATCAGTGTAGATCCTTTGTGCCCTCTCTAGGTTGCTTCGCACCACTGCTGGGGGACATTGTCTTTGGTAAATGGGTCCCGCCCTCTCAATATCTTAAAGGGGCTGTATCCTGTCTTGGTGGGAGTGATGCGGAACTTTCGGGTTCCCCGCATTTGAAACGTACCAACGCGCACGCTGAGAGCAGCTCGGACGAGCCTCCAGACAGATGGCGACGGATGCACGCAAGCAGCACGGACTCATATAGACTTTTTAACCAAGCGACCCCCAGCTTTGGAGAAGGCTCGCGGTCACAGTACATGCTATGCAATTTTAAAACTACGGGGAATCATCGTCATTCTACAATCAACTGAGAGATATTGAAATAAACCCCCCCTCTTTTTTTATGGAAGTAATTTAAGAAGAATCAGGTCTGAAGTTTCAAGCCTTTTTAGAAGAAAGAGAGAAAAAAACACCTTTATTCACTAGCTGTACAGATCACAAAAAGACTTTAAATCATACATGGCTACCTGATGAAGGCGTCATGCCGAAACGCGCGTAGGATTCTATTTTCTTAGCCATGGCATATAGGAATGCTTTTGTTTACCCTATGTATTTTCAGATACATAAAAGATCACAATGCTTTGAATAAATTGTACTGTCAATATAGAGAGAAGAATTGATAAAAAATATAATTCAGAATGCAGTTTAATTGGTTTGACCAGTCTAACCCATCATGTTGTATCATTAATAATGTATATATTGAAGAATCACAGCCATTTGATAAAAGTGGCAACACTAGATAGACAAGTATGAGTGCATATGTGTGTCTGAATTACATAGATTTGCATTTTTCTATACCTAAATAAATTGTATGAAGGCTAAAATAATGAAATTACAAAATTGATTTTTTAGATAATAAATTCATGTTTTCTTCTTTTTTAATATATGCTACTTTAATCTAAAATAATATAAAAATTGAGAAAAAAAGAATGAATTCACATTTATATATGGGAAAATAAAAAGTGAATTTTTTTATAAGAAATACTTGGGTGTTTTCATATGGTTTATTGCATAATTGTCAGTCCACCAATTATCATGTTTCCTAAGTGTTTTTTCATATTTGGACCATGTCTTCCCGTCGCTCAACAGGGCAGATCTGGTATACACCTGTCGCACTTGCAAGGGCGTACTGAATCTGCTCTCGCCTTTCCTTCGTAATTGAGCAAGTTTTACTCTGACCCATTACCCTCTTTCCAGTGCCATTTCCTTGACATTGTGTCGCCTGTTGTAGTGATCAGTGTGGATCCTTTGTGCCCTCTCTAGGTTGCTTCGCACCACTGCTGGGGACCATTTGCTCTGAACAGTCCGTTTTTTCCACGCCACATTGTCTTTGGTAAATGGGTCCCGCCCTCTCAATATCTTAAAGGGGCTGTATCCTGTCTTGGTGGGAGTGATGCGGTACGCCCACACCGTGCATTTGAGTTCGACCTCCCAATTTTTTCCTGCACTAATGGCTGCTTGTACTGATCCCATTATGACCCTGTTGAACCGTTCGGCTAGGCCGTTCCCAGCCGGGTGATACACCGGGGTGTATTTAGTCTGTATACCATTCCGCTCCATGAATGCCTTCCATTTATCTGACGTGAACTGAGGTCCATTGTCGCAGGTTATAATCCTGGGGATTACTTCCCTCAAAAATGTGGAGGTGAGAAATGCCAGCACGGTGTCTGTGTCCACTGTATTGCACACTTCTATTTCAGGCCATTTGGAATACCGGTCCACCAGCACTATGACATACTTAGGTTCGCTTAGGGCGTCTAGGATAGGGCCTAAGATATCCACCGCCACTTCTTCCCATGGATTGGCAGGATTGTGAAACTTCCCCAATGGCGGTCGCAGTGTGGTCTGTGACTTGTCCGCGTTGCTGCACTGCACGCATTCCCTTACATGCCTCTCTACTTGGGTGTCCATCGCGGGCCACCAGTAGGCCTGTTTGACTCTCTGCTTCGTCTTCACGATGCCTAGATGCCCTTCATGTAGGATCGTCAGTAATTTCTTTACCAGTTGTTCCGGAGGTACTACCTTGTCTCCTTGGAGGAGGAACACATTCCTTTCCCCTACCGACAGCTCTTCCCTGACTTCGTAGAGCCTGCATTGATCTGCGTCTAAGCGTTTCTTTTCTGGCCATCCTGTGATGATGAACCCTTTCACTGCTGTGAGGCATGCGTCGTTCTCATATGCCAATTTCCATTCCTGCGCACTTATAACTGCTTCCTGATCTGCTGCAAAGGCTATGGTGTAGTCATCTTCCTCAGTCTGTGGGGGTGGCGTTTCCATTGCGGCTGCTCTGCTGAGGTAGTCAGCTACTCGGTTCTTGGCTCCCGGGATGTACTCGACGTCGTACACATAGTCCAGCAACCTTAAGGTCATTTTCGCTATGCGCGGCGTGGCACTAGCATGTCCACTAGAGGTGAGTACATTGACCAATGGCTTGTGATCTGTCTTGAGCACAAATCTGGAGCCCCACAGGAATTGGCGGAACCGTTCCATCGCCCAGATAGCAGCTAGCATTTCTTTTTCTACTACGCTGAACTTTTCTTCATTAGGAGCCAGAGATCGGGACGCAAAGCTGACCGTCGTCATTTCTCCTTCCTCTGACCGTTGCATCAGGACTGCTCCCAATCCTCTGTCGCTGGCGTCCGTGGTGAGGATCGATAAGGCCTTTTGGTCAAAACCATGGAGGGGGACCGCCTTGCAAATGTCGTCCTTGATTACGCCGAACTCTTCCTGGGACGCCTCCGTCCACTCAAAGGATGTTTTTTCCTTCAGTAGCTGACGCATACTATGCGTTTTGGTGGCAAAGTGCGGCACGAACTTGCTATAGAATTCCGCCATACCTAGGAAGGAGCGGATGTCGTCTTTGCATCTGGGTGTTGGTGCGTCCTTGATAGCTTTCACGTTGGCCCACTTCGGCGCAATACCTCTGTCACTTATTTCATGACCCAGATACATCACTGAAGTTACTCCAAACCTGCACTTGTCCCATTCTGCTGTAAGACCATTTTGTGCTAGGATTCGTAGCACCTTCGTGAGCTTGGCATCATGGTCTGACTTAGTTCTTCCCATGATCAGGATGTCGTCCTGGAAATACTGCACCCCTTCCGTGTCTTTAAAAAGTCTGTGCATTAGTTTTTGGAACACCGCTGCGGCGGATGCCAGCCCAAACGGCATTCGTCGGAATTGGTAGCATCCGAACGGTGTGATGAACGAGGTCAGTTTCTTGCACGTTGGGTGTAGTACTATCTGATGGTATGCCGAGGTCATATCTATTGTCGAGAACCATTGGTTGCCTTTTGTCTGCACCAGCATTTCGTTTATTTTGGGCAACGGGAACTTGTCTACTATTATGTTCTTATTAAGCTCGCGCAAGTCAATGCACAATCGCACCTTGCCATTGGGTTTTCTGGCCACGACCAGGGGAGCTAGCCACTCCGCACTTTCAATGGGCTCTATCACTCCATTATCTTCCAGACGTTGTAACTCTTGCTGCACAGCCTCTCTACTATTGAACGGAATATTCCGCACCTTGTGACTCACTGGATTCGCGCCTTCTTTGAGGCATATCTTATGGGAGAACTTCGTCAATCTGCCAATGGTGCCTCCAAAAACTGTCGGGAAGTCTGCTTTCCACTTGTTGGCTTCGTACGTGCATGCCTGACCTGTCATCAGTACTTGCGTTGGGCCTCCTGGGTTAAGTTGGATACCTAGTTCTCCTTGGTCTACCCATCCCAGCACCGAGGGTCCCTTTTCCGCCACATACAGCTTCCCTTCTGCCTTGCGGCCCTTGAACTCGAATCGTAGAGGGCGGAATCCCACCATGGGTATGGGTTCCCCTGTGAAGGTGACTGGATGGATGTCCGGGGAGAGAAGGTGTGTGCCTATGACCTGTGCGAAATCCCGGTCCCACACACTGCGCTGTATGATAGTGTATGGTGAGCCGGAATCTGCTACCATGGAGACTTGGATCCCTCCTATGGAAAGTTCACACAACGGTTTGCGTGTCCTGGAGCAGTCGATACCTAAGATTTGATCTTCTATACACAACACTGTGTCCTCGTCCTCTTCCCCTTCTTCTTCCTCTGGTTCCGTGTCGTGTGTCACATACTTCACTGTCGTTTTCCGAGGCTTACGTCTACATACTTTCTCGAAGTGCCCCATTATTCCGCAATATAGGCATTTGGCCTTGAAGGCTGGGCATCGTTTGTCATTGGCCGCGTGTGCCGGGCTCCCACACCTGTAGCAACTGTGCTTGTCCATCCCTTGGGCCGTCGGGTGTCCCGCTGGTTTGGTTGTGGTCTTCCTCTGTCGTCTATAGCTCTCTGTGGCTTGCGGTTTCCGTTCTTGACCATGGCCACTATCTCTTTGAGGGGAGCGTCTTTACCGTGTGCATGACGATTTGGTCGCATATGAAGTCATCATGAAGGCCTCCGAACTTGCAGGTGATCGCCAAACTCTTTAATGCGGCTACATAGTCATCTACTGACTACCCTGTCATCTGCTTCCGTTGGAAGAAGTTGAACCGGTCTATTGCAGTGCATACCACTGGCTGATAGTGGCTATCCAGGTCGTCTATAGTGTGTTGAAACACGTCCGTATCATCTGGAGGTCGGGTCTTTTTCACCATGTTCCTGTATACTCGTATGCCTTCCGGACCCAAATTGTGCAGTAGGATCTTCTTTTTCCTCGTACTCGGGAAAACTTCGTCCCCTTCGTCCTCCAACGCCGACAGGTAGTTGAGGAAGTATTCCTTCCAGTCTTCCCATTTCATGGCCGGTTCCCCCGGCTTCGGAAGGAAGGATACCGGATTCGTGAGGGAGAATGTCTGGGCACTCATCGTGCCTTGTCTTCCCGGGGTTGCGTCGTCTGTCCTGGGTGTAGGGCTACCTGGATCGCTCTGTTTCGGCTGGCCTGTCACCCCTGCTTGGGACGTGGGGTCCACTCCCGTGTGGTCTGTTCCTTGGTGCGCCAGGACCGAGAACTCGGTGGCTGCTTTGCTTGCCCCTCGTGCTAGAGCGTGGGTGGTGCAGGGCTCCTACTTTTTCTGCAGCATGTTCAGGGTACGTCTCTCTGGGTGCCTGTGATGCTTGGACTCCATGAATGAGGCGCCCTGCAGGTCCTGGGTATGTACGCTCGGTGCAGCGCCCTCCTTTGGCAAGACCACGGTATGGCCAGCTGGGCCCTTGAAGCTGTGTGTGTGTGGCTGTGCAGTGCTTTTTGGGGCTTCTCTGGCCTTGCTCCGGTAGGAGAGGGGCGTCTCCTACCTCCACGTGCTGCACGCCTATCTGGATCCACGCTGGGCTTGTTTCCGGGCCGACCTGTAGCTCGCGGGAGCCCCTCTGCCGTCCTGCAGTGATACCGGGCGCCCCGCGGTGCAGCTAACGAGCGGCGGTCCCGCTGCCACGCTCTCTATCCCCCGCAGCGTCCCGGCGCGATGGTCAATGTGCCGGTGTTTTTTTTTTTTTTCTCGTCGTGTCCGCCTACCCAGCCTCATTGCCAATTTGTAGTGTCTATTTGCGGGGTAAAGACGAGGCGGACAATGCGTTATATTCAAATATTTATTGCGCTAGGAAGAGAGCGCCGGGGAACCACCTTCATTCCTATTCGGCTCCTACACCACCTCCCGGATATCCTGTCACGCTCCCAGCCTTCCCTGCCACACGTGACCAGGAGACTAGAGCGCGACTCTACACTGCCAATGACCCACAGCTGCGCCTGGAGGCGCTAAAAATACACCGCAGCACTCCCGCAGCGCAGGACGTTCTTTGTTTTCTTTTGCATGCACTGCCTTGGGGGCCAGGACTACGGGTCCCAGCATCCTCAGCAGCTCCCAGCCTGCTGACAACGGCCCACAGCTGCGCCTGGAGGCGCTAGAAATACACCGCAGCACTCCCGCAGCGCGGGACATTCTTTCTCGTTTTCTTTTGCCCGCACTGCCTTGGGGGCCAGGACTATGGGACCCAGCATCCTCAGCAGCTCCCAGCCTGCCGCCAACAACCCACAGCTGCGCCGTGAGGTGCTAGAAATACACCGCAGCACTCCCGCAGCGCTGGATGTTATTTCTTGTTTTCTTTTGCCCGCACTGCCTTGGGGGCCAGGCCTACGGGTCCCAGCATCCTCAGCAGCTCCCAGCCTGCCGCAAACGACCCACAGCTGCGCCTGAAGGCACTAGAAATACACCGCAGCACTCCCGCAGTGCGGGACGCGCCCGGGCAAAGCCCAGGCCAAGGGCCGGCCCGTCCTTGCCCATCATTGCCAGGAAGAGGCAGGACAGGGCCACCCCCCTTTCACTCGTTTCCAAGACCATGTTTTTCGGCTAACATCTGCTCTTTGAGGTACTGTGTTTGCTTCTCTGTTATTTCCATTTATCAGCATTGCACAGAGACTAATTGGGACCTTACTGTCTGCAGCCTATTGGGGAAAGGGGATTGTCTGCCGATTGCTATCTGCAATGCTCCCTGTCTGCCGCCAAGACATTTCACGTGAATTTGTATTTAACCAGAGTGCACACTATCTGTGTGCGCTAGTTTACTCCCACTGGCATTTCTTTTTTTTTTCAGTTGGTGGCTCTGAGAGATGGGGGAAGAGAAAAATAATTGAGGGTAGTGGTGGAGGAGGCGGTGGTCAAGTAGGAAAAGGGAAAAAGGCCAGAACATTTTTGAAACATCCAGGCAGCAATTGCGTCCTCGACCGCATTGACACCCTCATTAGTGTGTGTGAAGGCATCTTAGGCAAGGAACAAGCTGCACACCCAACTCCAGGCCAACTTCCTCCCCGAGTCCCTAGCCCAAATCGCTCACCCACCATCCCAGCAATGTTTCAAAAATCATCCCTTAAAGGGGACTCTCTTAACTAACCAGAAGATACCACCAGACACTGTGGGGGCTTGCCACTCCCCCTCTACCCCCCCATAACTCTCCTGGTACTAATACCTTGCAGCCTGAATCCACTATTCTTTGTGCAAGCAGGTTCTTGCCTCTGCTGGACCTGACTGATGACCACAATGACCAAAAGGATGACCTACCCCAGTCTTCTGTATTCACTACCGTGTCCAGTACATAAGTCAAAACCCCAGGATACGTACCTACTTATAAATTTGCTTAGAGCAGAAATAGGCACCATGAGAACTATGATTGAAGGCATCACTACCTTAGTCAAATCAATACTGCAGATTGACTCATCTCAATCACAACATGGCACTCTCGCACCAAGACCATTATATTTGCAGCCCCTCCACACCACTGTGCGACACACGAGGCAGCTACCCATGGAAGTGGCACCACTTGTCATGGTCCCATTTTGAACCCTCCCGCTATCTCTGCTCACAGCCAAGCTCCATTTGACCCCACAGTAAAGCGAATTAACAAATCCAATAATACTCCTCATAATAAGCCTCCTAATACAATGGCTGTAGAGGATCCTCTAAACAACATTAGACCTACACCCTTACTTCAGGCCCAGCACCCTTCTCGCAGTGGCCAACACCAGCTGGCCCTCCCAGCAACTACACACTTGCTATATGCCTCGAAAATCTATATGGTCAATGTCCCCAAACTTGATGTAAAGAATGGTTACGAGGGTGAAGACTCTTTGACTAATAAAGTGATCCATTGGATCCGCCAGGTCAGGGGCTGTCGCTCAGTAATTCGAGACGACATTACTAGGGCTCGGAGGTGTACTTCTCCCACTCACCCACTTGATTACATTGAGCTTACTTTCACAGGGGTTGATTTGGTGGAAAACCTCCTTGCCCTGGAATTTCGAACCTGTGCCCCTGAAAGATCTCTGATCCAGTTTAGACGTTTTCCAACTCACATTTAGAGTAGGCAATCTGCCTTCCAACCACTCACTCACCTAGCTGGTGGCTCCTCATTGCAGACCAATGATTTACTACAGTGTGTAGTTTTGCGCCACCCCGCATTACTCACCACTGCCCCTAACTGTATGGTTAGCCTTCCCAGTACCCAGGTCTTGCAGGCCGTGTTCCATCCCAGTGAAGACAGCTCCCGGGGGGAAGCAGGACTAAGCAGTTCCAACATCACTATCCAAGAGGAGGAGGGTGAAGATCCTTTTGTATGTCTAAACTCCCAAGCATCTGCCCAACCTCCATCTAGTAACTCTACCCCTTTACAAAGTGCTGAACCCGGCCAGGCACTCCACCAGCAGTTGAGGATATTATCATGGAACGTGGCCGGGCTAAGCAGCAAAATGCCAATCCCCCACTGGAACGAGCTAATTGAAGGCTTCGACATTTGCGTTTTTCAGGAGACCTGGAGCCTGGTTCCCTTACACAAAACAGGCTTTGTTTGCTTTCATTCATCTGCAACAACCGTAGGGAGAGGGCGTCCATCAGGGGGATTGATTATCTGGGTGAATATCGCCCTTGGCTGTCGAATTATTTGTCAAACAAGTTCCAGCCCAGATATTCTGGGGCTTAGTATCAGGGGGCCCAGGGGGGAACCACAATTGATCTGTTTAATGTTTATGCGAGGGGGACCAAAGAGGGCAAACTCTCACCTGTCATTTCAGCACTGGAAGAGAGCTTAGCTAATTGTTCGCCTCATGCCAGAGTAGTGGTTGCAGGAGATTTCAACTGCACCTTTGAACCCCTGGACAAAGAAGATCTAGTGGGAATCGAAGATGATGACAACAAATGGGCTGTCCCCCATCTAAACTTGCCACCAGTTAAAAGATGGACACAGCCGGCGCTTCAACTCAATGCCCTTACCGTAGAGTATGGCCTGAGGGCAGCCAATGGTAGGACACCCTCAGACAGACAGGGTGCGAATACATATAATAGAGTTAGCTGCCCAACCTGTATAGACTATATCCTCATCGATGTGAAGCTATGGGGGGACCTGGTTGATGTGAATGTAGGCACCACCACAGAGAGTGACCACAACCCTCTTTGTCTAACTTTGAAACACCTGTGGGAAGCACCCTACTATCCTGTGAGCACTCCACCACTGACCACCAGAGAGATTGTCCCTTCCAACTGTAATAGATTTTTGAAATGGCGGAAGGTAGTCCTGCACGATTCTAAGATTGCTGGTATACGACATGACCTGGCCGTAGGCACATTAGAGCTCCAGGCTGTAGCCTCCAGCGCAAGTGGGTCGATAGATGTACCCATGGTCCACTTGCTCACCGTCACCCGAATCAGTGCACACTTCCTAGCTCCCAATCGGAGTAATAAGCCCAGCATGCCAACTAAAGGGCCCTATACGTGGTGATCCAGCAGGTCACTAGCAACAAGCATTCATACACCATATACTCACTTGGGCCCATACATTCATACCTCACTAGTATTTCCGCTGGTGGGTCAGTTGTACTCTTTATCAAAAATCCCTGCTACCAATTACTTTTCTGATTGAAGAGTAATGACTTACCAATGGATCCTTTGCTAATTGGGAAGTTTAAAATGAGTGACGTTCAATACAATTCATAACTCCTGAAATAATCACTGAGTCAGGAAGTTTTTAAATGTTTATCTAAAGATTTAGCAGAGTAAAATACAGAACCACATGATACTTAAATCGTATATCAAGGATGAAGCATAATAATCAATTAGCCTTCAATGACGGTCCCTCAGAAAGGAGAAGATCGAGACAGCAGCGCAACTAAGGTTTGCATTTATATTTACCTAAAGTGCGAGAACCAAACCCCTTGGCCAAGGAGTTGGAAAGATAGGACCCAGAAAGGATGAAGAGCAAAGACCTCCTCCAGGTTCAAGACAAGACCGGTGACCTCTCTACCAACGACGCCTGCGTCGTTCCCCTCTCTGGTACTTCGCTTCTCCTCGACTTCTCCCGAATCTTCCTTCTAATGGAATCCGCCGCCCCCTCCTCAGGACCTCTCTGGACAGCGGTTCAGTCTGCAATCGATCAGCTCGTCATGGATCTCAACCTCGAACTCTAACTAATTTGCTAATACTATATCTATTATACAGACCCTCCAGGATTTCGCGGTTTGCTCGCGAAATCGGCACTTTTGTAAAAATGCAGCGATTTTTACAAAAGTGCCCGTAAAATCGGCACTTTTGTAAAAATGCCGCGATTTTTACAAAAGTGCCCGCGAAATTGAAGGAATGCAGGGAAAAGGTTAAGGTTGTACATTTCTATGGTAATTGTAATTCTTCACTTGCCTGCATGGATGTTACAATATTACAAGCAGTGAAAAATGTTGTTTTCTCATCAGGGACGCATAGCGCTTTAAAACTCATAAATAAAGAGGATAGCAGTTAATACGTAAAGGAAGAGAGAAGAAAGCAAGAGGGAAATCCGTGTTCCAATCTGCAAACTATGACGTATCCCGCTGCGAATAATATATCAAAGAAACAAATCCATATTTATGAGATTTTCTCTACATATAATTGCTGGATATGATAGTTCGGCTAAAAGAAGCTGTTTCACGTCTCAATTCATCTTACTTTTTGTTTATTTGCTGACAGACAAAACAGTATTATTAGCAGCGAAACAGGAAGTAGCAGCTGTGCCACATGGCTGCCATATTTCTAAGGTAAAAAAACAAACTTCCCTCCTCCCAGCATCACATGTGACTGTGCCCTCTCATTACCCGCTGATGAATACATGACGATTTACCTCTCACCATGACGCAGCCTTTAGCGTAACCCCGGGTTTGCTTGATCTCCCCCAAACTGCCACCCATTGTCTGCAACTGTTAATTAATGGCATAAATAGATTTAAGTAAAAAAACAATGTTATATTTTAGCCCTTGAAAATAATGGAAGGCCCTGCCTTTTGTAGGTAGTTTAAAATGATCCACATTAATAGCAAATTTTAGGAAGTCTGCTTATTACAAAGAATGCTTTGGTCACAAGCGAGATCCTGGCTCAGCAGCTGTTGAAGATTTCACTGCACTGTGAAGAGGCTGAAGACACCAAGGCCCATGGAGGTAGCTAGGCTTGGCAGTTGGTGATGGCGGAATGACTCAATGGCATTGTGAATCAATGAGGTAGCCAGACTCATTGCTTGGCAGCTGGTGATGGCACAATGTCTCAGTGAGGTAGCCAGGCTCGTTGCTTGGCAGTTGCTGATGGCACAATGACTCAGTGAGGTAGCCAGGCTCCTCGCTTGGCAGTTGGTGATGGCACAATGACTCAGTAAGGTAGCCAGGCTCCTCGCTTGGCAGTTAATCAGACCCTCCAGGATTTTCGTGATGTGCCGGACCTTATCTGCCGTCAGTATCTGTAGCCAGAAACCATATTTGTGGCAGTTCGACAGCCTGCCAAATTGGCCCACAGAACCTGGTTTTGTGATGGTAATTCCTTCAGTCGATACCCATTGGCTGAGATGCACACGCCTGGAAGGAAAGTAAATGACCCGAGACACAGAAAGCCTGACGCCTGGTTTGTAGGTTCTGGAATGCCATTTCCTATGGGATGCTACCAGGCCATCTTTGATGGGCTTCTCAGAACCTATACTAAAGCAAATGGAGGATTGCATTTCCAAGGGATAACAGCCTTCACCTGTGGGCTGCTTCCTCTGTTCCATGTCCCAGGTTGCCTATTTCAAAGTGGAATACTCTGCTAAAACAGTTTCCATTGATTTAAGGCTGAAAATGAATCATTATGAGTAAAATAAAGTGCCGCAAAAATGCCGCTAAATTGCCATATTTGTGCCGCTAAATTTCCATATTTGTGCCGCTAAATTTGCTAATCTATGCCGCTATATCCTGGGGGGTCTGATTATACCCTTCTACGCCCATGTACCTCCCCTTAATGTTGCAGAATTATGGGTCCACTACTTCTGATTGGACAGGGACAGGGGGTTGATCCTCACACCATATTGATTTAATTCAATTTCTTTAAGCCCATTGTTTTAAAATACCGCCCATCACAATTAATAAATTTGCTTTATTTCCCACCCGTCTCACGACAATTTTTATACATTGTTCATACAAATTGTTTCTTTTTGGTAGGAACATCGTGGGTACAATAGAGTTGGCCATCAGGTCATGGCCTTGGCCAGGTTGACTTCATTCTTTCTCTTCTGGGCAGCCTCGCAGGGCGCATGTGCAGAACAGTTGTCTCTCGAGTTTTCAGTTCAACCAAACCCCGGGCCCATTTACGAACTAATAAAAGTCAAAGAAGAAAATATTAAAATCACAAATAAATGGTTTCACTGTATACCCACTCTTTCTACTCTATTCCCATTTACTTATAAATTCTATCCCGCATTAGCAGCGTTAGAATACCACAGTTTAATTGCAACATGTAAGCAAGCTGCAGCACGTGAAAACATTAAGCAGCCATTTTAATACACACTGCGCAGAAGCAAGAGTTTCCCTCCTAGCAAAGAAAGACGTCACACCATGTGATATGGTTGAGACATGCGCAATAGGTTTTCCCGCGCTTTAGCGGCCATTTTAGAATAGACAAGCGTTACTTGTTAGTTTAAACACATAGGCAAGCTTCCTCCTACTTATGTTCGTATGTGCAGTGGTTAGTACGAACATTACAAAGATTAATAAATTAATACTGTGAGAGGATTGTTTCCGAGCAAGTCTCATTTGTGAGTCCTTGCTCCATCAGTGGTATACAAAATATTGTAGGCGTAAACGACTGCTCCTAGCTGCAGCAATTAAAGATAAGAATTGCTCCCTGATTAAAGATGCCAGGAAGAGTTATAGAGCTGCTCTACAGGATGCAAAGATAGCATGGGATGAATCACCCTGGCAGCAACTCAGGGAAGCAAGTTCAGCTAAGGACACCAATTTATTTTGGACCCTAGTCACCTGGGGTAGTAAGACAGGTGTACGTTCGCCCCCTAACCACATCACAGGCCAGGAATGGCATGACCATTTTCAGAAGCTTTATTCAACACCAGAGGCTATCACATCTATGGAGCTAGAAGATTGTCATGGACACCTCAAAGATGATGAGCGCTTTGACCTGGCCGAGATAGAGGCCGCAATAAGTAAAATAGTGCCCTCCAAAGCAGCAGGACCGGATGGCCTGCCAGGTGACCTTTTCCTCGCAGATGCTCCAAACTGGGCACGTTATATCCTCATCCTGGCAAATACTATAGCCACCGGTGCCCCAGTGCCTGGGTCTTGGAAGGACGCCGAGGTGGTCCCTATTTATGAAAAGGGAGAAAGAGGCGACCCTTCAAACTATAGGCCCATTAGTTTGATCGACGCTCTGCAGAAGGTCTTCGGTAGAGTCCTTCTGCAGAGGCTACAGCTATGGATAGAGAATGAAGCCATCCTTTCCCAGTACCAGGCCGGTTTTAGGCCAAGGACCGGAATGATTGACCAGGTGTTTAGGCTGCTACTCATCTACTGGAAAGTAGTGGTGATTGGCAAGGGCAGTCTTTATCTCGCATTTATCGACTTAAAGACTGCCTTTGACCTGGTCCCTAGGAGTAAGCTGTGGTCGACGCTCAAAGAGATGGGTACTCCCCCCTTTATCCTTAACCTGTTGGTCAGGTTACACGAAGGCAACTACGCCCAGGTCAGGTGGGGGGCACAAGGTCAACTAACTGAGCATATCCCCATCAACAGAGGAGTGCGACAGGGTTGTGTTAGGGCTCCCAACCTATTCTCTCTTTACATGAATGGGCTGGTTAGCTTTCTGCAAGGAGATCCAGCAGACGCACCAACCCTGGCGGGCGATAAAGTACCAACCCTCTTATTTGCTGACGACATCCTGCTGGTGTCTAAGTCCCCAGCTGGGCTGCAGCGTCTACTAAACAGGTTCCAATATTTTTGTGATAATCTGGGGCTGGTCATTAACACTTTAAAAAACAAATTTATGGCCTTTAACCCCCACAAGTCCTACAAAAACAACCCTTTGCTGGGCGGAACTCCTTTGGAAAGGGTCGACACCTTTGACTATCTCGGTGTCCGACTCTCTGACAAAATGTCATGGAAGCCCCACCTAGCAAAGATGCTGATGGGGCATAAACGAGTGGCTGGAGCACTCGGGAAAGAACATCGTTCCTCACACAGTAGGCCGGTAGCCCCAGCCCTTCAAGTTTATGACGCCAAAGCAGCAAGTGCTCTTTATGGAGCAGAGTTATGGGGATTCAACAAAGTTGACGATCTTTGCAGGTCTGAGCATAAGTTCTTCAGGGACCTGGTGATGTTACCCAAAAATATTCCCCTTACCTCCCTAATGCTCGATATGGGCAGGCGCTCCATTGGCGATACAGCCAGGTTGCGCCCACTGCTCTTTTGGCCCAGCATTAGGTGAACCCCAGAGCTCCTTCCCTATGCTGAAGCTACCGAGGTTACACGGATAAACACTGGTCGTACAATAGGTTGGATCTCCAATGTCAGGAAAATGTTGTCAGCCATGGGGCTTCAGGCACACTGGGATGAGCAGGAACCTCCAAGGAAAGATGAGCTTAAACGTTTGTATTGGGAATGGGTGGACCGACAGGAATCCTGCAAACCTATTATGGGTAGATTAACAGCTGAATTTTATCTACACAAACAGACTAGACATCTAGAGCCCTTTTTAGACACAATACAGGTTCCCAGGGACAGGATGTTGTACATCACTTTAGGTTCGGCACCCTTCCCGTCTGCGAGACAACCGCAAAATGGCACCAACGCAATCAGACGCTAAAGGATTGACCATGTTGCAAGGCACCGTTAGAAAGTGTTGCCCATGTAATGTTCGCCTGCCCGGCATATAACATCCTGAGGGCCAAATGGCTAAATCCGATCTGCAGACAACTGGGTACACTGGACCATTGGGAAGCCTTGCGCATCCTTAGGTCTGACCCTAGACCCTTTTTTGCGTGCTGTGTGTCAAAGTTCCTTAGCCACGCATGGCTTATTAGGTGGAAAGCCCTGACAAGAGCGGCACAGCCCCATGCCGAAGGAAGCTGAGACGAAATTGCCGCAGGGCGCTAAGGCTGTTCTCCTAAGTTTTAAAAACCATATTTTATGCACATGCACTTGATGCTCTAACCCCCTGTGTTGTGGTTCCACGGAAGGCCAGAGCCTTTTTAGCAGGTCTAGCGGGGACTGTCATTGAGTCTATTATAAGGATTTTTATTAAGATGAGCTATTATGTTGTTCCCCTCTTTCCTTTTTACTGTATTCAATGTATGTTTTCACCGAAGTGATATATATTAACTCCTAATTAATTGCTCTTGACAACTGCACCTTATGCCAAGGGCATAACACTGTATTTTGATGGATTGCTTGTGTGTATATAATTTTTATTTTATTATGTTGCTGTATGATACGTTTATTGTGTATTTTATCCATAAAATGTTTTTATAGCTTTTATGACACTAGTTGTCGAAATACAGCTTATACAACAACAACTATTGCCAAAGAAACTTTTTGAAAGTCAGATCTCAATTCACTGCAGTTTTTAAGAGATTTGCGAAAATTAATTGGAGCGTACTTGAAACCCATGCAAATTTAGGATTCTATATTTATTCCAAAGAATTCATGAGGATTATCTAACAATTTTGGGTTTGTTAATTTTCACTGCACAGCAAGATTTTTTTTAACTCTAATTGAACCTAGCAAACAAAAAATGTGTGTAGAATTTTTCTCTGCAAGTTCACCCTTTGCTGAGTTTTTCTGTGCACAATTAAACTGGCAAGAGAAGAACATTAAGGTCCTCATTACAAGTGGCCACTGAGGGCTGGTAAATGCTGAAAATGGTCCAATCTGCATTATGAGATCCATGGAAAAAACAAGCATTCCTTTACTTTCACCCAGAAATTTCAGCTACTGAAAAAATTTCAAAAGCCCCATGTGGAAGCATGTTGAGAAATGAGGAATTACTTGGGGAACTGGACCTGAAGTTACCAATCCCCCCAGTAATTTTGCAGCACCAACTGGACCCGCAGGTTTCAACTTGCACCTGGTTGGATTTTACCCACCCCCAGCATCACCTGTGTCCCTGGTTTCGGTACTTCCAAGGTTGGGAAAAATCCAGCCCACTCACCAATACACTCGTGATGAGGGCCTAACTGTTTTTAGTACATATGTCTTATGCTGAATTATTTTGTTTGTGTTAAATAAGGATATGTGTGACATAAATATAGAAGACAAAAGACACACAGATGATGTACAGAATGCAGAGCAAATCAAACATTCACCCCCAGTCAATAGATCTGGGTTTAATCCATCGTTCTTTTGCTCACCATGCCGCCCCAGTTTAGACCCAGCCATATGCAAATCAGTCTTAACCCTGTGCCTCATGGGATCAGCCCATCCTGAACTGCCAAGCCAGGTCCTCCCTGGACCGGAAACAAGCATCCTGGGAATATAGAAGAGTCACAACTTTCATCAAACATGGGAAAGCAAACAACTTTGCAATATTCCCAAATTTGAGCTAAGTTTTCTGTAGACTTTTGTGAAGGTTACAGAGAAAGAACTTTCCAATATCGCACTCCCCATGTTGTCAATGCAAATGAATAAATGTGGCAGAAACGTGCAATGGCACATTTAAATATGTTCCTTTAGTTCCCACCTAACAACAAATAGAGCAAGGCAGTGGCACAAATCTAACCAACAAACACTGTCAGACATTTTGCCACCACTAGAACACCACCTCACAGGGAAGCTCACTCAAAGGAAGGAATTCTGTGTATGCTGGTGAAGTCAGTGTAGCCAATAGCATGATGGGAGTTGTAGTTACAGATATTGGTCACCCTCACAATTGGCCCATCAACACCACTCTGAACCATGCTCACATCACAGGGAGTGAAAAAGAACTGACAAGATGGCTGACACTGGGGACTGCTGTGGGGAGCACAAGGCCCTGCTGGGAACTGTGCACCAACCAACAGCAGGACACCACTGACTGACATCCTGAAAGCCAACTTGCACTCCCTGCAATGGAAGCACGTTCCATGGTGGGATATCTGGCTGGGTGGGAAGGAGGACTGACAGCACTGACCATAGTTACCAGCAGCTTTTCCCACACACACCCTAACACAAATTCCACACAACTCACCTTGGAGAATGCATTTCCTCACACTCTAATTAAATATCCCACAAAGAACCACCACCCTGGGTTAAGCTGTGTGAAGCACAGGGACACCTTTGGGACTTGTAGCCAAACAAACGCCAGGACAACACTGTCAGCCATCCTGTCAGCACAGGCACACTACCCCACAGGGAAGCAGAGTCAAAAGGAAGGAAGCATGGGCATGCTGGGAAGGGGGGTGTAGGCAATAGCATGATGGGAGTGGTAGTCACAGCTCAACATCCCCCACCCACATGGCCCAGCAAGCTCACACTGAAGCCTGCACACCTCACAGGGAGTGAAAAGCCACTTCAAAGATGTCTGAAAATGGTGCTCTGTTGTGGGGAGTACCAGGCCCTGCTGGGAACTGTGCACCAACCAACAGCAGGACACCACTGACTGACATTCTGGGAGTTAACCTGCACCCACTGCAAGGGTGGCATGCCTCATGGTGGGATAACTGGGCTGGGGGGAGAAGGAGGGCCGGATGTCAACCAAATGCTACCAATGCTGGTCATGCACACAACTCAACATTCACATTGAAATGCTTCAGGTTGGCAGGACAATGTGCTACACCAATATCAACCTCTGACTGTGACAACTTAGGACAATGCAATGTACAGGCCCGCATCCAGAGGTACAGTCACAACTGTCAGGTGTTTGAACCATTGATGCCTATAGAAACATAACATACATTGTGTGTCTCTTCCGAAAACAGGTGATGATGGGGACACAGCAGCAGCAGATGAGGAATCCCTGTCCCAGGCTCCGGGGGACCTGAGCTCTCTGGTGTGGAACAGCCTCTGCCCTCCTCGGATGGCGAAGACCTACTTGGCCCCTCCGGTGTGAGTCATCATGCAGCACCATCAGGACCACCATCTGCACCCCCTGCACCCACTCCTCCAACATCTGCCAACACACAGACCACCCCCGCCGACACGGACAGACCAAGGACACTTAATGACAACAGCACAGGGACCCCGGCCCACCGTGAAGCAACGGACAACAACCCCAGTACCAACCCCCAAGGGGGCCTAGGGTCACCTGTGCGTGCCACCGCAGGTCCCGCACGTGTGGCCAGGGGTGGTGGGAGGGGTGGTAGGCAGAGGTTGCTGTTTGCAGAGGGGTCTGGACTGCATGATGACCCACAACTGGTACGCATTGCTGATGCGTACCAGAATAGCACCGGAGAGGTCAGCCAGGTAGTGGGGATCCTCAAGGACATTCAACAGCAGCAGGCTGCCCATCATGCCCGCTTGGACTCCCACATGTCCCGTGTGGAGACACACATGTCTTGCATCGAGTCCAAGTGGGACACATTGGAAGAACTGACAGCGGTGCAGAGGGACATATTGACATGCCTCCGCCAGATTAGCACCAACATGGCCACACCTCCCTGTGTGCCCACAACATCTGGTGCCGCAACAACTGCAACTGCCACAGGGAGGGAGGATGACTCTGGTGGAGAGTCCTCTGCACCGCAGCGGCCTGCACGTGAGGGTCTCCCCCGAAAGAAGAGGGGTCGTCCGAGGAAGGAAAACTGAGAGGCCGATCCCCCAGGAACCCAACACCTGTTCTGGGAATTCCCCTTTGTGTGCAAACTGTTCACCCTGTCGAATGCAACCCAACTCTCCCACATGACATGGGGAGTTCAAGTTGGACCAATGTATCAGATGACTGTGGACTTTACTCAGGACATTTCTGCTACCAACACTTCCAACTCATCTGGGAACTTTGGATTCCAATCCCAATGTACAGCACCCACCATCCTGTGCACTATCCTCACACATGTATGTAAATAAACTCACTAATACACCATACTTGCCTCTGTTGTGATTCCAACGTTGTTTTTGTCATGGAGATGATGATCTGCTAAATGACACTGTGCATGCTAACTGCTACAGCAAGTTCAACACCGTCATGTGAGTCATGGCGATGTGACACATATGAGGGAGACACACCACTAGGGCTACACAACACATACACACCAGGGCCATCTGATTCCTCGCCTACACTGATGTTGCCAGGAAATACAGTGGAATGCACAGACACCACACCTATTCAGAGTATGTGTTAACTAGCCCACAGGTGAAGTAAGCAAATGTCAGTTAGATGTGTGACCACAGACCACGCACATCCCAAAGTGAAGCACAGGTTTATTACACATTTGCAACATGTTGTGTCCACTACAGATGCAAGGTAATCCCACGTGGCAGTGGCAACACAGTCACCAAGTGTAGAGGAAATAAAGTCCAGGGGTGTGTGGCACATCACCTGCAGGGAAACGACTGCTTCCACCCTGGAAGTTGAATCATGGTGTCGGGGGATCCGAGTTGACCAAACAACTCTGAAAGTACCCTGTGAAGGACAGACATGACACACAGTCAAAAGCACTGAAGAACAGGACATAACTGCAATACTCATGCCCAATACATGTCACAAGAAACCTACACAAAACCAAGTTAGCATGTCAACACTGTTGGGGAGTACAGACTACCTGTAAGGACACATCGCTGCACGCATACAGTCAAGTAGCACATGGCCACACTCAAACAGCAACAGAGCACCACCAACACATATCATGCAAACTCAAATCATTGACATAACATCTCTGTATACTCCCATTCAGCTGAAGAAGTTGGTGATGAGCTGTGTGCGGACATCCCCCTCATCATCATCATCATCACTGGCATCGTGGCCCAGGCCAGGATCCTCCACAGGTGGCGGATGTTGGTCATGTCATCCAGGATGAGAGGCAACTCCTTCCGCACTGCCAGGTTGTGTAGCATGCAGCAGACGATGACAATCTTGCACACCTTTGCAGGGGCATATGGGAGGGCCCCTCCTGTCTTGTCCAGGCAGCGAAAGCGGCTCTTCAGGAGACCAAATGTCCGCTCGATCACTCTCCTGGTCCGACCATGTGCCTCATTGTAGCGCATCTGGGCTGGTGTCACAGGGTTCCTGAGGGGTGTCAGCAACCACGGCATGTTGGGGTATCCGGAGTCACCTACATACAGACAATTGCACATTAGCTGAGTTGGAAAAAGGGTGGAATACAACATTGCAGAACACACACAATGGTACAAAGTCAGTACACACCGACAAGCCAGGCACGCTGGTTCTGCATCTGTGACATCATCCTCGGGATGCGACTACTCCTCATCACGTAGGCATCGTGTGCAGAACCGGGGAAACGTGCACACACAAGTGAGATGCTCATATCTGCAAGACATACCATCAGGGCATTGATAGAATGGTAATGTTTCCTGTTCCTGTATGCCTGCTCATGTGCCTGTGGTGGTACCAAAGCCACATGTGTCCCATCAATGGAGCCGATGACATGTGGCATCCTCCCCAGGGCATAGAAGTCACTCTTGATGTCAGTGAGTTGTTGACGTTTAGGGAAATAGATGTACTGGTTCAAGTATCTCAACATCGCCTCCAAAACATCGAGTAGCACACGGCTGAACATGGTCTGTGACATCCCACCAGCAGATGCCACAGTGTGTTGAAAGGTACCGGTGGCAAAGAAGTGTAGGACTGCCATCACCTTCACCTTGGGGGTCAGTGCTGCAAGGTATGGCCGGCCAGGTTGCAAATGTGGGGCCAACTGCACCGCCAATTCCTCAATAAGCGGCCTGTTGAAGCGGTACCGTCGGATGCAGTCACGTTCAACCATGGTTGCAAGGTCAGGGAATGGTCTATGGACAGCTGGTGCCCTGCAGTGCATAGGTGAACAAAGAAAGATTGTCAGTCACCCCACATATGTGGCATTGACCATACTCAATATCACATGACACATCATCACGAGACACAAGTACTTGATGTGTGTGCCATTCTGCATGGACATATATGGCACCTACATGGCCAACATCTAACATCTCAATTCAACATGTGTTGACGACAAGTTCCAGGTTGTGCTATGGGAAATCATTCGGCTGTGTCACAGTACCCATGTACTGCTGTCACGTTCCAAACACACACCACAGTGACAAGTGAGGACAGATGTGCCCAAGGCATCACAGCTCTTTGACAGGTAGATTCCCAGGGACCCTGTATTGCCACATGGACACTGACATGACAAGGCGTATCATGTACACGCCAGCAAAACAACCATGACTCCCACAGGTAGTGGCCCCTGTTGCCTCTGCAGGACAGACATGGACGTCTGTGACACACACGCACAACATCAAAGTCGATGCACAAACAACGTGGATGTGGAGACTGTCTCCCATTGTGCACATGGAATCCGAGACATCTGAAACACAACATGCACACAGACTGTGGAGGGCCATCACAATTGTGGCAATGGGTCACCCTGTGACGTACATACCATCCCACATGGGACTCAGGGTGTATGTGACATAACATACACATGCACAACCTGGAGATGTGACCATGCCACATGCTCTGAACTGAATAGTTGCACATCACAGTGGTCATGTGCACAACACACAAAGGATTCTGTCCCCATGAACACGTGCACAGCCTGGTAGTGGCTGCCCCCAAGTGCCACCCAACAAACCACATGTTGACCCCCATACACACACAGGTAATGCAGCCTAACATGCCTTAGGATACAGTGTGGACAGGCTGTGGTGTTGTAGGTGTGCCCCTGAGTCCCTGGCAAGTAATTGTGGCTGGCATACGTTCACCAGTGACAACCATGGTGACATATGCGAGTGACTTATACAGGGACGCGTTGTACAGCAATGGACCGATCGGTGCGCACGCATTGGCCATTGCATATGATGTGGACGGATGCGTGTCGTTTTCCGAAATACACGTTGTACAGCAATGGACCGATCGGTGCGCACGCATTGGCCATTGCATATGATGTGGACGGATGCGTGTCGTTTTCCGAAATACGCGTTGTACAGCAATGGACCGATCGGTGCGCACGCATTGGCCATTGCATATGATGTGGACGGATGCGTGTCGTTTTCCGAAATACGCGTTGTACAGCAATGGACCGATCGGTGCGCACGCATTGGCCATTGCATATGATGTGGACGGATGCGTGTCGTTTTCCGAAATACGCGTTGTACAGCAATGGACCGATCGGTGCGCACGCATTTGCCATTGCATATGATGTGGACGGATGCGTGTTGTTTTTCGAAATACGCGTTGTACAGCAATGGACCGATCGGTGCGCACGCATTGGCTATGGACTGACATGGTAACTGACGCGTTTTCGAAGCTTTTACGAGTCGGATGCAGTGAATTCAGTTGGCCACCCACAACAATGTTGCAAATTCATGGGTGTCATGAAGTTGAACTTTTGAAGGATGCTGTGGGCGTGTATAAGTGGTGCAATTCCATGGATTGGCCAGATTCAGAAGATGCAAACGACTTGCACCTATCACTTTGGACACATGGGACAGTATCTGCCTCTGCAGCACACATATAATGCTGGCTGTTCCCCTGAGAGCTCACTTGCCTGCACTACATGCTCCAGGACGACATCTGCCACTACCACTGCTGCTGTCTCTGCATCCTCTGGCTACTGCAATGGCACGTACTGTGGAGAGAGCCCCAGCCTTCAGCACTGAGGAGAACCAGGCCCTGCTGGACAGTCTCCTTCCTCAGTACAGCAAGCTGTACGGGAAACCAGGGGAGCAGGTGAGTGTGCTGTCCACTGCCTTACTAATTGTGCATGTTGTCTGACTAGCAAGACTTACAGTGTGCACACCAGTGGCTAGCATGCTCACTGAGTAGTTGTCACCCCCCAAAGTGTGTAGTTACATGCACTGAACAGGTATAGTGCAGTAACAGTGCATTCCAACAAGGTTTTACTTCCCAGGCAATGATACCATTTAGTAACTGCTGGACAACTGTTCATAGCCATAGTTGCACTACCTGTGTACATCATATGCCCCTGTGATTGAGACATGTATATCCAACTGTGTGATGCACGGATATGTTGCATGTGTAGTAATGGCCTTTTCACTTTGTCATCCTCACAGGTTGATGCCCACTAGAAGCAGGACATCTGGCTGACCATGGTCCGGGCAGTAAGATCTGTGGGGGTCTACAGGCGCAGAATCCGCAACTGCCAGAAGAGGTGGCAGGACCTTTGTGGCTGGACCCGGAGGATCGCAAGGGTCCAGCTGAAGCTGTCACCTCCTCGCAGGAGGGGCAGACACCGGACCCTGACCCCCCACATGCTCTGGATTCTGGTGGTGGTCTTCCCTGACCTGGATGGGCAGCTGAAGGCCAGACAGCAGCAAGGAGGGGGTAAGTGCTAGCCTTTTCTGGGTACTATGACTAACATGCTCTATGCACTCCTTTAGCCTGGTTCCACTTCCACAGTACAACTGTTTTGTCGTCCTGGACTCATGTCCCTCACTTGTGTCATGCCCCCTCCTCATCTGATACACAGGTGTGGCCCTTACAGTCTGTGACTTAGGTCACTTGGGTACTGTGTACTTGCAGTTACCTGTGGTTCAAGTTGGGGACAGCATCAGTTACAGGAACTTTGTTGTGGGCTGCATGGGTGGTACAATTGCTCACACAATGCCTGTGATCTGACATGTACTCTGGGTATGGCTTCACAATGTGTTCCAATTGCTGCTCTGACTCACCACATGTCTGGGGTATGTGCCACACTCCCATGCTGCAGCAGAGACCAAGGGGGGAGCCTCAGAAGTATGTACATCATGCGTGTGACACATGCATAGCCACCTGCCTAGTGTTCAGGGTAATACCATGTTGCACATGGACCAGGACTGTAATGCCTACTCCGTACATCGAAGGCACTCTGTTCTCCCACTTCCGTGTGTCAGCATACATATTGGGCATTGTGAAGAGTGCACTCAGGTGTCTGCCTCTGTGTCACCGTGGTGTGTTCTTGCTTTTTGGACTCCTGGAGTGTTTAACAATTTGGGGTGGCCAGCCATCTGAGTTGTGACTATAGGATCTGCACATTGGTTAATGCATAGGTCTCTGATCCCTTTACTGTGCACAAAGGTGTATGAAACATTGAGGTGCAGGCAGCTTTGGTTCATTCTCATCAGACTGTGAAGTGCCCATGTGTATGGATTTGTGTTTGCAGTCACTCAAATGTCTCATTTGATTGATGTGGGATCATCTTAGTCCTCATGATGTGGGTGGCCAGGGGTGCACATGTGCACCTGTCAGCTACAGGGCTTGCATACCCAAAACTTCCATGGTTGTGACACAGTGCAGACTGGTGTTGTGTGTATGCACTGCCCCTGTGACAGGAGACAGTTATGACTGACTTGCCAGACAGGCCTGTGCCATGACATTCAACTCATAAAGGGTGATCCAGCAGTACTGTGATATGTCCTGCAAGCACACCATTGTCGCATTGTCTATCAGGACATGAGGACATCATTGTGCCTGGTGATGGAAGCAAAACCCGCATATCGACAGGGACTCTGCCCGTCACTTTTTCTGACACATGTACTGAGTCAGTGGAAGGAGATGGCATGTGTTTGGAGTGACACATTTCCACATGTTCTCTTGGATATCCAACAACTGTGTATGTGGTGCATGTGTGCACATATGATTAGTCGCACACAATAGGCACCAGACAGATGGGCGCATGGACAGGTAGGATATGTGTGGCATGAATGACTGTCAGGCAGACAATGGGCTTCTTCAAATCAGTGTCAGCATTTATTGCAATGTCTAGCAAATGATGGCAGGGCTTGCTCTGTGATGTGCTGTACTTACTGTGGCGTATGTGGTCAGTACAGGTGACTAATGTTGCTCTGTTTATCCTGATTCTTTGCAGATACATCCACGGCCACAGGAGGAGACAGCTCCATGGACCAGGAGGAGCGGCAGAGCCAGACTGGGTCCACTGCAGGGGAGACCGAGGGACCCAGTGGCACGGAGGGTGAGGGGAGCCACACTGAGGAGACCTCAGCTACGACCACCTCGGCTGAGGACCAGAGCACTTCCAGTGAGGACTCCCTTGTGGAGGCGGGTGTCAGCAGACTAGAGACAAAATCAAGCAAGTCTGCCCCCGCCACCACCACCATCTCCACCCTCCCATCTGCTCCCATCCCACATGTCCGTGGAGGCTCCCGTGTAGGGGAGCGTGTCTCCTTCATGCCAGGCACCGCACCCCCTGCCTCTGTCTCCCCTGCTGCCCTGAGTGTGGAGTCTGTGGACTTGCATAAACAGATCCATGTAGGGCAGACATCAGTGCTGAGTGTCCTCCATGCACACACGGGTCTGTTGACACAACTGGTGTCATTCATGGAGGGCATGTCATCTGGCATGTCTGCCCTACATCGGACCAATCAGTCCATGGCCTCCTCACTGACGGCAGCAGTGTCCCTCCTGCAACAGTCCCTCACCCCTCCTACCTGTAGGAGAGTAGGATCTGCTTCACATGGGTACCCCCACTTTTTGCTGATGCTTCACTGTTTTTCGACTTTAGTCTGGCTGGGGCCCTGCTAATCAGAACCCCAGCCTGGCTGCTTCCTCTCTAAAATGGTTTCCATGTACCTTAGGTACATCTCTGATTGGAATCTGGAGTGCCCTTATAAGTCCCTAGTATATGGTATACTATGTACCCAGGGCATAGGTACCACAGAGGCCTGCCTGGGGCTTAAGCATGTATTATGCCACCCCTGGAAGGCCAGCCAAAATGACACCACAGGTCTGCTACTGCAGCCTGGGTAAGGTGGTGCATGCACCCCTTACTGTGATATAGGCTACCTATATCACTACATATATGCACACACATAAACCTATAAGTCACTCCTATGGCAGGCCTTATCAATCCTGAAGGCAGAGTGCTTGGTTCTTATGTGAGAGGGTGCCCCTGCATGAGCAGATCCCCTCTGCAGCGTTCGGAGACCCTTCTCTGATGCTGTTTGTAGTGCAGCCTGACCATATACTCTTAAGTGCATTATAACCTCGCGTTAAATGATAACTTTGGGATGGCTGCACGGAAACATGTCGTGTTTGGTGTCAAACATCTTGGAATACTACCCCCCCGCCAGTTCTGGCGGCGGGGGTAGCATTCCGCCCTTCTAGAGGGAGAGACATGTACACACCGGCCTACCCGGTAACTTCTTTACAGAGCCCTGGCATCACAAAATGCATGCCACTGCCACAGACACGGGTCTGGCCTCCTGCTGCTGACTGAAACTCCGGCAGGGGAGGCCTGGACAATAGGTTTCCTGTCCAAGGGAGGTGTAACCACCTCCACAGACAGGATGATGTGTATTGGGGCTGGGCGGGAGCACTCTCTGGTGCTTTGAAGTCCTGCACTGGGGGCACATTTGGTGTCCCTGTGCATACCCCAGTTCAAACCGGCTCAGGGGCTTCCAGCCCCTGCTCTGGCGCGAAACTGGACAAAGGGAATGGGTGTAACCACCCCTCTTCCCTGACCCTCCCATAGGTGGGTCCCCAGAGTATGTCCAACCCCCTAACTTAGTATAAGTATGGGACCCCAGTCCTTAGGACTTTAGATTACCCTGGACGAAACTCTGACACTGAATCCTGGACCTTCGATGCTCTACTTGAAGATTAGAGGACTGAAGAATCTCCCTTGGGGTCAAGGAGTGACTCCCCTGCTTGGCAGGCACCTAAGAAGCAATTGTCCGGTCTGCATCGCTGAAGCTCCCGCCGGATGCTGAAGTCTTTGCATCACCAGAGGTGGATTTCCAGACTTCCCCGAGGCTGCCCTGAGTCCCCAGCAAAGCTGAGGCCCATAGCTGTCGTGGGTAACGTGGAACCGTGACCCCTGGACACCGAGAACTTTTGCAAGTGCATCCTCTTCCTGGTCTCCCACGAAGTTGTGCTTTGGGCTCCGAGTAGCCTTGCCTCCAGCACCGACTGCACCGAAGATCACTGGCCTCCACTCCACGAGTGTCCTGTGAGCCAGCTCCAACTGCGTCCACTCGAGGCTCCTTCACGGTCGCTAGTCCGTTGGCTAGTGGGCCCTCCCGAAGGCAACTCTTCTTCTGATTGGGCTTCCCTGGTTGCTCCAGACGTGCCCTGACTTACCCTCGCTGGGTGAGTCCCTCAGACCTTGCTGGTCTGTACCACCGTCCTTCTTCTATTTCCACGTGACTTGCTGTCGCCAAGGCCTGTTGGGTCCAATCTGGTCACCGACACCCCAGCAATCGACAGACGTCGTGGGACAGCTTGAATCCAGCTCCTGGTTGTCGTCGATGCCTCCTGGACCTCGTGGCTGAAGAGTCAAGATGACCATCAACCTACCTGAAGCACCCGACATCGGTGGGCATCTGCTCATCGCCTTCCTGGTCACTGGCTAGTGACCCAGACTCTGTCCCCTCTGCTTTAACGTTCTTCAGATCTTCGATCCAACCTTGGATCCACCCGAACACTTCCGACTTGGTCGCCAGCAGCACTTTGCAGCAGATCGCCATTGAAAACGACGACGAAACCCGACCCCGAAAGACACCTATGCACCCGGCTCCCCTGGGTGAGGTAACTCGAGTACTCCGGTGCTCCCGTGGGTATAGACTCTAGAACAACCTAGTTCTAAAGGGGTTTGCTCCAAGTCCTCCTCTAAGTGTCCTTTTTCTTTAAAACTCCAACCGCGACATTCCCCATAGAAGTCAACGGCGGCTCGCGGCTGTGTTCTCACACTGCACGCGTCCTCCGTGGGTCCCCTGTGTCACTACCTTGGGTGGTTCCTTGAGGGCCAAGCACTTCTACAGGCTCTAGGCCTTGTGTCTAGCTCAGTCGTGGTTCTTATACCACTTTATTGGTATATGGTTTGGTACGCCCCTAGGGCTCAAATGTGTATTTGTGCTATTACTGTTGATATTCGACTTGTAACTTGTGTACTTCGAACTCTAGCCTCATAAAGAGACTAGAGGGGTGTGTCTAAGACTAAATACATATATTTTAAATATATACCTGGTGTGGTCCTCTTTCATTTGGTCACTCAAGAGATTATAGACTGGTAAAACAAGCTGCTTTACATTCCTTCAAGACTTAGCCTGAAGGCTGCTCTCCATAGCTACCACTAGGATAGCTTTCAATAAAGGTTGTCTTTAACCTATCTCCAATAAGGGGTTGTTTGGACTGGTGCAAGGTGCCCTCTATAATTAGTGGACAGCATATACCAGGCCAACTTCTCACACTACCTCTGCCCCATCCACAATCCCCAGCATCCTGCCTGTCCCAAGCACACACACACCGGCACAGGCACCCACCAGCACATACACAAGCAGCACACAGACACACATGCCAAAATCCAGACGCACACGCACGCACAGTCAGGGGACTGATACCTCACTCACAGGGGATGGGGCCCAGGAACACACACACGCATCCACGAGCACTGCGCAGTCCTCAGATACCTCTCCCTCCAAAACCCCTTCCCTTGCCTCACCTGCAACCCCCCCCTCCCAGAAGCTCTTCCTCTGTGAGCTTGGCCTCTTCCCCACAGATACATCTGACACAACGCACAGGCAGAAGAGGCGACCACCACACACAGAGGGGAGTGCCCCTCACACCCGGACACCATCCCCCAGGCACAGGCAGACTGAGGACCCCATTCGGAAGTCCCCCCGGACCAGGAAGGGCAAGACCCCACCACCACCACCACGCAGCTCCACCACACAGTCTCTCTCCTCCATCCCCCAGGCCACCACTCCACAAGTTCCCCCGCCACTCCCTGCCCCAGGTTCCCCCACACACCAATACCGCATCCCCAAACTGCTTAGGCCCTCCCCCCTACCACTTGCTCTTCCACCCCCAACCCAGACGCTCGGCCTGTTTGTGCCACTGGTGTGGAGACCGGGTCCCCCCCCTGTCCTGCCCACCTCATCTGCCCCCCCTTCCACTCCCTTGGAGTTATGCACTGCAGTGGAGTCCACAACCACCCCGTCTGACTTGGGCACTGCAGTGGGGACCCAGTCCACTCCATCTGACCGGCCCACTGCAGTTGTGCCAGCACCCACACCATCTGACTTGTGCCGTACAGTGGTGCCGGCCCCCACTGAGTCAGACACCTCCACTGCAGTTGCCGGTGACACTCCTGCACCCACCACCCCTTCACTGCCTCCTTCTGGCATCCCCTGATCCTGTCCCTGCGGTGCCTGGCCTGCCCCTTGTATGCCCCTCCGAGGGGGATGTCCCCTGTCCGTACCAGTGCAGGCAAGCAATGGGTGACAAGTTGTCACATATCACCCTGTTTGGACTGTGTATGTGGACTGGCCATTGGCCTTAGTTTCTTTTGGACTTCAAATTTTTTTCAACATTTCCTGAATAAAGCTTCTTTTTGTTTACTAGTGGTTTTTCTTTTGATGTAGATGAGTATCAACATGCATTTGCTGTTGTAATAGTGTTCAGATCAGGAAAATGAAGTGTTGCTGTGATGGACTCCATGGGATATGTGTCCTAATCTAGTCTGGATCCATAGCATCCTTTGCTGCAGTCTGAGGGTGTAATGTTCTGCAGTTGACACAGGGATGTACGTTTTGCATTTGTAAATTGACATCTGTGGCTTACACTGATGCACATATGGTGGGCTTACCACTGTTCAATGTTTCTATTTCCCTGACTGTGTGCCCATCTCCACTGGACATGCAGTTTGGCACATCAATGTTGGACTCATCTGTGTATACAGTGCAACTTGCTTAACACATGTTTTGGGTATTTGCAGATGACTGACGTGACACTCCCGTACCCAGGCTGATGTGAGCAGAGCCTTCAGTGTGTTGTGATTGTTGACTCACTGACCGAGTGTTTTGCTGACATGTCTGAGTGATGCACAGACAAGGTTTGACACAGCGGACCTTCCACAGGAGTGGAGTGCCCTCATGGCAGTGTGTAATCCCGTGACATTGCCTGGGCCCGTGTTGTGCAAGCATGTCTGTGTGTGTTCCCTTCCCTTTTCCTACACCGGCTGTGTCCCTACGGATGTTCCTGTTTGTGATGCTTGCAGAGTTGTCCTGTGTTCATCCAGCATCTTGTACCTGGTTTCTCCGTGATGTGGGTGCATGGCAAACTAATGTTCATCAGGTTGTCATCCCTAGTTGTCTTTGTTGTCAGAGCTGGGGATGTGGGCAAACGCAGATGAGACACAGTCAGGATTCCCCTTGGCACTTGTTGGTTACACAAGTCATGTAATTTACAGTTTGTGGTAGCTTTCAGTGATTGTGACACGTTGTGTGTGTGACTTCTGCCACTCCTCAGGGTCAGAGCTGCAATGTTGGAAGTTGTCTACGTGTGTTCTTTGTGGGTGACCTTGGCTTCTTCATTGGTGTGTGACTGTGGCCGGGATCCCATTGATTGGGGTGGATTTCACGTCATGCCCATGTACGGCGTACTGTGCAGTGTGTCAGACATTCACGAGTCTTGTTGACTGGCCAGGTGTGATGGGTTTCTGCACCTTAGTTCCCACAACCACCCCTGGGATTGTCATGGGTGCATGTGCAATGTCACCTGTCCATGTGAGCTTCACTGCTGCACATTGGTGGAGATCAAGGTGTGTGGTGTTGAGTGTGTGCAAATGTGAGTTGTTGTACGGCTAGACCCCTACCTCCATATTGGCCTTGGCTGACAGGCCGTGCTGATGGATTTGTGCTTGTGTAGGTGTGATGGTAGTTTGTTGCTCAGGACACATGGCTGTGGTTCACAGTGTGAACAACATCTAGCTTTGTCATCACAGTGGGATTATCATGCAGGCTAGTGTCACCACAATGTGGGGTCCCTGGGGGTAGTGCTGTGGTGGGTCTGTCTCTTGCTGTGTTAGTTGCTGTTCCTACAAGCTTGTGTGACATGTGTAATTTGGGCTCCCTCTCATCTGACAATGCCTGATTGCCCACATAGGGGAATCCGATCCATGAGTTACTTTTGTATGGCACTGTATACACATCTGTGTAATTGGAATTCAGGCCTCCTCATGTGTTGTGTGGTTGCCTGGGGACACTGGCACACCCCCCCATCACCTGTTGTGTTTGATATGCAGTGTGAGGCTGCCTGTTTGTGTTTGTGCATCTGCACCACTGCATTGGCATATCTTTGGTGTGCCATTGCCTGTATGTTGTTTGGAGGATTTCCCATGCTGTCCCTGGGACTCCTAGGTCATCAGAATAATCATGGTTCGCATGTCCCATTGCTGCCATGGTATGGTATTTGTTCACCTCACATCTACAGTCTCCCCAGGATATCTACATTTGTGTGTCCATTAGTGCAGATATGTGGGTCTGCATTATGATGGTCACTTCTGGCATTGTGTAATTGATAAATGGAGACGATGTCAGTCCCCAAGGGTGATGTTTGTCTGCACATGGCCAAAGGTATGTTTTATTTGCACTGCACTGTTTGCCTCACCCAATCTATGTTGCTATGGGACACAACCACTACTTTGCCACTGATGTGTTTGTTGTTCTGTGACCAGGAATCATCCATGCTGTTTGGCAGTTGCAGCTTTTTCCATGACAACACTTACCTTTTGGTCACTGTGATGATGGGGGTTTGGAACCCATTGCCACAATGTTCAAAATGTGCTTCAGCTGTGGAGCCCACACTTACCTTTTGGTCACTGTGATGATGGGGGTTTAGACCCCATTGCCACAATGTTCAAAATGTGCTTCAGCTATGGAGCCCACACTTACCTTTTGGTCACTGTGATGATGGGGGTTTAGACCCCATTCCCACAGTGGTCATGGTCTGCTTGCATTGTGAAGGGCACACACATTTTTGTGGGACACATGTGATAGGGGGTCACATTGTATGTTCAATGTCATGTTCAGTGTTGTAGGCATTTGACACAGACTACACACTCTTGTCATGATGTTGGGGGGATGTCTTTTGCTGACATTCATTATGTTGGAGTATGCTGGTTGTGTCATGCATTACCCGTCCTGTGAGTGGGGATGGTAGTAGTGACAGGCATCCAGCCCCCCATGAGTTGGGGTGGTGGTTGTGGTAGGCATCCAGGCCCCCATGAGTAGGGGTGGTGGTAGGCAACCAGCCCCCCATGAGTGGGGATGGTGGTAGTGACGGGCATCCAGCCCCCCCTGAGTAGGGGTGGTGGTAGTGGTAGGCATCCAGCCCCCCATGAGTAGGGGTGGTGGTAGTGGTAGGCATCAATTCCCCTATGAGTGGGGATGGTAGTAGTGACAGGCATCCAGGGCCCCATGAGTAGGGGTGGTGGTAGTGGTAGGCATCCAGCCCCCCATGAGTAGGGGTGGTGGTAGTGGTAGGCATCCAGCCCCCCATGAGTAGGGGTGGTGGTAGTGGTAGGCATCCAGCCCCCCATGAGTAGGGGTGGTGGTAGTGGTAGGCATCCAGCCCCCCATGAGTGGGGATGGTGGTAGTGACAGGCATCCAGCCCCCCCCTGAGTAGGGGTGGTGGTGGTGGTAGGCATCCAGGCGCCCATGAGTAGAGGTGGTGGTAGTGGTAGGCATCAATTCCCCTATGAGTGGGGATGGTAGTAGTGACAGGCATCCAGCACCCCATGAGTAGGGGTGGTGGTAGTGACAGGCACCCAGCCCCCCATGAGTGGGGATGGTGGTAGTGACAGGCATCCAGCGCCCCCTGAGTAGGGGTGGTGGTAGTGATAGGCATCCAGCCCCCCCTGAGTAGGGGTGGTGGTGGTGGTAGGCATCCAGGCCCCCATGAGTAGGGGAGGTGGTAGTGGTAGGCATCCAGGCCCCCATGAGTAGGGGTGGTGGTAGTGGTAGGCACCCAGGCCCCTATGGGTGTGTATGGCTTTGGTGATAGCCATCCCGCCCCTATGGTTCTGCTGTTGCTAGTGTACGTCATTTCTGCATCCCTATGTGTGTGTGACATATGTCGGGTACGTGTCGTTTGTTTGTGTAGTGGGGTTTGACTTACCGTCTGCGCCGTACGAACCGGTTCCGGTAATAGATGTACAGTATTGGTAGGACCTGCGCGATGGGATTCATGGTTGGTTCATCTCGTTCGGCTTTCTCGTGGCTTCGACTCGTACTCGTAGCTGGCTTGTTCGTCTCGTAGCCGTGGATCGTCTTGTGGTGCGAATCGGAGCTTATGTGCGGCTCTCCCGGATGCTCTGACGTGCCGGACGTAGCGACCAGTTCGGCGCGTACGGATTGCGCATCGTACTAGTCCGGTCGGAAGGTGCTGTGTATTTACTTCCGTGCGACTCGAATCGGCGTTTCCGGATCCAGCTCGGTCGGGGAACTGGAGATGGAATGGGTACGTACGGCTCGATCGGAATTTTAGCAGTAATGCGCAGCGTACTTGCTCGCTCGGACGACTGTTCGAATCGGTCGGGAAAAACGCGTTGGGCTCGTATTTTTTCCGGACGAATAGTATTAGGTGCGCTTCCGGCCGAGATCGGAATCGACCCCTTGATTGTTTGGCTTGAATAAAGTATAGATCTGAAGTACGCTCTCTACGCCCGAATCAGCAAGAAACTACTTTGCAAACTCCAGACCATCTAGAACGCCGCAGCCAGACTGATCCTAGACATCCCCGTCACAACCACATCACCCAACACCTCTGTGATCTGCACTGGCTCCCCATTGAAAGAAGAATACCCTTCAAGCTCCTCACTCACGCATATAAGGCCCTCCACAACATCGGACTAGCATACCTGAAGAACCGCCTCTGCTTCCACACACCCAATAGACACCACCGATCAGTCGACCTCTCTCTGACCACCATTCCGCACATATACAAGACCAGACCGGGAGGAAAGTCCTTCCCCTACCTCGCAGCCAAGGCCTGGAACCTCAAGACCCGGCTCTTCGGATGACCCCATCACTCAAAGGAGCCCCCCAGCGCCTTGAGACACTCGCGGGTGAGTAGCTGCGCTTTACCAACCCTGATTGATTGATTGATTGAAGCAGTGTGCATCCAAGCAACTCCTTCCCTTTGCTTAGCTTTTCATAAAATTCCCATAATCCTCTCGCACTTAGCAGGGCTTCTGGCCAGAAACCCTTGTTAAATATGAGAGGTCTGTACTAAGAAGTTTGTTATACACAGCATAGTTGGTGTGATTCTAATGGTACAATTCAATTCCCAGTGGGCCTGGCAGAAAGTTTAATTTATACACTCAAAAGATGATGGGAGAAATGTTTGCAAAAAGTCTTACCATTGGCAATAGCTCAGGATAGCATTGCAAACCATTGTTTTTCACCCACTGTGCCACTATAGTCAAAGGCCTGCCTTATGCAAATCGGTTCTGACCCTGCTCCTCATGGGAACAGTCCATTCTGAATGCGAGGTGAGGCCACAAGCAACCCCAGACAGGTTTCTTCCTACTTAAGCTTCATCAGTGAGGAATAGTTTGGTTCCTATGGCACAGTGAGCAAGGGGCACCTGTCTGGGCATACCCTTGGCAATTTATGAGATTTTGTCATACAGACAAAAGTTGATGGGAATTTTTTAATTACCATGGCAAAATTGTGTAACTCTCCAATTTCATGTTACTTGAAGTTACTGAATTTACCTGAAATTTCACATTAGGCAATTCTGCCTAATTTTTGTATGTGAGAGACTCATTCACGCAGAATATCTTGCCAAGAGATATTTTTCTGGAGTCATATCCTGCCAGAAATTTGCGAGATTTATTTTCCCTGAAGTGAGCACTTGCATGGAAAAAAAAATAACACAAGATGCTGGCAAACCACACTGTGCTCTAAAAGCGTATTTTCACAAAATTTGTATTGAATTTGGGAAATTTTTTACTGGAAAAAATGCAATTTCACCCACTGTTAATTATTAGCCACAGTGCCTCATTTCTCTTTTAGTCCCATGTTTTCATCAATCCACGAAATGAAAGTTTGGAACTGCAAATCTGAATACTGTCTGCAATACCTAATGACCTCCTCCTAGCTCTTCACGCAGATCACCCTTTACCCCAACAATGTCACAGCCGAACATCACAGTATTAGTGCTAATAGAAGTCATTTTGTTTTGTCGTTTTGGGCTGAAATGTTGTACAATTTGTTTTCATTGGCTTCTGTTATCTTACATGGTGGTCCTTCCTAGTCTCACTTGTTTTCCAGGTTTGCCCCTCTTCATAGCCCTAGTAAATTCCTGACGCAAAGGCAAAATTGGCAAACACATAAAAGTAAATTATTCTATAAATCTTGGAGCTTTCATAATGTGCAAATTATCAATTTTATGGCAAGGCACGGAGGCCAATATTATGCATATCTCTTTAATTGCCAACTCACAGCAGCAACTACACAACAATGTAAAGAACTTAGAATAGGAACTTATTAGTGTTCTAAAGGCTTCTTAGTTCCCTGTGTGGCAGCCATCTTCCTTCTTTGTTGCTGCTCACAGCTACAGATAAGTCCGCTTTTATCTTATCCTCAATTTAGGAGTGAATGACGCTGTGATTATGCCTGTGCGCTAGAAATAGGGGCTGAATGGGGCTTACTTGCCTAACATACTCTAATTAGCTTCTTTAGCACTTTATCCTTGTCACATTGTTTTTTTCTCTTTTTCTTCCCTCCTTCTCGTCCCGACTCGGGGAGGGCTCGGGACCTTTATTAACACATTAAGGGAGGGATGTTTCACTGGTATAGCGCCGGCTCCCGCATGCTTAACTTAGGTGAGGGGACTCGTTTTCTTCTGACTCGAGCGCACGAAGCGGAGACTCAGGTGCTCTTGAGCAGCTAACTGAAATCGGACCCCACGAGGACTCCCAAGCCCTCAGAGGTAGGGAGGCCCTCGCTCTGAAACAGCAGGTGGTGCGCGCTAGAGCTCCCGATGCCGTAATCGGCACCGGGGGATCGCGCGCCTACATTTCAACTTCAAATCACGAGCAGGGAGACCCTCGCTCTGCGAAGGCAGTTGGTGTGCGCGAGGGCTGCCGATACCCGGGGCTCGCGCTCACCTACAGGTCAACTTCAATATCATTCCCTTCGGGGAAAACAAGAATCATTTAATGCGGCAGGTGATTATCGCCTTAACAAATAGTTTTAGAAAAAGGAAAGGTTTACTTACCCTCTTCGGCGCCTCTGCCCTCACACCTAATTAGTCAGTCACAGTTTGAGTTTCTTCCCCTGGGGCCACCGTGCAGGCGTCAGGTGTCGCTACGGCCATCTTGGATTCATTTCATATGAGGAATTAGAATTTAGATATAGACAGCCATCATTTGGGCTGTCAAAGGAGGCTATGAACCGTTTATTTCCTTGTCAGTTACACTTGAGGTCACAAGTGTAACCCGGCTTCAGTAATTACTTGTGTTAATGTTGTGAGGCAGTTTATCTTAGTAGCAATTTGGTCGTTTTGACCGGGAAAGGAATGGTTTTTATTGTGTTGTTGTTCTTTGGAGACATGGAGAAGGATAGAGCTGTTGATGGTAACGTTGAGGGCAGAGTTCAGGAGTGTGTTGACAAGGCATTCTCTGTGTTGGCTACACAGTTGGGGAAAAAATTGGATGACTGTATTGATAAGTTGGAAGTTAGGTTTGGAAGAAAGGCAGAGGTGGAACAATTTTGGTCAGTGGAGGAGGTGGCAGGTGAAGCCACAATAAGTGGTAGTGGCAGGAAAGCCACCCAAAAGAGGAAACACCTCTCTAAGGAGAAACTCAGCAAGGAGAAAAGGGGCCTTTAAACAGAAAGACAAACACAGGCTAGCCTCAAAGGAGGTATGTGGCAAGGCTATAAAGGCCGCTCAAGGGGATCACAGGGCTATTGCCTGCGATGAATCCTCCAGCAGTGGGGATATCGTAATCTCCTGCTCTTCCGACTTTGATACCTCAGAGGATGAGGAGGTTGAAAAGAAGAGAGTTAAAAAAGAGAGAAGGAAAGCTTGGAGCAGGTCAAAGACCCTTTGGGTGACCTTATGTTTGACCCCTATAGGTACAAGTGATCCATTCCCCATTGATTTTGATTGACTAATAGGAAGCTGAATGGATCATAGCTCCTTCTACCTCCCTCCTTCCTTGATCTGAATACATTGAGCAGCGCGCAGCTGTGGGAGCCTTTTCCGACTTGGAATTTCGATATCCCTTCTGGAGATCCCGCTCCATAAAAAGCCACCAAATTGGTTTGGCAAAAAAGATCGATAATGGCTGAGAACTTAGGTCTAAGTTACTCAACAGGTGAGATCAATGCAATTCTTTCTCTACCATCACTACTACAGGACAGTGGCTTATCCCAAACTCTAGCACAAAACACTGACTGGGAAGAACTGTCAGAAACTAAGAAAGAACAAGTGAGAACCGCTATTCATGGCGTAATCATGACTGAATATCTTTGCACGAATGCAGCACCCAGAGGCCTCTGGGTACACAACGCTCCACGTATCTTCCTCCACGATTTAGCATTCCGAAAAGATTGGTCGGCCATTTCCTGGAAATGTACCAGAGACTACTTGGTTCTAATCATAAAAACCGCAACCAGTCTAACAGAAGCACTAACAATCAAAATACAACTGAGTGAGGCAAAACTGAAAAGTATGGTACATATAACTGTCTACAAAAAAAGACTAGAGGAAATCAACCGAGAAATGAATGAGACAAAAGAATACATAACCCAAAACAAGATACAGAAATTGGGCAAAGACCTCAAACGTTTCTCTATGGAGAAAATGCACCCTTATAGCAGGGATGACTACAAAGCACCAGAAAACTCAACAGATAATGACACCAGTGGCAACTCAACAGATAACTCAGATTGGAGTGGTGATGAAACAAGACAACCAAGGAGAAATAGAGGAATGAACAGACGCCAACATCGCCGCAGACCCAACACATTGCGCAACCCACAATATGGGGATCAACCACCACCTCCCAACCTTTCACACCAAATTATCACGGATGGATGAATCCATATACTGCAGGACCACCACCAATGGGACCATTCATGGGACCATATATGCAACAACCGCCTTTTTTAGGGAGAGGCCAACCCAACCAAAGAGGACGAAGAAAAGGAGTCACCTGGACAGACCAGGAGAGACAAGTCCTAACCAGGAGCATGTCAGGCATGTCGAAAGAAAAACCGGGAACAAGCACGACCCACTTGTAATCAACTTGACGGACATCACCCTGACCGAAGAACAAGAGAATGTACTAAACAAAGGTTTAGGTTTTGTGCCAACACTTGACGTCTTCAAATTACAATGTGAGGTTGCAGAATTCTGCAGGAAGCTAAAACTAAAGGCCTTCTTCAATGGGAAAGAGGATAGCACCACAGACTGAGACACATCGCTATGACCCAAATCCGCCTTCTGTCCACTGAATCATCAGATTCCAATTGAAATCCAAACCTTCGAACAGGCTGTCATGAAAGAAGTGGAAGATATCTAAAAACAAACCAAAAAACCTTTCATGAGTACCACCAGGGCTGAAAAACAAGCCTTGGATGAATTGAGACAAAACAAGGAACTTATAATCAAACCCGGCGACAAGGGCGGAGGGATTGTCCTCTTGAGCAAAGACAGCTATGACCAGCAATGCCTTGAACTCCTTTCTGATGAAAAATTCTATAGGATCATCAAAATTGATCCCACACCTAGACTACAACAAACTATCAGAATAATGGTGGAGGAGGCCGAAGTCAACAGATAGATCCCAAAGAATGAGGTAGATTTTTTGAGGGCGAATTCACCAAGAGTACCCTACTTTTATTCGCTCCCGAAAATACACAAGACAAGAAGACCACCACCGGGCCGCCCTATTGTGTCAGGCATAGGGTCGGTCCTCGAACCACTTTCCCAATTCGCTGACCAATACCTGAGACCCATGGTACAAAAAACACCAACTTATCTGAAGGACACACAGGACCTACTCAATCTCCTCAAGGAAGAGACTTTCTCAAACGACACCATGCTCCTAGTCGGATTTGACGTAGAGAGCTTATATACTAGCTTACCCCAACAGAAAACAATGGAGACACTGGAAGAGCTGCTCTTTGAACAAAACTGGTCTCACAAAACACCCAGACACTTTGTCCTGGAATGTTGCAAACTCGCTCTTACTGAAAACTACTTCAAGTACAACGGAACGATGTACCAACAATGCCACGGAACATCCATGGGAAGCACATTTGCCCCTAGTGTGGCTGGACTCTATGTGAGCAGTTTTGAAAAAAACATTCATACAGAATGCCAACAAGCCCTACTTGTCAAATATCCAATTCTGAAAGCGGTATATAGACGACGTCATGGTGATCTGGGAAGGCGACCAAGACAGTCTACACAATTTCCATGAATGGATGAATACACAGGATGAATGCCTTAAATTCACCTACACTGCTGACAAAAAACAACTGGACTTCCTAGACCTCACAGTTTACGTAGAGGATAACATCATCAGAACCAAAACCTTTTTCAAACCAACCGCTAAGAACAGCCTCCTCTCTTACAACAGCTTTCACCCGCGCCCACTCAGAGATAATCTACCTTACAGCCAGTTTCTTCGCCTAAAAAGAAATTGCAGCGAGCTAACAGAATACGAAACACAAGCCAATGAACTGTGCTCAAAACTATCTAGAAGGGACTACCCAGCCAAAACAGTGGCAAAATGTCAAACGAGGGCAATGAACCAACCGCGAGAAAGTCTCCTTGAAACAACACCCAAAACTTCCACACAGAACACACTGACATGCATCACCACATACAGCATAGCAAGCAACGCAGTAAAAAAGATAATAAACAAAAACTGGTGCATAGTAACATCAGGCTCACTAGATTGGCCAAAACCAAGATTCGCCAACAGAAAAACAAGGAATATCAAGGATATCCTTGTGCACACACGCCCCCAAAAGCCTAAACCGAATGAAACCATCAATACATTATGGAACATGCAACCAGTCACAGGCCACTACCCCTGCGGACAGTGCTCAGTATGCAAATTAACCACCGCCACAATGCATACAACTAACACCAGAGCTCAAATGGACAATTAGACAACATACCAACTGCAACTCAACACACGTCTATATGATCACCTGTCCCTGCAACCTCAGGTACATCGGAATGACTTGTAGCAAAATAAAGCAGAGGATTTGTGAGCATAGGAGCAATGTCAAATGCAAACGTGGAACGACCAAGATGAGCACACACTACATTGAACAGGAACACTCCATCGACGACCTACATTGGGTGGTCATTGAGACACTAACTGGGACTACCCAAAATGCACAGAAAATTCTCTTCGAAAAAGAGCAGAGATGGGTACACCGTCTGAAGACGGACTCATCAGGATTAAATGATAATATTCCCTGGCTCAGCATAAAATAACCTCTGTCTGCCCACCGCCTATTTCTTGGGCGATGTTATAATAATTACTGCAAACCACCTCTTTTTTGGTTGATGTTATAATAATTACTGAACTAACATCTATAATTATTACTACCTCCTCTCTTGCCATCTACCAAGAATTTAAATCTAACGCTACCTTTATTATTAGCACATGTAAATTCGAGTAGCAAATCTCACTATCAGTCTTTCTTCACCACTTGCCTGAAGTACAGACTCCAGCAAGTCTTTCTTCACTCTTTATTGCGTACTCTGCTACTTAATGGCCACTCGTAACAACTCTCGGGCCACCCGGGATCCTGACACCAGCGCCAGCACAAGTTGTGCAACCTGCAGAAGAGGTACGGACGCCGATGGACTCCACCATTGAAAACACGTAACGTATTATATCCGGATCACCGCTAACTGACAATCTTGTTTAAAACCCCCCAGCAGGACTTTGCGCTGTCAGCCGCCCGTTGAAGCCCTAATTAGGACTTCGTAAGATACGCAAATCGAGACTTGTGATCACCGCGCCCTGTACTGCAGCTACACGCGCACAGAGCACATGCGCTTGACTTTAAACCACTATCCGTCTGTAAGTCGAAATACTCGCGTCTACCACACACGCCCTGTACCGCTGCTACACGTGCACAGAGCACATGCGTTTGACTTAAAAACCACTGTCTGTCTATAAGTCGAAATACTTGCGTCTACCACACACGCGCTACCCTGCGATATCCTTGACAACATCGCCACTAACCCCGCGCAAAAAGCATAAGCGCAGTAATTTGAAAACCAATTGCCTTAACTACGTGGGTTAACTACATGCGCACAACTTTGCAAAAACCAGCTTGTTTAAGTCGCAAGACACCGCTGACATAGAGGGCACGACCTTCACCGGCATAAAAAGTGCTCACGAACCACAGAGCTATTTAAAACTGCACATATGCCTTTCAAATAGTCTTGAGTATGGCATACACATCATTAACCTCAGCAAGGCGCGCCACCTTAGATAGCCACATGCAGTTACCGAAAACTAGTAGACTGCCCACCCCTTAATTAACACAGCATCATTGTGATCAACATGTGCAAAAGTAACGCCGCGCAAACAACAACATCTAATGTGCGCCACGACAAGTTCATCATAAACAACTGAGCACGTAGCTTTGAACTACTTGTCATATACATCACCAGTTTCAAGTGCATATTCATATAAGTCGTTACCACACGGTCCTAGGACAACATGCCTGTTTTTACCTACTGTGATATACTGTGTCACTTTTTTCTGTAGAAAATACAGCGTATAAAGAATTGCCATTTTTCTTATTTGCTTATCTCTCCTACCACATGTTCAAGTTGAACAAAGATGACCATCATCATGAGACCATTTTTAGACTGTTTTTAACTTTTTCAATTCGCACTTAATATCACGACTGTCTGTTTGTCTCTTTCTTTTTCACTTTTAGGTACTATCGACCTTAAGTTCAGAGAAATCATACTCTGACTATTTCCTTCTGGAACAGGGCATCACCCAATTCCTATATAGATTTCTATGTCCTGAAGAAAGCCCCCCGACCCACTAGGGGCACCCAAAGGGGCTGAAACATGTCGACCATTGAATTGGACTACCAGAATGCAGCAGACTCATAAATAGTTCCTCCCTGCACAAACCCCCCCTTTTTTTTAATATATTCTTCCCATACACCAAACGGAATAAAATTGCAGCTTTAGGTAGTATGAGGATTACTTTTTAAACGACACAACTTCACTTGAGCACCTTTCACTCACCACTTATTACTGATCACTACTGTAAAAACCAGTGGTTCCCTCCAGGTGGAGGAAGCATACAAAAAAGAGACCCAATGATGATGCTGTCACGTATCTGATACAGGCGGAGAATCAAGATATACCACCACACGACCTGTCTACGTGAATGAGGTTTTTTTTAAGTACTGACGGATAGAACACAGTGGACCCTGGTTGCAGGTACAAGTGATCCATTCCCCATTGATTTTGATTGACCCTAATACTATTCAGCACCAACTTTCCCCTCAATGGGTCCCAATAAAGCATGTGGCTGAGTACGTGGAATTCTGGATATGGAGGGAGATGCCAAAGGAGGTTCGGACTAGACTCCGTTCCGAGTGCCCGAGGCCTTCCCTAGCGAATAAGGTGGCTTACACTTCCGAGTTGGATGCTAAGATGCCGGCATTTCTTAATAAGTTGGGTAGAGACCCAAGACGGGGGCTTGATAAAGGCTTAAAGGGTGGTCAGGATCGCCTACTAGATGTTTTTGCCCCCTAACTAAAATATTTGACCTTTGCAAAGAGGCTTACCTCCAAGAAAGCAGAGTAAATGTATTAGAGCTGAGACAGTGGGTGCAGAGAGCGGTTTGTTTGTTGAGGAACTCAAGCGCATCTCAATGCTCAGAACACAGGAAGAGCCTGCTTATGAAAATTGACCCTAAACTGGCAGAATTGTCAGGGAAGGAATCAGGTCAGGAGGCGAAGGGTCTCCTTTTCGGGGAAGAGTTTGTGAAGGAAATGGCTCGGTATGCAGGGGCCTTTAACTCCATACAAAATGTGCAAAAAGATATTAAGAAGTTTTTGGAACGGCCGGGAGAATGCGGGGTCGATTTCCCCGGCCGGGGTTTTGGAATTACACGGAGTTCTTTCTCGCATGGATATTGACCCAGTGGCTACCAGTCATCAGGAAACTTTTCACCTAGTTTCTACCCCCAGAGACAAAGAGGAAGAGGATGTTTTAGAGGAGATGGAAGGCCAAGACAACAAGGTATGTTTGGGAAGAGACCATGGGGCCGATTCCGATCTCGGTCGGAGGCGCACCCAATACCATTCGGTCGGGAAAAAAGCCATGCGAAAGCCTGTTTCCCGACCGATCCGTACAGCACACCGAACGAGTAAGTACGATGCGCACAACAGCACAGAATCCGGCCGAGCCGTACTCACCCAAACCAGGTCCTGTTCCCCGACCGAGGCGAATCCGGAAACGCCGAATCGAGTCGCACGGAAGGAAAAATGCAGCACCGTCCGGCCGAACGAGTACGATGCGCTTTCCGTACGCGCCGAACCCGTCGCTACGCACGGCACGTCAAAGCATCCGGGAGAGGCGCACATAAGCTCCGATTCGCGCCACAACACGATCCACGGCTACGAGACGAACACGCCAGCGACGAGGTCGAGGCGAAGCGACGAGGACGACGCGAAGCGACGAGGATGACGCGAAGCAACGAGAACGACGAACGACACGAACCAACCATGAATCCCTTCGTCCCGATCATACCAATATTCTACATCTACTACCGGAACAGGCACGGACGCGTACGGCGCAGAAGGTAAGTCAGACACCAACCACAAAACACATACAACACGCACACGACACATCACACACACACAGAGGGATGCAGAATATACTTACACCAGCAACAGCAGCACCATAGGGGCGGGATGCCCATCACCAATGCCAACATATGCACACAGGGGCCTGAATGCGCACCACCACCCCTACCCAGGGGGGCAGGATGCCTACCACCACCCTGAGCCAGGGGGGCTGGATGCCCACCACTACTACCACCCTCACCCAGGGGGGCTGGATGCCTACCACTACTACCACCCTCACCCAGGGGGGCTGGATGCCTACCACCACCCTTAGCCAGGGGGGCTGGATGCCTACCACTACTACCACCCTCAGCCAGGGGGGCTGGATGCCTACCACCACCCTTAGCCAGGGGGGCTGGATGCCTACCACTACTACCACCCTCACCCAGGGGGCTGGATGCCTACCACTACTACCACCCTCACCCAGGGGGGCTGGATGCCTACCACTACTACCACCCTCAGCCAGGGGGGCTGGATGCCTACCACTACTACCACCCACACCCAGGGGGGCTGGATGCCTACCACTACTACCACCCTCAGCCAGGGGGGCTGGATGCCTACCACCACCCTTAGCCAGGGGGCTGGATGCCTACCACTACTACCACCCTCACCCAGGGGGGCTGGATGCCTACCACTACTACCACCCTCACCCAGGGGGGCTGGATGCCTACCACTACTACCACCCACACCCAGGGGGGCTGGATGCCTACCACTACTACCACCCTCAGCCAGGGGGGCTGGATGCCTACCACCACCCTTAGCCAGGGGGGCTGGATGCCTACCACTACTACCACCCTCACCCAGGGGGGCTGGATGCCTACCACTACTACCACCCTCACCCAGGGGGGCTGGATGCCTACCACCACTACCACCCTCACCCAGGGGTGCTGGATGCCTACCACCACCCTTAGCCAGGGGGGCTGGATGCCTACCACTACTACCACCCTCACCCAGGGGGGCTGGATGCCTACCACTACTACCACCCTCAGCCAGGGGGGCTGGATGCCTACCACCACCCTTAGCCAGGGGGGCTGGATGCCTACCACTACTACCACCCTCACCCAGGGGGGCTGGATGCCTACCACTACTACCACCCTCACCCAGGGGGGCTGGATGCCTACCACCACTACCACCCTCACCCAGGGGGGGCTGGATGCCTACCACCACCCTTAGCCAGGGGGGGCTGGATGCCTACCACTACTACCACCCTCACCCACGGGGTGCTGGATGCCTACCACTACTACCACCCTCACCCAGGGGGGCTGGATGCCTACCACTACTACCACCCTCACCCAGGGGGGCTGGATGCCTACCACCACTACCACCCTCACCCAGGGGGGCTGGATGCCTACCACCACCCTTAGCCAGGGGGGCTGGATGCCTACCACTACTACCACCCTCACCCAGGGGGGCTGGATGCCTACCACTACTACCACCCTCACCCAGGGGGGCTGGATGCCTACCACCACCCTTAGCCAGGGGGGCTGGATGCCTACCACTACTACCACCCTCACCCAGGGGGGCTGGATGCCTACCACTACTACCACCCTCAGCCAGGGGGGCTGGATGCCTACCACCACCCTTAGCCAGGGGGCTGGATGCCTACCACTACTACCACCCTCACCCAGGGGGTGCTGGATGCCTACCACTACTACCACCCTCACCCAGGGGGGCTGGATGCCTACCACTACAACCACCCTCACCCAGGGGGGCTGGATGCCTACCACTACTACCACCCTCAGCCAGGGGGGCTGGATGCCTACCACTACTACCACCCTCAGCCAGGGGGGCTGGATGCCTACCACCACCCTTAGCCAGGGGGCTGGATGCCTACCACTACTACCACCCTCAGCCAGGGGGGCTGGATGCCTACCACCACTACCACTTCAGCCAGGGGGGCTGGATGCCTACCACTACTACCACCCTCAGCCAGGGGGGCTGGATGCCTACCACCACCCTTAGCCAGGGGGGCTGGATGCCTACCACTACTACCACCCTCAGCCAGGGGGGCTGGATGCCTACCACCACCCTTAGCCAGGGGGGCTGGATGCCTACCACTACTACCACCCTCAGCCAGGGGGGCTGGATGCCTACCACTACTACCACCCACACCCAGGGGGGCTGGATGCCTACCACTACTACCACCCTCAGCCAGGGGGGCTGGATGCCAACCACTACTACCACCCCCACTCATAGGATGGACAATGCATGACACAACCAGCACACCACAACCTAGGGAATGCAAGAAGAAGACATCCCCCCAACACCATGACAAGCGTGTGTAGACTGTGTCAAATGCCTACAACACCGAACATGACTTTGAACATACAATGTGACCCCCTAGCACATGTGCCACACATATATGTGTGTGGCACCCACAATGCAAGCAGGCCATGACCATTGTGGCAATGGGGTCCAAACCCCCATCATCACAGTGACCAAAAGGTAAGTGTGGGGTCCATAGCTGAAGCACATTTTGAACATTGTGGCAATGGGGTCTAAACCCCCATTACCACAGTGACCAAAAGGTAAGTGTGGGGTCCATAGCTGAAGCATATTTTGAACATTGTGGCAATGGGGTCTAAACCCCCATCACCACAGTGACCAAAAGGTAAGTGTGGGGTCCATAGCTGAAGCACATTTTGAACATTGTGGCAATGGGGTCCAAACCCCCATCATCACAGTGACCAAAATGTAAGTGTGGGGTCCATAGCTGAAGCACATTTTGAACATTGTGGCAATGGGGTCTAAACCCCCATCACCACAGTGACCAAAAGGTAAGTGTTGACAAAGAAAGAGGTGCAACTGCCAAACTGCATGGATGATTCCTGGTCACAGAACAAAAAACACATCAGTGGCAAAGTAGTGTATGTGTCCCATTGCAACATAAATTGGGGGAGCCAAATACTGCAGTGCAAATAAGACATACCTTTGGCCATGTGCAGACAAACAACACCCATGGGGGCTGACACCGTCAACAATCATCAATGACACAATGACAGAAGTGACCATCAGAATGCAGACCCACATATTTGCACCAATGGGCACACAAATGCAGATACCCTGTGGAGACTGCAGATGTGAGGTGAACAGATACCATACCATGGCAGCAATGGGACACACAAACCATGATCATTGTGCTGACCGATGACCTAGGAGTCCCAGGGACAGCAGGGGAAACCCACCAAACTACATACAGCCAATGGCACACCCAAGATATGCCAATGCAGTGGTGCAGATGCACAAACACAAACAGGCAGACCCACACTGCACATCATACACAACAGGTGAGGGGGGTGCCAGTGTCCCCAGGCAACCACACAACACATGAGGAGACCTGAATACCAATCATACAGATGTGCATACAGTGCCACACAAAGGTAACTCATGGATCCAAATCCCCTATGTGGGCAAGCAGGCATTGTCAGATGAGAGGGAGCACAAATCACACATGTCACACAGGAACGTAGGGACAGCAACTGACACAGCAAGACACAGACACACCACAGCACCACCCCCAGGGCCCCCACAATGTGGTGGCCCTGGGCTGCATTACAATCCCACTGTGATGACAAAGCTAAATGTGGTTCACACTGTGAACCACAGTCATGTGTCCTGAGCAACTAACTACCATCACACCTACACAAGCACAAATCAAACAGCATGGCCAGTAAGCCAAGGCCAACATGGAGGCAGGGGCCTAGCCGGGCAACAACTCTCATCTGCACACACTCAACACCACACCCATCGACCTCCAACAATGTGCAGCAGTGAAGTACACATGCACTGGTGACATTGCACATGCACCCATGACTATTCCAGGGTGGAGGGTGGGAACCAAGGTGCAGAAACACATCACACATGGCCACTCAACAAGACTCCTGAATGTCTGACACACTGCACACTACGCTGTACATGGACATGACGGCAATACCACACCAACCAATGGGATCCCATCCACAGTCACACACCAATGAAGAAGCCAAGGTCACCCACAAAGAACACACATAGACAACAACCAACATTGCAGCCCGGACCCTGAGGAGTGCCAGCAGTCACACACACAACGTGTCACAATCACTGAAAGATAACACAAACTGGAAATCACATGACAGGGGCAAACAACAAGTGCCAAGGGGAAACCTGACTGTGACCCATCTGCGTCTGCACACAAACTCAGCCCTGACAGCAAACACACCTATGGGTGACACCCTGATGACCAGTAATGTGCCATGCACCCACATCACAGAGAACCCAGGGAGAAGACTTTGGGGGAACATAGGTCAACTCAGCTAGCATCACAAACAGGTACAACACTAGGGATCACAGCATGCACAGCTAAACGGAAGTGAACACACAGACATGCACATACAACACACACCTTGGGCGCAGGCAATGTCACAGGAGTACACACTGCCATGAGGGGACTCCACTCCTGTGTGAGGAAAGCTGTGCCATATGTTGCCTCAGTAGGGCCCCATCATGTCAGCTGAGCACTTGGTCACACAATCAACAATTAGCACCAAATGAGGGCTCCCGTAACATCAGCCTGGTCATGGAAGTGCCAACGGAATCATCAGCACTGATCCAACACACTTGTATAGCAATGTTGCACTGACAACACAGATGAGTCCTTCCCCATTGATGCCCAAACCTGCATGTCCACTGGAGATGGCCACACGGTCAGGGAAGTAGACAAATTGAACAATGGCAGGCACAACAGATGTGCAGGGGTGGAAGCCACAGATGTGAAATAGGCAATCTAAGTAAGAAATCCCATTGCCAAATACTGAACACATGACACCCTCAGATGCTGCTATGGATGACATGGATACACCACAGGATAGGACACATTCCCCGTGGACCACATGGGTTCCTGCACAGTAACACTTCATTATCATGAGACCAAATATCACCATCACTGCAGCAAGGGCATGGTTAGCATCATCAACATCATGTACATCAGAAGCAAAAGCACTAGAGAACAGAAAGTTGCTTTATTCAGCATATGTGGCATTAAAAGTAGAAGTCCAGTAGAAAATAAACAAAGGCCAATGGCCAGTCCATCAACAAAGTCACAAGTGGGTGACAGTGGCAGATGCCACCCTACACATGCCTGCACAAAACCAGGGACAATCCACTAGGAGGGGCAACCGGGGGGTAGGCCAGGCACCGCAGGGACAGGATCAGGGCTCACCAGGAGGAAGCAGGGAAGGGGTGGTGGGTGCTGGAGAGCCACTGACAACTGCAGTGGAGGTGTCTGACATGGTGTGTGCCGGCACAACTGGGGGGCATGACTCAGATGTTGTGGGTGCCGGCACGACTGCAGTGGACCCTGCAGATGGAGTGGACAGGTCCGCCACTGCAGTGCCCAAGTCAGACAGGGTGGTAGTGGACTCCACTGCAGTGCCTACCACCAGGGGAGGAGAATGGGGAACAGGCAAGGTGGGCTGGACAGAGGGGGAGGACACCCTCACCACATCAGTGGCACAGACAAGCGCAGCGGGGGGTGTGGTGCCGGGAGAGCAAGTGGCAGGGGAGAAGGCCGGATCCTCTTGGGGATGGTATATCTGTGGGTGGGGGAACCTGGGGCAGGGTGTGGTGGGGGCACCTGTGCAGTGGGGGCCTGAGGGATGGAGGAAGGAGACCTGGTGCTTGAGCTGCAGGGCGGCGGCGGGGTCTTGCTCTTACCACTCCGTGGGGACTTGCGGGTGGGGGCCTCAGTCTGTCTGCGCCTGGGGGAGGGTGTCCGGGGCGAGGGCACTCTGCTCCGTGTGGGGGGCTTCCTCTTCCCCCTGGATGCTGGAGCAGCTGGATCGGAGGGGAAGAGGCCGAGGTCACTGAGGAAGAGGCGCTGGGTCTTTGGGGTTGCAGGTGAGGCAAGGGAGGGTGTTTTGGAGGGAGAGGCAACTGAGGACTGCGCAGTGCCCGTGGATGCGTGTGTGTGTACCAGGGCCCCATCCCCTGTGAGTCTGGTTTCAGTCCCCTGACTGTGCGTGCGTGTGCGTTTTGTTTGTGGCGTGTGTGTCTGTGTGCTGGACGTGTGTGTGCTGGTGTGTGCCTGTGCCGGTGTGTGTGTGCTTGGGACGGGTAAGGTGCTGGGGAGTGTGGATGGAGCAGAGGCAGGAGGGGTGAGGGACTGTCTGAGGAGGGACACTGCTGCCGTGAGGGAGGAGTCCATGGACCTATTGCCCCTCTGTAGGTCAGACATGCCCGATGAGATGCCCTCCATGAACGACACCAGCTGAGTCAACAGAGCGGTGTGCGCATGGAGGACACTCAGCATGGCTGTCTGCCCTACATGGAGCTGGCGAAGGAGGTACACAGACTCCTCACTCAGGGCAGCAGGGGACACAGGGGCAGGGGGTGCGGTGCCTGGCCCAAAGGAGACACGCTCCCGAACATGGGAGCCTCCACGGACCTGGGGAATGGGAGCCGATGGGAGGGCGGTGGTGGTGGTGGTGCTGGTGGTGGCGGGGACAGCAACACTAGCTGGGGTGTGGTGGCTGCTGACACCCGCCTCCATAAGGGAGTCATCCTCGGAGTTGCTCTGGTCCTCAGCTGAGGTGGATGGTGCTGAGGACTCCTCAGTGTGGCTCCCCTCGCCCTCCGTGCCACTGGGTCCCTCCGACCACTCCTCGGCTGCTGACCCAGTCTGGCTCTCTGGCTCCTCCTGGTCCATGGAGCTGTCCCCTTCCGTGGCCGTGGATGTATCTGCAAACAATGGGGAAACAGACAGACATCAGTCACCTGCACCAAACGCACACACCACTGTGAGCACAGCACATTACAGAGCAAGCCCTGGCATCATTAGTTGTACATTGCTAAAAGTGCCCTAACTGAACAGGAGAAGCCAATTGTCAGTCTGATGCCAAGCATGGCACTCACATCCCACATGGCCTTGCACCCATCTGTCTGGTGTCTGTTGGATTGCAACACCCCAGTGTGGACACATGCACCAAGTACACAGTAGTTGGACAGTGCAGAGGACACGGTGTGGCATGTGGACATGCACACATCACAGCTCTTGCCACTGAGTCAGTACAGGTTTCCGGATGAAAGGGATGCCCAGAGTCAAATAGGAAATGCATGTGATGCATACCAGCGACAGACACCATGATGCACCCATGTCCTGATAGCCATCGCCACAATGGTGTGCATGTAGCACATGTCACTCCCCTGCAGGACCACCAATAAGTAGACACATGCCATGGCAGAGGCATGACTGCTAAGTCATACATCACTGTCTCAGTGATGTATGACTTGGCAGCCAGACAACAACACTATGCACTGTGTCACAATAGTAGGTCATGGGGAATGCAAGTCCTGGAGCTGCACAAGTGCACATGTACATCCCCCACACAACACATCATCTTAACCCTCATCTGTCCAGGTCATACCTATTGGACATATGGGAGACCTGTGACACTACCCTCTGAACCTGAGCCCCTCACAATCTGCTGTGAATGGGGAACAGCTGCCTGAACTTCACATTCGCATACCCCAGTCTGCACGGGCAGCTGATCAAACACCTATGTGACACACAAGTATCGTCTCCTATGGTCACATCTCCAGGGGCATGCTGAGCCCCTACCAAGAAACACCCCAGCAGTCCTGGCAACTAATCCACAGCACACTGACACAGAGGCAGACACCTGAGGGGTCAAATCACTGTGCACAATGTGTCAGCTGATACACGGGAGTGGGAGTACAGAGTGCATTGCATGGCCTGGAGTAGGCATGACTGTCCTGCTCCACATGAATGAGGGATGAGCCCTGGACAGTGGATAGCTGGCTATGTATGTGTGACACACGTAATCTGCACACTCCTGGGGCCCAAACATTGTTCCCACCCGCTGCATGGGCGTGTGCCACATACCCCAGGCACATGTGGTGGCTCAGCACAGCAAGTGGACCGCATATCAAAGCAACACGCAGATTACATGTCCGAACACAGGCGTAGTGTGAACAATGGACCCACCCATGATGCCCACAACAGAGTTAGGGAAACAGATGCTGTACCCCACCTTTAGTGAAGCAAACTGCAAGGACACAGTCCCAAGTGACACAATTCCCTGAATGTAAGGGCCACACCTGGGTATCAGATGAGCAGTGGGCAGTGCACAATAGAGGGACATGGCTCCTGGACAACATGACTGCTGCACTGTGGCAGTTGAACCAGGCCAGAGGAGGGCACACAGCATGTAATACAGAGTTCACAGTGCAGTCTTTGACTCACCCCTCCTTGCTGCTGTCTGGCCTTCAGCTGCCCATCCAGGTCTGGAAACACCACCGCCAGGATCTGGAGCATGTGGGGGTCAGGGTCCGTGTTCCGCCCCTCCTGCGAGGAGGCGACAGCTTCAGCTGGACCCGTGCAATCCTCCGGGTCCAGCCCCGAAGGTCCTGCCACCTCTTCTGGCAGTTGCGGATCCGGCGCTTGTAGACCCCCACGGACCGGACAGCCCGGACGATGTCCTTCCAGATCTCCTGCTTCCGATGGGCATTAACCTGTCAGGATGACAAAGTGAAAAGGCCATTACTACACATGCAACATATCCGTGCATGACACAGTTGTATATACATGTCTCAATCACAGGGGCACATGATGTACACAGGCAGTGCAAAGCTGCCCATGGACAGTATTGCCAGACGTCACTACATGGTATCATTGCATGGGAAGTAAAACCTTGTTCAAATGCACTGTCACTGCACCATACCTGTCCAGTGCATGTCACTACACACTATGGGGGGTGACAACTACTCAGTGAGCCTGCTAGCCAGTGGCGTGCAGACTTTCAGCCTTGCTAGTCAGACAATATGCACATTCAGAAAGGCAGTGCACAGAACACTCACCTGCTCCCCTGGTGTCCCATACAGCTTGCTGTACTGTGGAAGTAGGCTGTCCAGCAGGGCCTGGTTCTCCTCAAGGCTGAAGGCTGGGGCTCTCTCCACAGTACGTGCCATTGCAGGGTCCAGAGGGGCAGAGACAGCAGCAGTGCAGTGGCAGATGTCGTCCTGGAGCATGTAGTGCAGGCAAGTGAGCTCTCAGGGGAACAGCCAGCAATATATATGTGCTGGAGAGGCAGATACTGTCCCTTGTGTCCAAAGTGATAGGTCCAAGTCGTTTGCATCTTCTGAATCTGGCCAATCCATGGAATAGCAGCACCAAAACACGCCCACAGCATCCTTCAAATCTTCAACTTCATGACATACATGATTTTGCAACATTGTTGTGGGTGACCAACTGATTTTCCAGCAACCGACTCGTTCGAAATTCGAAAACGCGTCCGTTGCCAGGCAAGACCATTGTCAATGGGTGCGCACCGATCGGTCCATTGCGGTACATCGCGTACAGGGGTACAACGCATACCCGCACACATTGAATGCAATGGGCCGGCCGGGGGCACCGATCGGTCCATTGCGGTACAACGCATACAGGGGTACAACGCGTACCCGCACACATTGAATGCAATGGGCCGGCCGGGGGCACCGATCGGTCCATTGCAGTTCAACGCGTACAGGGGTACAACGCGTACCCGCACACATTGAATGCAATGGGCCGGCCAGGGGCACCGATCGGTCCATTGCAGTACAACGCGTACAGGGGTACAACGCGTACCCGCACACATTGAATGCAATGGGCCGGCCGGGGGCACCGATCGGTCCATTGCGGTACAACGCGTACAGGGTACAACGCGTACCCGCACACATTGAATGCAATGGGCCGGCCGGGGGCACCGATCGGTCCATTGCAGTTCAACGCGTACAGGGGTACAACGCGTACAGGGGTACAACGCGTACCCGCACACATTGAATGCAATGGGCCGGCCGGGGCACCGATCGGTCCATTGCGGTACAACGCGTACAGGGGTACAACACGTACCCGACACATTGAATGCAATGGCGGCCGGGGCACCGATCGGTCCATTGCAGTACTACGCGTACAGGGGTACAACGCGTACCCGCACACATTGAATGCAATGGGCCGGCCGGGGGCACCGATCGGTCCATTGCAGTTCAATGCGTACATGGGTACAACGCGTACAGGGGTACAACGCGTACCCGCACACAATGAATGCAATGGGCCGGCCGGGGGCACCGATCGGTCCATTGCAGTTCAACGCGTACAGGGGTACAACGCATACAGGGGTACAACGCGTACCCGCAACATTGAATGCAATGGGCCGGCCGGGGGCACCGATCGGTCCATTGCAGTTCTACGCGTAGAGGGGTACAACGCGTACCCGCACACATTGAATGCAATGGGCCGGCCGGGGGCACCGATCGGTCCATTGCTGTTCAACGCATCACTGTACATGTGACTGGCATATGTCAGCATGCCTGTCTCAGATGGACATATGCCAGCCACAGATAGCTCCCAGGGAGTGAGGGGCACACCTACATCACGACAGCCTGTCCAAACTTTATCATAAGGCATGTAAGGCTGCATTTCCTATTGTGTGTATGTTGGTGTACATGTTGTCCTGTGGGTGTCACCTGTGGTCAGCCACCCCCAGGCTGTGCACGTGTTCATGGGGACAGGATCCTGGGTGTTACGTGTACATGACCACTGTGATGTGCAACTGTTCATATCTGTGCATGTGCCATGGTCACATTTCACGGTGGTGTATGTGTATGTCATGTCACATACCCCGTGAGTCCCATGTGGGACGGTATGTTTGAGCCAGGGTGTCCCAGTGGCACAATAGTGATGGTCCTCCACAGTCTTTGTGCATGTAGTGTTTACAATGTCTCTGATTTCATGTGCACAATGGGAGACAGTCTCCACATCCACGTTGTGTGTGCATGGACTTTGATGTTGTGCGTGTGTGTGTCACAGACGTCCATGTCTGTCCTGCCGTGGCAAGTGGGACCACTACCTGTGGGGGTCATGGTTGTTTTGCTGTGGTGTATACATGATACTCCATGTAATGCCAGTGTCCATGTGGCAATACAGGGTCCCTGGGAATGTACCTGTCGTTGAGCTGTGGTGCCTGGGGCACATCTGTCCTCACATGTCACTGTGGGGGGTGATTGTGACACGGCAGCAGGAGATGGGAACTGTGACACGGCCTCATGATATCCAATGGGCCAACCTGGGACTAATTGATGCCACCTGTTGGACCGTGTTGACAGATGTTGGCCATGTATGTACCATACATGTCCTTACGGAACTGCACACTTCATGTAGTTGTGCCTCATAATGATGTATGTTGGGATATTGAGTGTGTTCAATGCCGCATATGTGGGGTGACTGACAATCTTGCTTACTTCTCCTCTGCACTGCAGGGCTCCTGCTGTCCATCGACCATTCCCAGACCTGGCAACGATGGTGGAACAGGACAGCATCCGACAGTACCGCTTCACCAGGCAGCTGATTGAGGATTTGGCAGTGCAGTTGTCCCCACCTTTGCAGCCTGGCCGGCCGTATCCTACAGCGCTGACCCCCAAGGTGAAGGTGATGGCAGCCCTACACTTCTTTGCCACCGGTACCTTCCAACATACTGTGGCGACTGCTGGTGGGATGTCACAGACCATGTTGAGCCGTGTGCTCCGCGATGTTTTGGCGGCAATGTTGCTATTCCTGAACCGGTACATCTATTTCCCTAGACTGCGACGACTCACTGACGTGAAGAGTGACTTTTATGCCCTGGGGAGGATGCCGCATGTCATTGGCTCCATTGATGGGACACATGTGGCTTTGGTACCACCACAGGCCCAGGAGCAGGCCTACAGGAACCGCAAGCACTACCACTCGGTCAATGCACTGGTGGTGTGTCTTGCAGACATGACCATCACACACGTGTGTGCCCGTTTCCCTGGTTCAGCACACGATGCCTTTGTGATGAGGAGTAGTCGCATCCCCAGGATGATGGCACAGATGCAGAACCAGCGTGCCTGGCTTGTCGGTGTGTACTGACTTTGTGCCATTGTGTGTGATCTGATCTGTAGTATTCCGCCCACTTTTCCAAGTCAGCTAATGTGCACTTGTCTGTCCGTAGGTGACTCGGGATACCCCAACATGCCGTGGTTGCTGACACCCCTCAGGAACCCTGTGACACCAGCCCAGATGCGCTACAATGAGGCACATGGTCGGACCAGGAGAGTGATTGAGCGGACATTTGGTCTCCTGAAGAGCCGCTTCCGCTGCCTGGACAAGACCGGAGGGTCCCTCCCATATGCCCCTGCGAAAGTGTGCAAGATTATCATCGTCTGCTGCATGCTCCACAACCTGGCAGTGCGGAAGGAGTTGCCTCTCATCCAGGATGACAATGACCAACATCCGCCACCTGTGGAGGATCCTGGCCTGGACCACGATGCCAGTGACGATGATGATGATGATGATGAGGGTGATGTCCGCACACAGCTCATCACCAACTTCTTTAGCTGAATGTGAGTATCCTGAGGTGTCATGTCAATGATGTGAGTTGGCATGATATGTGTAGGTGGTGCTCTGGTGCTGTTGGAGTGTGTCCATGGGCTACTTGACTGGATGTGTGTTGCGATGTGTGCTTACAGGTGGGCTGTACTCCCCAACAGTGTTGACATGCTAACTTGGTTCTGGGTGGGTATCTTGTAACATGTATTGTGCATGAGTTTTGCTGTTCTGTCCTGTACTCCATTGCTTTTGACTGTGTGTCATTTCTGTCCTTCACAGGGTACTTTCAGATTCGTTTGGTCAACTGTGTCCACCGACGACGTGATTGCACTTCCAGGCTGGTAGCTGTTGTGTCCCTACAGGTGATGTGCGCCACACCCATGGACTTCCTTCCGTCTACAGTTGTTGACTGTGTGCCCGCTGCCAGGTGGGATTACCTTGCATCTGTAGTGGTTACGACATGTTGCAACTGTGTAATAAACCTGTGCTTCACTTTGTGATGTGCGTTGTCTGTGGTCACACATTTGACTGCCATTTGCTTACTGCACCTGTGGGCTACTTGACTACAACTGGGAATGGGTGTGGTGTCTGTGCATTGCACCGTCTTCCCTGGCAACATCAGTGTAGGCAATGAGTCAGATGGCCTAGGTGTGTATGTGTTGTGTAGCCCTGGTGGTGTGTCTCCCTCATATGTGTCACGTTGCCTTTACTCACATGCCTGTGTTGTACTTGCTGTTGCAGTTCGCATACACAGTGTAATTTTGCAGTTCATCATCCCCATAACAGCACCCACGTTGGAATCACAACAGAGGCAAGTATGGTGTATTAGTGTGTTTATTGTGATACATTTGTGTGAATAGTGCATAGGATGGGTAGTGCTGTACATAAATCTTGCAATCAGAAGTTCCTAGGTGAATTGAAAGTCCTGGTAGACAGAATCCCCAGTATCGGGGCCACAGTTGTCTGACACATTGGTCCAACTTGTACTCCCCATGCAATGTGTGGGAGTAGTGTTGCCGTCAACAGGGTGAACAGTCTGTGCACAAAGGTGAACATCCAGAACAGGTTCAGGCTTCCTGGGAGTTGCGCTTGGCCATCGGCCTCTCACTTGCCCCTCTTCGGACGACCCCTCTTCTTGGGGGGGGCCCTCAAGTACAGGCTGCTGCGGTGCAGGGGACTCTCCGCCAGAGTCATCCTCCCTCCCTGTGGCAGTTGCAGTTTGTTCGGCACCAGATGTTGTTGGCACACAGGGAGGTGTGGACTGGTTGCTGTTCATCTGGCGGAGGCATTGTAAAATGTCCCTGTGCACCGCCGTCATCTCATGCAGTGCATCCCACTTGGACTCCACGCGGGACATGTGTGAGTCCACGCGGGACATGTGTGACTCCACGTGGGACATGTGAGAGTCCAAGCGGGCATGATGGGCAGCCTGCTGCTGTTTCATGTCTCTGAGGAGCCCCACTACCTGGCTGAGGTCTCCGGTGCTGGACTGGTACGCATCAGCTATGCGTACCAGTTGTGGGTCATCATGCACACCAGCAACCTCTGCAAGCAGCGACCTCTGTCTCCCACCCCTCCCACCACCCCTGCTGACATGTGCAGTGCGTGCAGTGGCACGCACAGATGACCCTGGTCCACCTTGGGGGTTGGTGGTGGTGGTGGTGTCCATGGCCCCAGGTTGGTCCAGGGTCCCTGTGCTGGTGTTGCTCCTTGTTCTGTCCATGTCGGCAGGGATGGTATTTGTGGTGACAGTCGTTGGAGTGGTGGGTGCAGGGGGTGCCGCTGGTGGTCCTGCTGGTGCTGCAGCTGGTGGTCCTGCTGGTGCTGCATGTAGACTTGCACCGGATGTGCCAGGTTGGTCTTCTTCGTCCGAGGAGGGCAGAGGCTGTACGACGCCAGTGAGCTCCGCATCCTCTTGAGCCTGGGACTGGGACTCCTCAGCGTCTGCTGCTGTGTCCCCATCATCACCTGTTTTTGGGAGACACACACAATGTATGTTATGTTTCTGCAGGCATCAATGGTTGACACACATGACAGTTGTGACTGTGCCTCTGGGTGCGGGCCTGTACATTGCATTGTCCTAAGTCGTCACAGTCAGGGGTTGATATTGGTGTGGCACATTGTCCTGCATTATTTGGGCATTTCTATGTATTTTTTGGGGTGTGAACATGGTCTGCATTGGTTGTGTTTGGTTGACAGCCGGCCCTCCTTCCCACCCACCCAGCCAGTCAGTTATCCCACCATGGACTGTGCTTGCATTGCAGGGAGTGGAAGTTGTCTCTCAGGATGTCAGTCAGTGGTGTCCTGCTGTTTGTTGGTGCACAGTTGCCAGCAGGGCCTTGTGCTCCCCACAGCAGTAGCCAGTGTCAGCCATCTTGTGAGTCCTTCTCCACTTCCTGTGATGTGAGCATGGTTCAGGGTGGTGTTGATGGGACAGTTGTGGGGGTGACCAATATCAGTGACTACGACTCCCATCATGCTATTGCCTCCACCCCCTTCCCAGCATGCCCATGCTTCCTTCCTTTGACTCTGCTTCCCTGTGGGGTGGGCTGGCTGTGCTGACAGGATGGCTGGGAGTGTTGTCCTGGCAGTTGTTTGGCTAAAAGTCCCAAGAGTGTCCCTGTGCTTCACACAACATAACCCAGGGTGGTGGTTCTTTGTGGGATCTTGTGTTAGGATGGGGGGCATTGCATTCTACCAGGTGGGTTCTGTGGAGTTTGTGTTGGGGGGTGTGTGAGGGGAGGTGCTTGTGACTATGGTCAGTGCTGCAAGTCCTCCTTCCCACCCACCCAGCCAGCCAGTTATCCCACCATGGAACGTGCTTGCATTGCAGGGAGTGGAAGTTGTCTCTCAGGATGTCAGTCAGTGGTGTCCTGCTGTTTGTTGGTGCACAGTTGCCAGCAGGGCCTTGTGCTCCCCACAGCAGTAGCCAGTGTCAGCCATCTTGTGAGTCCTTCTCCACTCCCTGTGATGTGAGCATGGTTCAGGGTGGTGTTGATGGGACAGTTGTGGGGGTGAGCTATGTCTGTGACTATGACTCCCATCATGCTATTGCCTCCACCCCACTTCCCAGCATTCCCATACTTACTTGCTTTTGTGGGGAGTTCAGTGTGTGTGGGTGTGAGAGCAATGGCAAGATGGCTGACAGTGGTGTCCTGCTGTTGGTTGGTGTGCAGTTCCCAGCATGCCCTTGTGCTCCCCACGACACAGCAACAGTGTCAGACATCTTTGATGGGCCTTTCCACTCTCTGTGGGATGTGCATGCGTGAGTGTGAGCTTGCTGGGCCATGTGGTGGGGGATGTAGAGCTGTGACTACGACTCCCATCATGCTATTGCCTCCACCCCCCTTCCCAGCATGCCCATGCTTCCTTCCTTTTGACTCTGCTTCCCTGTGGGGTGGGCTGGCTGTGCTGACAGGATGGCTGGGAGTGTTGTCCTGGCAGTTGTTTGGCTAAGAGTCCCAAGAGTGTCCCTGTGCTTCACACAACATAACCCAGGGTGGTGGTTCTTTGTGGGATCTTGTGTTAGGATGGGGGGCATTGCATTCTACCAGGTGGGTTCTGTGGAGTTTGTGTTGGGGGGTGTGTGAGGGGAGGTGCTTGTGACTATGGTCAGTGCTGCAAGTCCTCCTTCCCACCCACCCAGCCAGCCAGTTATCCCACCATGGAACGTGCTTGCATTGCAGGGAGTGGAAGTTGTCTCTCAGGATGTCAGTCAGTGGTGTCCTGCTGTTTGTTGGTGCACAGTTGCCAGCAGGGCCTTGTGCTCCCCACAGCAGTAGCCAGTGTCAGCCATCTTGTGAGTCCTTCTCCACTCCCTGTGATGTGAGCATGGTTCAGGGTGGTGTTGATGGGACAGTTGTGGGGGTGACCAATATCAGTGACTACGACTCCCATCATGCTATTGCCTCCACCCCCTTCCCAGCATGCCCATGCTTCCTTCCTTTTGACTCTGCTTCCCTGTGGGGTGGGCTGGCTGTGCTGACAGGATGGCTGGGAGTGTTGTCCTGGCAGTTGTTTGGCTAAGAGTCCCAAGAGTGTCCCTGTGCTTCACACAACATAACCCAGGGTGGTGGTTCTTTGTGGGATCTTGTGTTAGGATGGGGGGCATTGCATTCTACCAGGTGGGTTCTGTGGAGTTTGTGTTGGGGGTGTGTGAGGGGAGGTGCTTGTGACTATGGTCAGTGCTGCAAGTCCTCCTTCCCACCCAGCCAGCCAGATATCCCACCATGGAACGTGCTTGCATTGCAGGGAGTGGAAGTTGTCTCTCAGGATGTCAGTCAGTGGTGTCCTGCTGTTTGTTGGTGCACAGTTGCCAGCAGGGCCTTGTGCTCCCCACAGCAGTAGCCAGTGTCAGCCATCTTGTGAGTCCTTCTCCACTCCCTGTGATGTGAGCATGGTTCAGGGTGGTGTTGATGGGACAGTTGTGGGGGTGACCAATATCAGTGACTACGACTCCCATCATGCTATTGCCTCCACCCCCTTCCCAGCATGCCCATGCTTCCTTCCTTTTGATTCTGCTTCCCTGTGGGGTGGGCTGGCTGTGCTGACAGGATGGCTGGGAGTGTTGTCCTGGCAGTTGTTTGGCTAAGAGTCCCAAGAGTGTCCCTGTGCTTCACACAACATAACCCAGGGTGGTGGTTCTTTGTGGGATCTTGTGTTAGGATGGGAGGCATTGCATTCTACCAGGTGGGTTCTGTGGAGTTTGTGTTGGGGGGTGTGTGAGGGGAGGTGCTTGTGACTATGGTCAGTGCTGCAAGTCCTCCTTCCCACCCAGCCAGCCAGATATCCCACCATGGAACGTGCTTGCATTGCAGGGAGTGGAAGTTGTCTCTCAGGATGTCAGTCAGTGGTGTCCTGCTGTTTGTTGGTGCACAGTTGCCAGCAGGGCCTTGTGCTCCCCACAGCAGTTGCCAGTGTCAGCCATCTTGTGAGTCCTTCTCCACTCCCTGTGATGTGCGCATGGTTCATGGTGGTGTTGATGGGACAGTTGTGGGGGGGCAATATGTGTGACTGCGACTCCCATGATGCTATTGGCTACACTGACTTGGCCAGCATACACAGAATTCCTTCCTTTGAGTGGTCTTCACTGTGTGTTGGTGTTGTTGTGGTGGCTACATGTCTGGATGTGTTTGTTAGTTCTATTTGTGCCACTGCCTAGCTGTAGTTGTAGTTGTGTTTGTACATGTGATGGCACAGTTGGATGTGACTTTTTTGATGGCATGTGTTGTGTTTATCTGACTGACATACACATTTTGGGATGATTCTGTTCTGGTTGCTGTGTAATTGCTATGAGTGCATGGTTTGACTCTCCCCTTGACAGTGATGTGTGTGTGTTTTGTGGCAGTATATTGTGTACATTTGTTGTGTACTCACCAGGCTCTGGGATGTTCTCTAGTCCATATACGCTCACTGGCGGAAGGATGGCCCGCACCTTCTCCTCCCAGGGCCTGAGGTATATTGGCTTGGCAGGAGGGCCACTGCCGGTGTGTTGGCTGTTGATGTAGTCTTTCTTGAGCAGGTCCCGTACCCTCCTGCGCACGTCATACCACCTGTTCTGGATGTCGCTCTTTGTGCGCCGACATGGTGATAGTGCGTTCACCCTGTTGATGATCCTCTCCCACATCTTGGTTTTCTGGGAGATGGGGGTCTGTTGGACCAGTGTGCCAAACAGCTGTGGCTCTACCCTGAGGATCTCGTCTACCATGACTTCCAATTCACAATCTAGGAACTTGTGATTCTTCTTGGGGGGCATGGTGATGGGTGGTGATGGTGAGTGATGTGTGTGTTGGTGTGCAGGTGAGGGTGTGTGAGTGTGTGTTTTGCTGGGTGTATGTGAGGTAGGTATTTGTTGGTGTGCTGATGGTGTGTGGCTTGTGTGAGGAATGAGCTGTGGGTGTGTGGTTGCTTTCTCTTGGGTGCTGGCAGTGGAATGGCATTTGCAAAGGATCATGGTTGTGATTTGTGTCCTTTATATGGGTGGAGTTGTGGGTGTGTCTTTGTTCTCTGTCCCCACCCCCCCAGTATTTATTGGCTTAGTAATTGCTTGTTTGGCCTTTTTTTGTGTGATTTTTCCTTTGTACTGTCTGTGTATGTTGGAAACGTTCTTGTGACCGAGTCGGACCCTGCATTTGTCTCGTACGGTATTCTCCGTTTCGTTCACGCTGTGTTTGTGCAGTTTTCTATGCTGCGTACGCGTCGGTCGCGGTGTTTTGTGTTGCTTCGGCTCGGTTTTGTATGCGTGTCGGTCGTACGGCTTGGCCTCCGTCCGACTCGCTCGTGGTTTCGCGCCTTGCATCGTACTTTGCGGTTTGGAGTTCGCGTGTACGTTTCGGTCGGATTTGTTCCGGGTGCGTGTCGGTCGGTTGGATTCGCCTGTTTTTCCGACCGGATTGCTGTTTTCCGTGCGGCTCGGTCGTTCGACTTGGGTTCGGTACGTGTCGGTCGGATTTTGCACGCATTGCATCGTACTTGGCGTGTCGGGTGCCACAGGTACGTGTCGGTCGGTATAATTTCCGGATCCGAGTCGGTCGGTGCTTTTTCCGGCCCGAATCGGAATCGACCCCCATATGTCTATACAGGGAAAACTGGGTGGCGGACTCGCCCATTTTTTAGACAGATGGAAAGAGATAACCTCCGACCCTTGGGTGTTACAGACTGTGAGTGGTTATCAGATTTTGTGGAAACACCAGTCCAGGTAAGACGACCAAAGCCTTTGAGGTTTGCAAAAAAGGAGGGAAAAATGGTAGACCAAGAGGTTCAGGATTTAGCAGAGAAAGGAGCAATAGAGAAGTCAGACGATTCCTCTGCAGGGTTTGTAAGCAATCTGTTTCTTGTTGAGAAAAAAAGGACAAGGGTATGAGACCCGTGATAAATCTCAAAGAATTGAACAAATGGGTGGAGTACAATCATTTCAAGATGGGAGAAATACACATGTTGAGGGACCTCCTAACAAGAGGGGACTGGTTAACCCGTCTAGATCTGAAAGATGCTTACCTGACAGTTCCTGTTTGCCTAATTCAGAGGAATCTCTTGAAATTTCAATGGAAAGGAATCAAGTGGAGATTCCAAAACCTTCCCTTTGGTTTAACTTCAGCTCCCTGGTGCTTTACAGAGGTGATGAGACCAATCGTAGCGTGGGTGAGGCTGATAGTCTACTTAGACGACATCCTAATTATGTCTCAGAGCAGGGATTTGGCCAAAGATCATACAACGCTGGCAGTTCGAGTGATAGAGGACTTGGGCTTCGTGATGAACAAGAAGAAGTCTTGCTTAGAACCAAGACAGGAGAGTGTGTTTTGGGATTTTCAGATTTGGACCTTGGAGTGTGTATTGAGGTTGCCCATGGACAAAGTGAGGAAGATCCACAGAGAGGTTCACGTTGACAAGCGAGTGGTTAACCCTGAGACAAATAGCGAGAATTCTAGGTCTCCTTTCTGCCTCCATCCAGGCAGTATTCCCAGCTCCCCTTCATTATAGTGCACTACAGAGGTTAAAAACGATATATTTAAACAGAGGGGTGAGATATTCAGACAGAGTTCAGACGGACGCAGAAACGAGGGAGGAATTAAGGAGGAAGCTAGAGAATCTAGAGGCATGGAATGGAAGGGCCATTTTCGGACCAACACTGGATTTAGTCATAGAGTCGGACGCCAGCCTTCAGGGTTGGTGAGCAAGATGGGGCTCTTTGACGACAGGGGGGAAATGGACAAGTCAGGAAAGAGAGATGCACATCAACTACCTGGAGTTGTTGGCAGGTTCCTTTGCAGTGAAGAGATTTGTCAAGGATCAGGTGAGATGCTGTGTCCTCTTGAGAATGGAGAACATTTCAGCTGTAAGATATGTAAACAAGCTAGGGGGTCCACGCTCAAAGGCTCTAGCAGATTTGGCAAAGGAGTTTTGGCACTTCCTTCTGAACAGGAACATTATGATTCAGGCACAATACTTGCCAGGGATAAGCAACACTATAGCAGATTGGAATTCCAGACAGCTGAAGGATTTCAACGACTGGAGGTTGAACAGGGAAGTGTTCTCGTCAATAAATTCATATTGGGGTCCACTGGGGATAGATCTGTTTGCAAACAAGGTGAATGCTCAACTTCCCAGATTTTACAGTTGGAGACCAGATCCAGGGGCGGAAGCAGTAGATGCTTTTCTGCAAGACTGGGGGAGTTTGAGGAGTTACACTTTCCCGCCTTTTACGTTGATTGCTGACCCAGTACTTCTTCCAGATACCCCAGACTTGTTGACAAACGCTTCAGGGGACAATCACGAGTTGGTTCTGCAGGGCCATTTAAGGTAACCCTGGGCAAAGCACTACGCTACGCTCGCGTAGTTTGCGAAGTTTGCGCTACTTCGCACAACGCGAATTACACGTAGCACAGTGCAAACACGCGTAGCGTAGCGTAGCGTAGTGCAGCGGTCATTTTTTGCTTGCTCGCGGTCCTCAACGTCAAGTTGGCGACCGCGAGCAAGCAAAATGACATCCCGGCGAGATTCTCATCGCAGGGAGGTCAGGTTTCTCATTGCGAGTGGTCGCGTATGCTCGCGACCGCTCGCGATGGAAACTACCAGTTCGCGTTGAGAAAGCTGCCGCTCGAGTAAAAATCTACTCGAGCGGCAGTAAAATACAGCTCGCACTGTGCAAGATGCCGTTTTCAATGATTGCACAGTGCGGACAAGCATCCGGCACTGTGCAATCATTGCGAACAGTGCACTACGCAGTTCGCGTAGTGCTACGCGTAGTTCGCGTAGTGCGAACTGCACTTTGCGTAGCTTCGCGTAGCGCTACTTCGCGAACTACGCCCAGGCTTAATTTAAGGCTGATGTCCTGGTTGATTTTGGGAGAGTCTGGCAGGTGTCAGGGCTGGTTCACTGATAGAATATGGATGACAAAAACATTGATGTTCAAAATATCGAGGAAAAAATATAGACTACGAAAAAATGACTCCCATACCTACACAGGTAAGTATAACAGTAACGAATTAAAATATTGATGTAAAAAATATAGAGGTAAAAAATATCCATTTAAATATATATATATATATGAAATAAAATAATATATTAAATATATTAAATATTAATTTTAACAAAATTAGTTAAATTTAATATACATTTTAACAAAATATAACAAATAAACTTAATTAAACAAAGAGAAACACAAACATAATAATTTATACATTTATATATATTTACTTTAAAATACTTAATAAACTATTATCTTTAATTTTTTTTAAACTTTAAAATTATATAAAAATAAAATATATATGTATATATATCAATAATTTAAAAATATAAAAAAAACATTCTTTAATAAACTAAAACATTAAACTATTAAAAAATATTTAGACTTAAATTTCCCAATACTATCAGTGCAACAGTAGGGAAAGTGTTGGATAGCGGAGGGGTAAAAATTACTATCCCCACTCCAGTGAGAGCAACAGTAGGGAAAGTGTTGGATAGCGGAGGGGAAAAAATTACTATTCCCACTCCAAAGAATACAACAGTAGGGAAAGTATTGGATAGCGGAGGAGTAAAAATTACTATTCCCACTCCAAAGAGTGCAACAGTAGGGAAAGTGTTGGATAGCGGAGGGGAAGAAAATACTATTCCCACTCCAAAGAGTGCAACAGTAGGTAGAGTGTTGGATAGCGGAGGGGTAAAAATTACTATTCCCACTCCAGTGAATGCAACAGTAGGAAAAGTGTTGGATGGCGGAGAGGTAAAAATTTCTATTCTCACTCCAGTGAGTGCAACAGTAGGGAAAGTGTTGGATAGCGAAGGGGTAAATTTACTATTTCCACTCCAGTGAGTGCAACAGTAGAGAAAGTGTTGGATAGTGGATGGGTAAAAATTTCTATTCTAACTCCAGTGAGTGCAACAGTAGGGAAAGTGTTGGATAGCGGAGGGGTAAAAATTACTATTCCCACTCCAATGAGTGCAACAGTAGGGAAAGTGTTGGATAGCAGAGGAGTAAAAATTACTATTCCCACTCCAGTGAGTGCAACAGTAGGGAAAGTGTTGGATAGCGGAGAGGTAAAAATTACCATTCCCACTCCAGTGAGTGCAACAGTAGAGAAAGTGTTGGATAGTGGAGGGGTAAAAATTACCATTCCAACTCCAGTGAGTGCAACAGTAGGGAAAGTGTTGGATAGCGGAGGGGTAAAAATTACTATTCCCACTCCAATGAGTGCAACAGTAGAGAAAGTGTTGGATAGTGGAGGGGTAAAAATTACTATTCTCACTCCACTGAATGCAACAGAGGAATAACTGTTGGATAGCGGAGGGGTAACATTTTTTATTCCCACTCCAGTGAATGCAACAGTAGGGGAAGTGTTGGATAGCGGAGAGGTAAAAATTACTATTCCCACTCCAGTGAGTACAACAGTAGGGAAAGTGTTGGATAGTGGAGGGGTAAAAATTACTATTCCCACTCCAGTGAGTGCAACAGTAGAGAAAGTGTTGGATAGCGGAGGTATAAAAAATACTATTCCATCTCCAGTGAGTGCAACAGTAGGGAAAGTGTTGGATAGCGGAGGGATAAAAAATATTACTCCCACTCCAGTGAGTGCAACATTAGGGAAAGTGTTGGATAGCGAAGAGACAAAAATTACTATTCATACTCAAACAGTTAAAACAAAAATAAAAAACATTAAAAATTATCAAAAAAACATAAAAATAAATAATATTTAGAAATGAAAAATCAAATACATTAAATATATAAAAAGAAAAATTATTATAATATTAATTACATATAAAAAACTTACAAATAATATACAATATAAAATAATAAATAAATTTATTTAAAAAAATTCTTTTAAACTAGAAAATATTTACAAACAAATAAATTAGTTAATACATAAATGTATTTATTGTATTTCCTATCCTATAACACCACACCAATAACAAAACACTTCAACAATTTTAATTACATTTTTCCCAAAATTAACATAATTAATAATCAATTTAAAAAATATTATTGAGAATAAAAACTAATAAACATTAATTGACTACACACACTTTAACACTATGATATCCACAACACATGCCTAAATTTAACTCTAAAATAATAAAACACAATTAAAACTTATATATAAATTAAAAACTATTACTATTAACAACTAATAATAAAGTAATTAAAATGAATTTAATATTTAATACCCACCCTTTACCCCTTTAAAAGTAAAAACAACAGTCAAAAAATTAAACAATTTCCCAAAATACATATCAAATAATTAACATTAATTAACAACTATATATTAATTAATTAAAAACAAATTACTTCCCACCCTTTACTCCTATAAACACCAAAACACACACCTAAAATTAATCACACAATTACCATAATTAATTACCAATTAATTAATTTATATTAATTAACAACCAATTAGAAATTAATAATAAATTACTTTACACATTTAACACTATAACATCTCAATTAAACAAATAGTAATAAATAAAAAATAAACAATAAATTTAATATAAATAAATTACTTCCCATCCTATTCCCCTATAAACCCACAACCCGCTACAGAACTAAGGGGCACATTACGATGAGGGGCGGACAAAGTCCGCCCGCCACCGTAGCGGTGAATGGGACCGTCCGCCATAGGAGCGGCGGTCCCGCCGCGAGTATTAGGATGCCACCGCCACGGTGGCGGTGGCATCCCCTATTCCCAACATTGTGGCGGGCGGTGTTCCCAGCACCGCCCGCCACAATGCTGGGAATGCACGTCGTGCATTGGCATGCACAAGGTGACAGGCACCGTGCGGTGCCTGCCACCTTGTCCATGCCAATGCAGGGGGGTACCCCCCATGTGCACCCCCCACCCCCCCAACACTCTGGGGGCCTGCAACGGGCCCCCAATGACGAAGACCGTATGCCTTTCCATGGCGGCGTTGCCGCCATGGAAAGACTGTTCTCCGCAACCATCCTAATATGGATGGCGGTGTCTTGCAGACACCGCCACCATATTACTGCCCTTTTCTGCCCGGTCACCTGTGTGACCGGCGGAAAACCGGCGGACGGTCTTTCTGTCCGCCAGGCTCCCCCCCGCCATCGTAATGTGGCGGGGGCGAAATGGCATGCGGGCGGAGGGGAATGGCAATCCGCCAGTCATCGTAATGACCCCCTAAAAACGCAAAATTAAAAAAAAAAAAATTAATAACCACTAAAAATGTAACACATATATTACAAATACAAACAACTCTTATACAAAAAAACATACAACAAATACATATAAAATATATACTAAAATACATAGCATTAATAAACGATATTTTTAACAATTATATTTTTGCAAACAATATTAAACACTTCTATATTTTTAAAATCGATATTACTTACCTTAAGTCGATATTCTTGACCACAAGAATCTTGCTGTCGATATTTCTGACCCACGATATTTGCAGCTCGATATTTGTGCAACTCGATATATTTGATTCAGTATTCTGTCTCTGCACCGTCAGGGCTATCACTGGAGGCTTAAAAACTCATTAAAGAGTCATGGTCTCCAGGAACATCAAAGGCGTCCAGGGTGGCCTGGGGAAGATGGATTCGTTGGTGTACTTCGTGTAGTTTGGATCCCGTATCAGCACTTCTGGTAGAGGTGGTGAATTTTTTGACGGAAGTCTTCCTCGAGGGAAGGTCCTATAGTACAGTTAATGTTGGTAGATCGACGATTTCAACAGGGTACGAATTGATAGATAGCTTACCTGTGGGTCCTACTGAGAAGTATAAGGATTTAAACACCTCCAAGACCTAGATATTCGTCCATGTGGGATGTGGATCTTGTTCTTAGAGAGTTAGCTAGTTGAAAATGAATTCTTGGATCTTAAAGAACTTTCTTTAAAGTTGTTTATGCTGTTGTGTCTAATATCTTTTAAGAGGGTCTCAGACGTCAGGGCTCTTGATATTTCGGGACGTAGGTTCGTGCCAGAAGGGGTGTGCTTCTATGCCACAAGGAGAACTAAAACTATATTTTATCCAAACTTAGATGAATGTAGAAAGCTGTGTGTAGTGAGATGCTTACGTGAGTATGAAAGAAGGACTGAGAGCCTCAGAAGTAGTTCAAATCCTCAATTGATAATTTCTTTTAGGAGCCCTCGTAAGGATGTGTCCTCTCCTACTCTAACTTGTTGGGTCAAAGAAGTTATGGGGAAAGCAGGAATAGATTTGGCTAAATTTGGGGCTCATTCTACGAGAGGAGCAATGGCTTCATAAGCACTTTTGTTAGGAGGAGGGCTAACTGGGATTTTGGCTGCAGCCAATTGGTCATCAGATTCAGCAGTCACAAAACTCTATTTTAAACCTGTGGATTCTTCAGTAAGGGATATTATGGCAAGGCTTTAAACATGCATAATATTGGCCTCCGTGCCTTGCCATAAAACTCAGATTTTCCACAGCCAGGGTGGGTAGAAAATCATGGTTTTATTAAAGACACGGAGGCTGCTATTACCCCTCCGTTTGATTCCCCACCATGTAATGTGTCTTATCGTTTCATTCCAGGAGGAGACTACAAGAAGTAATTGGTGGAAAAGAAGAAGAAATAATTTATTTGAGTTGTCGTTCTACGAAATAGTTTTTGGACTTGTGTTTTCTACGCGTTATGAACTATTGAGGTTGTTCGCATCAAAAAGAAGGAAGATGGCTGTCACACACGGAACTAAGTAGCCATTCGAACACTAATAGGTTCCTATTCTAAGTTATTTACATTGTTGTGTAGTTGTTGCTGTGAGTTGGCAATTAAAGAGATATGCAGAATATCAGCCTCCGTGTCTTTAATAAAATCATGATTTTCTACCCACCCTACCTGTGGGAAATCTGAATTAACCGCACATATTATGTAATAGCGATATGACAGAAATTTAAATTAAAGGGAGAGAGGCATTTTGAAAGCAATGGGTACTGAGAACAAATGTAATGTTTTATGTGGCGGTGTGGAAAAGTAGGATGTGCAAATACATTCCCTGAAGCCAGAGCAGGCCCTTGCTCCAATAGCGCCCTGGGCGAAAAGAAATTTGCGCCCTCTTTACTACTGGAGAATACAATGAGGCAACAACTCCTTTCACAGGCCAGTCCCCAGCTGGCTACATTCGAGCAGGGACTTGCCTATGCACTCGTTTCTCTGCACCGCCACAGCTTACCTGAATCACATTACCTCTGTCAGGCTGTTTTTAAGTTGTTTGGAGGGAAGGGGTGTTGTTGATGTGTCTCAGCAGGGGGTTAGAGAAAGATGGGGTGCTAAAAACAGTTACCGCAGCAAGTTGAAAACGATTGCAATCACTAAATGAAATCACTGGAGCCAAGGAAGATGGCCGCTGCTGTCCTGCAGACAGTTCTTTTCACCCCTCTGAAGATTGGCGCCCTGTGACTGGGCCCAGCTCATCCATTCCAAAAGCCTTCCCTGACTTTAGCCTGGTCTGACCAAGTGCAAGACAGGTGTAAGGAAAAGCGCAAATGCTGTTGCTCATTGAGCAGCCTCACAAAATGTCAAGATGCTTTATAAAAAGCAAGCATTACATGCATTTTCCTGCATGGAAATATCTAGCAAAAATGCAAGTCGCATGAATCAAAGTTCGGGAGTCATTTTGGGCTTGGTTGGTTTTTATTAGCATGTAATTTAACTTGTTGAAATGCTAAGTGCAGAGAAATCATTTTTTGAAGGTGAAGGAAGGCCAGGATACTTTGAAAACTTACACAAAGGGCGAAAATCAGGAACTTCTGAAAATGTAGTGGCCGTGATAAAATACCCCAAGTCCTCACTGCCTTACAGCCCACTACGGCAATGCTAATGGAATGCCCAACTGGTGTTATACATTGCCATATCTCCAACACTTTGTTGGGGGTAGAAATAGAATAAAATTATTTCGATGGAAGGGCCGTCCTGGGCCCCCTCCTTTGCCATGTGCTCCCTGCATTCACAAGGTGGAATGGTTGGACCTGCTGAGACCGGCAGCCACCTGGCGTTCAGCCCAGTTGGTTGCTGAGAACTACTGCACAACTAAACTTTCAGCGCTAACAGCACCATCTGCGTTTTGCACCATTTATTATATTTATGAAGGCTGAAAGTAAACCTGCAGAATGGAACATTTTAGCTTTAAGATTAAGGGAAGTGCGAAGTCACAAACAGATAAATTGAAGGTTAAAATTATATCCTGTGAAATGCACCAGCGATTAAGAATTTTACCTTTCATAGCTTTTGGCATGCCATACCATTCTGTGAAGTAGCCCCATTGAAGGCATATAATGTGCTATATATATATATATATATATATATATATATATATATATATATATATATATATATATATATATACCTACTGGCGGTCGCCAGTAGGTAGTTACAGTTACAACCTAGTTTCCATAGGAAAAGCATTTTTCGATTTGCTAATAATTTTGGCGTCGTTTGACGAATCTTTATGAAATTTTGCAAAAAGTTGCACTTTTTAGGTTAGCTCCTATCTTGAAAGTTTGGGGGTGATTTGTCAAGCGGGGGCTGAGAAAAAGGGGGTCCCAAAACGCGTTTTCTCCATGTTAATTTCCATAGGAAATTTTGCGACGAGCTACAGCTCGAACTGCTGAACGGAATTACCTCAAATTTGGCAGAAAGATAGAGCTTGGTTCAGAAAGCGACCTTTTTAAAATGGGGAAAATCCGTTCAGTAGTTTTTGAGAAATACAAAAAATAAGAGTCAAAAAATCAATTTCCCATAGGAAACTTTGTGCAAGGCTACAGCCGAAACAACTGAACGGAATTACCCCAAATTTGGCAAAAAGGTAGTGCTTGGCTCAGAAAGCGACCTTTTGTAAAATGGTGTAAATCCGTTCAGTGGTTGCTGAGAAATAAGAAAAATAAAAGTTTCGATATCTGGGCGGAGCCTAAGTCCCGTGCACGAGCTTCACTGTGATTGGCTGTGAACACTCCAAACCAGGAAGTGTTGGCAGCCATCTTGTGGCTCTGTAGAAGCGAGTCACTAGAAAACAGAGAAACAAAGGTATAAAACAAGAGAAGGGGGCAGGGTAGAAACACCGTAACCCCCTAGGCCTGCTCAGGGGGTCCCAGAAGGACCCCAGGGCCAAAAAAAGCATTTTTTATTAAAAAAAATAAATAAATCGGCGCAATTCGCGCTGGGGTCGTGGGTTCCCGCGTTTTATTTTAATGAGGGCCCCGGGTGGGCTAGGTCCTGCGGGCATTTCTTAAAAAATAATAGCTGGGGGTCACTGGGGCCCGCTGGGGTCCCCGCAGCCCCGGGGCTTCACTCATGTTGGGAGGGGGGTTGCGCGGCCCCTCTCCTGGAGCCCTCCATGTGCTTATAACTTTGGCGTCGTTTGACGAATCTTTACGAAATTTTCAAAAAAGTTTCTCTTTTTTGATCAGCTCCTATCTTGAAAGTTTGGGGGTGATTGGTCAAGGGGGGGCTGAGAAAAAAGGGGAGTCCCAAAATGTGTTTTCTCAATGCATTTTCCATAGGAAACTTTAGACAAGGCTACAGGTCAAACTGCTGAACGGAATTACGCCAAATTTGTGAGGGAGAAAGGTTGTGATCCAGAAAGCACGCTTTTGTTGAAATGGTGTAAATCCGTTCAGTAGTTTTTGAGAAATATTAAATTTTACATTTATATTTGAGAATTCTGACATCTGATTGGCTGAGGGTTACGAGCACGAGCTCGTGGCTCATTGTCTGTGAACGGTTGAAACTAGGAAGTGTTGGCAGCCATTTTGTGACTTAGTCCGTCAGCTCGCATCTCTCCATGTAGAAGCCATCGGGTGTGTAGTTTTACCTCTGCGAGGCAACACTGGCCTCTGTGTCTGTGTAAGATACTCCTTTCACGCTGTCTCTCCCCACATCACGAGGTCGCGGCTATGCCTTTAGAAGCCAGTCCGTTGGCTCGGAGCTCTGTGATTCAGTCTGTCGGCACGACCCTCTACACAACCCAAACACCACTGCACTACCTAACTAAACACTAAACCACTACTGCCAGCATGACCCCCTACACTACAGAAACACCACTGCACTACCTTAAACCCTAAAACACTACCCCCAGCACGACCTCCTACACTACAGAAACACCACTGCACTACCCTAAACCCTAAAACACTACCCCAGCACGACCCCCTACAGTACCCAAACACCACTGCACTACGTAACTAAACACTAAACCACTACTGCCGGCACGACCCCTACACTACAGAAACGCCACTGCACTACCCTAAACCCTAAGACACTACCCCCAGCACGACCCCCTACACTACACAAACACCACTGCACTACCCTAAACCCTTAAACACTACCCCCAGCAGTACCCCCTACACTACCCAAACACCACTGCACTACCCTAAACCCTAAAACACTACTCACAGCAGGACCCCCTACACTACGTAAAGACCACTGCCCTACCCTAAACCCTAAATGTACCCCCAGCACCATCCTCTACACTACACAAACACCACTGCACTACCGTAAACCCTAAAACACTACCCACAGCAGGACCCCCTACACTACACAAACACCACTGCACTACCCTAAACCATAAAACACTACCAGTCCATTGGCTCACAGCTCTGCGTTTGCGAGCCGACGGCCCATAGCTCTCTCTGTGCGAGCCGAGCCCACGGGCTGTAGCTCTCCCTTTGCGAGGCTGTCCGACGGCCCGCAGGTCTCCCTGTGCTAGCCGGATCGCAGTTGTCAGTCTGCGAACCGATATTGGGAATATAAGGCGGCTCTAAAAAGCGCCTTTGTGTTTATTAGTTGGAGCTACATATAAGTGCGGATGCACAGCTTCAGGTTATTCAGAAAAATTCGATTTCCCTGATCTGTGAAGTGTACTCCATCACTTCTGTAGATATCAGCCATATCATAACGTATGTTGTTGTTGTTGTAGATCGACCCCATTCTATGGTCTCTGAGGTATGCAGACACAGCTTTGTTACCATTCTTCCTAGATTTTTCAATCTGAGGGCAAAATTTGTTTGACCATTTCCACTTCTGTCTTTGGCATATATTGGAATATACAAAGACAGTTTGAGGCAAAAGCAACATCAATTGTCTAAAGGTGTCCTTCATTAGCATTTCCAAACCTACCCCAGTCAATGTGCCTAGGTCATTTCCACCACAGTGCACAATCATGAGGTCAGGGAGTTGGAGATGCAAACAGGTTTTAACCAAAGGGAGTAATTGGTGCCACTTCAATCCTCTCTGTCCAAACCATTTAATGTCCACATTTTGTAAACCTAGGTCTACGTCAATACGTCTCTGTTCTGCATACCTCTTGCACCAGAAAACATAGCTATGTCCTACGATCCACACTGGCATTTTGAAGGTGTAGCTGGAAGATATGGATAGATGTCTGTAGCTCATGCAGTCCGTTCGTAGAATAAGAGATATGTTTAAAGATGGGGAACTACTTTTTTTTCTCATACAAAACGATAACTGTTTGGGAGATGAAAAACATTGTTTACTAAAAAGTAGGGTGCATATTAGTTTGTCGTAAAGCATCTTTGTCATTGGTTAATAAAAAAGCAGTTTCAACGTAGAGTTCATATGATAGGATAAAATTTGGTCAGTTCAACCACACCTGCTACTTGCATTTAGAAGGCACTGTTCGAGCTTAAAACAATGGTGAACTTTTAACCTGCATGTGCCCTTAAACGTTCGAGAAAATGTTGCAAAAAAATATTGTTAGGTTTGAAAAAATGATGAACTTTTAACCTGCACGTGTCGTAGAATGTTCTAGAAAGTTTGTTGATAGAATACGTTGAACTTCTCACCTGTATGTGTTCTTAAATTTTTTAAAAACTGTTTATATGGAAAGTTCAAAAATAACCAATAGAGAGAAGTTTTGCAATTTGAAAAAATAAAGGAACTATTCTGATTTGTTCTTTACATGTATTTATGTGTGGAGCAACAGGGAAATTGTGCCATTACTGGTTCCATTCTTGATGAGAGCGGTGCATTACATGTACTGTGTGACAAAGAAAGAATTGCAAATTTGGCAGGGAGAAAGGTCTTGGTGCAGAAAGCACGGTTTTGTGGAAATGGACCATTTGTGAATCACAGCCTGTAAGACAAAAAGAAAGATAAGATGGTGCGTCATGCGTCCAGCAAAGGAGAAAGAGAAAGAGTGAGGGAGAAAGAGAGAAACAAAGAAAGAGTGAGAGAGAGAGAGGAAGACAAAGAAATAGAGAAAGAGAGAGAAAGAGAGAAATAGTGTGATAGAGGAAGAGAGAGAGAGAAAGAGTGAGAGAGAGAGAGGAAGAGAGAGAGAGTGAGAGAGAGGAAGAGAGAGAGAGAGAGAGAGAGAGAGAGAGTGAGAGAGAGGCAGAGAGAGAGGAAGAGTGAGAGAGAGGAGAGAAAGAGTGAGAGAGGAAGACAGACAAAGACAGAGAGAGAATAAGTGAGAGAGAGAAAGAGTAAGATACAAGGAAAAGAGAGAGAGAGAAACAGTGTGAGAGAGAGGTAGAAAGAGAGAAAGAGAGAGAGGAAGAGAGAGAAAGAAAGAATGAGAGGAACAGACAGAGAAAGAGAAAAAGTGTGAGAGAGAGAGAAAGGAAGAGATGGAGAGGGAGTGTTGACACTGGAAAAAATCTTCGCAGCTTACCTTTGTGCCTCCGGTGTGTCTCCAACCACGTGCCGGGACATAGTGCACCCTTAAGTTTAGTGATCTGAAAGATAGTATAGAATTAGTAATTGCAGAGTACATACAACTGCACTGCCTAATTATCTGTTTCGGCAATGCGCACTCAGGCTGCTGCAGCCCATCCACTCCCACTGCTCGGAGGTGTCTGTGCGCCCAGGCTGCTGCACACTATCCACTCCCACCGCCCAGAGGTGACTGCCCGCTGCTGCGGAAAGAAGTATCTCTGCTCACCTTCCGCCACCGGCGTGTGTGTAAGAGGGTGCACCACGTGCTGAAGCAACTTTGTCAGGCGTTGTCAGGATGGCCACGCATCATCGCAGTTTGTACACGCGTTCAGCTGTGGTGGTGTGGGGGATGTCGATTCGTGAATCACAGCCTGTTAGATAAAAAGCAAGATAGGATTGTGCGTCATTCGTCCATCAAAGGAGAGAGAAAGAGAGATAGAGAGAGAAAGAGTGAGAGGAAGACAGAGAGAAAAAGAAAGAAAGAGTCAGAGGAATACAGAGAGAAAGAGAGAAACAGTGAGAGTGAGAGGAAGAGAGAGAAAAAGAAAGAAAGAGTGAGAGGAAGACAAAGAGAAAGAGAGAAAGAGTGAGAGACGAAGAGAGAGTGAAACAGAGAGAGAGAGAGAAAGAATGAGAGAGAGAGGAAGAGACAGAGAAAGTGTGAGAGAGAGAAAGGAAGAGATAGAGAGTGAGAGAGAGAGAGAGAGAGAGAGAGAGAGAGAGAAAGAGTGTGAGTGACAGAAAGGAAGAGATGGAGAGGGAGAGTGAGAGTGCGTGTTGACACTGTGGAGAAAATCCTCACAGTTCACCTTTCTGTCACCGGTGTGTCTCCAACCACGTGCCGGGATATAGGGCAGCCCTCAAGCTTAGTCATCTGAAACATAAAAATGGAATCAGTAATGGATGAGTACATACAACTGCGTATGCCTAAATCGCTGTCCCGCCTTTGTGTATCCAGGCTAGTGTACCCCATCCAGTTCCACTGCCCAGAGGTGTCTACCAGCTGCTGTACACCCAGGCTGCTGCACTCCATCCACTCCCACTGCCCAGAGGTGTATGACAGCCGCTGCGCACCCAGGCTGCTGCACCCCATGCACTCCCACTGCCCGGAGGTGACTGCGTGCCGCTGCGCACCCAGGCTGCGGCACCCCATCCACTCCCACTGCCCGGAGGTGACTGCCCGCCGCTGCGCAAACAAGCCTCTCTGCTCACCTTACACCACCGGTGTGTGTCGAAGAGGGTCCACCACGTGTCGAAGAAACCTCCTCACCCGTTGTGTACACGCGGAAAGCGGAGCTCACAATTTAGGTTGAGTGTTGATTGCAGGATGGCCACATTTCATCGCAGGCCTGCCAGACAAAAAGCAAGATAAGATTGTGCGTCATGCGTCCATCAAAGGAGAGAGAAAGAGAGATAGAGAGAGAAAGAAAGAGTGAGAGGAAGACAGAGAGAAAAAGAAAGAAAGAGTCAGAGGAATACAGAGAGAAAGAGAGAAACAGTGAGAGTGAGAGTGAGAGGAAGAGAGAGAGAAAAAGAAAGAGTGAGAGGAAGACAAAGAAAGAGAGAAAGAGTGAGAGAGACGAAGAGAGAGAGAAACAGAGAGAGAGAGGAAGAGAGAGAGAGAAAGAATGAGAGAGGAAGAGACAGAGAAAGAGAGAAAGAGTGTGAGAGAGAGAGAAAGGAAGAGATAGAGAGTGACAGAGAGAGAAAGAGTGTGAGTGACAGAAAGGAAGAGATGGAGAGGGAGAGGGAGTGTTGACACTGTGGAGAAAATTCTCACAGTTCACCTTTCTGTCACCGGTGTGTCTCCAACCACGTGCCGGGATATAGGGCAGCCCTCAAGCTTAGTCATCTGAAACATAAAAATGGAATCAGTAATGGATGAGTACATACAACTGCGTATGCCTAAATCGCTGTCCCACCTTTGTGTATCCAGGCTAGTGTACCCCATCCACTTCCACTGCCCAGAGGTGTCTACCCACTGCTGTACACCCAGGCTGCTGCACTCCATCCACTCCCACTGCCCAGAGGTGTATGACAGCCGCTGTGCACCCAGGCTGCTGCACCCCATGCACTCCCACTGCCCGGAGGTGACTGCGTGCCGCTGTGCACCCAGGCTGCTGCACCCCATCCACTCCCACTGCCCGGAGGTGACTGCCCGCCGCTGCGCAAACAAGCCTCTCTGCTCACCTTACACCACCGGCGTGTGTCGAAGAGGGTCCACCACGTGCCGAAGAAACCTCCTCACCCATTGTGTACACGCGGAGAGCGGAGCTCACAATTCAGGTTAAGTGTTGATTGCAGGATGGCCACACTTCATCGCAGGCCTGCAAGACAAAAAGCAAGATAAGATTGTGCGTCATGTGTCCAGCAAAGGAGAGAGAAAGAGAGATAGAGAGAGAAAGAGAGTGAGAGGAAGACAGAGAGAAAAAGAAAGAAAGAGTCAGAGGAATACAGAGAGAAAGAGAGAAAAAGTGAGAGTGAGAGGAAGAGAGAGAGAAAAAGAAAGAGAGTGAGAGGAAGACAAAGAGAAAGAGTGAGAGAAGAAGAGAGAGAGAGAGAAAGAGTGTGAAGGAGAGAAAGGAAGAGATGAAGAGGGACAGTGAGTGCTGTGTCTCTAACCACGTGCCGGGACCTAGTGGAGCCCTCAAGCTCCCACATCTAAACATAGTACAGAATTAGTAATGGGAGAGTATATACGACTGCGTACGCCTAAATCGCTGTGCCGCCTTTGTGTATCCACTCCCGCCGCCCAGACGTATTTGCCCACCGCTGCGCACCCAGGCCTCACTGCTCACCTTTTCGCGGACAGGGCACCCTCCGCATCATGCAGTCCCACTCCGCAGGCCAACAGGTCTGACATTTGCTGCTAGTCTTGATTTTGCCATGGCAGAGGACATACTAGTGTACCTATCATCATTGCAGGTTGCACACCCGCTCAGTCCTTGCGGTGCCACTAACTCAGTGAACAGTCAGGCCACGCACGTGGTGGTAGGCCTCCCTGTTCGGTGGCTCAGGCGTACACTGCGGTCCAGCAGGGCACACAAAACCTGAGCTGTCCAGACCGCCGGGACGGGCCATCACCGCAGGCTGTACACCCGCTCAGCAGTTACGGTACCCGTACCTCAGTGGACCGTAAGTCACCGTCCCGTGCCGGTGTGCCTGTGCCGGCTGCAGTGCATCCGGTGCGAGCAACTCTGAAATGGCATCGAGCACGTGCGCCCGGTCTTTTTTATTGGCAGGGTCACGTGTGCTGTGATGCCTGTGCTGGATGGGTGTGGTCTGGGTGTATACTAGCCGTGAGGGAGTGGCTGTGGCGTACTGACAACTAGGGTGTGACCAGCAGATCACTGCAATGAAATTCTGGGCCATGTAGCGTTGTTGTCCTTCCCTGTAAGCGTAAGCGGAGTGGGCTGGCCTGGCGTATGCCAGTCCTGCGTGAGACTGTGAAGAATGACTCCGGAGCTATGGGCGTGGCTCCATCGTGAGCTGTATGAGGAATCAACTGATGCGGCCAATCTGCCAGATTGGGCTAGATCACGCACAATTGGGCTATATTTTTCCCGGTTGTGCGGTAAAATTTTGGTTTGTGCTAGTTGCCAGATTATAAAAATATATACAGCGCTCCAGCAAACTAGTATGTTAAAGCGCTTTATTAGACAAATATTTACTTGGCAGCCTGCTGCAACATCAATTTCAATCCATTCACCCCCTGCTTGACAATGTCCCTGACCCTCTTTCCTTAAAGTAGCAATATTGGGCTAGTTTGGGCTACTTTTTGGTTGTCTTTGGGCTAGAGAATGCTTAAAAAATCTTGCAACACTGGCATGCGGGTGTTCTTGTTCTAGTGCTGCCGTCACCCGGGTCGCAAGCGTCAATGTGTCACTCTGTGAGCCAAGTCCCTGAACATGGCCAACATGGAAGGTACGGGGAATCACTGACCCTACATTCATCCATAGTTCCACACAAGAAAGATGGTGGACATGACACATCTGTGTGGGTGTGAATGTTTATTGCACATTCAGTGGAGTATTGCAGCTGTAGCAATACTGGGCCATGCAAAATCCAAATTTCAGTTTTTGGGACATGGAGGGCAGCCAATTAGAGACAAGCTCGTTGTCGGAGTTAGGGTGCGCCAACATATGTACTTATACAATCACTCCGCCAATCCCCACGCACTTATAAATTCACTATACACTCTCCTTGCAGTACTCTAATCATTCAGTGTCTACGTACGTACTTGTACAATGACCGAGACAAAGTTACATAACCAAAGTTTTCTCCCACTGTCAAAGGTAAGTTGGTTGCATACGCTGTCCAGAGCACAATGTAATGTGGTAGGGCCCAGGGGCAGCATGTTGCATACATAATGAACACACGGACACAGATAGATAGTGGAACTGGGTACGAGCACGTGCACTCGACTCATTTTTATTACCAGGGTCACATGTCCAGTGATGTCTGTGCTGGATGCGTGTGGGGTGAGTGTAAGCCAGCTCTCCGGGAATGGTTGGTGATGGTAACAAGTACAACAGTAATCATCAGATCACACACAGAGATTCAATCATAAAGGGTCCATGACTTGTGCTACAGTAAGTTAGGGGCACCAGATCTGAAATCATACACAAAAGATTCTGTCATAAAGGGTCCATCAGTTGTGGTGGACTGAGGTAGGAGCATCAGAAGCATTCCGCGTGTGCACAGCTAGCGATGATGCGTGGTCCGGGTGGGCCGCACTGGTAGCAATGTCTGTTGCCTACTGGACTGCGTCATCCAATCGCAACTCCATCTGAATTGTGAGCCCTGCTGTCCGCAGTGTAGATCGAAGGCAGTAGTCAGCACAGACATCAAGGAATGCTTTTTGTCACTTCCTCTTGACAAAATTCGAGGACATAGAGTACAATTCTGTCTGCAATTAATAAATCAAGACTGAATTCAAATTGTGAGCTCTGCTGTCCGCAGTGTAGACTGCCATTCAGTGTTCCTTTGGACTTGCAAGATGAAGTTGGTCATTGTACTAAAGCTATAACTGATATAAAACAAGTTCTTGAAGCAAGGATACTAAAAGGATATTATGTAGGTTTTAGGGACGTAATACTTAGTTGCCTACTGGACTCTGCAATTAATGAATCAAGAGTCAATTTTAAATGTGAGCCCTGATGACCGCAGTGTAGGCCGGAGGCAGCAGTCAGCAAGGGCCCACAGCCACGTGGCGTTGAGTTGAGCTGTACAGTTAGTGTCACCTGAAGCAACCAGCGTGTGTGGAGCCTGCGATGATGCGTGGTCCGGGCGGGCCGCACTGGTAGCAATGTCTTTTGCCTAATGAAGTCTGTCTTAATGAGTCCAAGTGGCGTTGACTTGTGGTGCACTGAGATAGTGGCACCTCAAGCACTCAGCGTGTGCGCAGCCTGCGATGATGCGTGGGCCGGCCGGGCCACAATGGTAGCAATGTCTTTTGTCTAATGAATTCTGCCTTATTAAGGCTACGTGGCGATGACTTGTGGTGCACTGAGTTAGTGGCACCTGAAGCACTCAGCGTGTGTGCAGCCTGCGATGATGCGTGGGCTGGCCGGGCCACACTGGTAGCAATGTCTTTTGTCTAATGAATTCTGCCTTAATAAGGCTACGTGGCGATGACTTGTGGTGCACTGAGTTAGTGGTACCTCTGGCGCTCAGCGTGTACGCAGCCTGCGATGATGCGTGGTCCGGGCGGGCTGCACTGTGAGCAGTGTGTCTTGCCTACTGGACTGCGTCATCTGCAATCGTGACTCAATCTGAATTGTGAGCCCTGCTGTCCGCAGTGTAGATCGAAGGCAGTAGTCTGTACAGACATAACTGTGCAGTGCTGTGCCGCTGTGTTCGCAGGGGGCTTGTGTCGAGGAGGCCCTCGGTCAAGGCGGCAGCCACGTGGCAGGGTGAGGGTCGCCGCTCTGGCAGAAGCGTTGGCTTTCACACAAGTGAACCACGCCCAGAACCCCGGCCTATTTATTCACACTTCTACGCTGGAGTGGCGTACGTTGGACCAGCCCACTGAGCTTCCGCTTACAGGGGGCGACGACACAGGTTCATGACCGAGATCTTCCCCACTGCCTGAGGTAACATGGTTGCGTCCACTGTCCACAACACTACAAGCACCAGCTTGTTTTTGGATCGCACAGTAGATAGGTTTAATGAACATTATAATTAGAAATTAGCATTTAAAAAACCTTTGAAATTCACTGAAAAAACCATAGGTTTCAGGGACGGGTATAGTTACAAATTATCATGTTAAAAACCATAGAAATTCACTGAAAAAACCATAGGTTTCAGGGACGTTATAGTTAGTTGGACATTTCACTCATACAAAACCATAGAAATTCTGCCATTATAACTCGCGCCCCCGCAATGCACTGCTGATGACGTCACATATTACATCATTCATGACATGGTCAGTGACATCACTGATGACATCACTGATGACATCTCAAATGACATCACTGATGACATTATCTAGTGACTGTGTGTTTCTGTAAAGTTTAAATATGTTTTATATATATACCAAGCTGTAATGAAGAATGAGTGGTTGTATAAGTGTCTGGATGGAGGATTTAGTAGGTGTGTAACTGACTGTTTAAGTGAGTGATTAAATGTTTCTTACTGAATACATGGGTTAGTGACTAAACTGTGTGAATGTCTGTATGAGTCTGTTTGTTATTGTATAACCTGCTGCATCGGTTGGTCAGTAGCTACATGAGTGTCTATATGGGTTATTGATTAGTTGCCTGAGTAAATGTATGGGAGACTGAGTGTGTGTGTGGTTGGGTGGGGGGTGTGTGACTCTGTGCATAGATGTTTGAGTGGTTGATTCACTGGGTGTATGAGTTTAACAGTGCATGTGGAAACAGTTGTATGGGTGAGTGAGTGTGTGTATGGATGTGTTGGTGAGTGAATGGATGTGTCAGTGGTAGATGTCCAGCTAAGTACAAAAGTTAAAGGCAGTGTATGTGAGAGTTGGTGTATAAAAATAACTATACGTGAGATTGAGTGATTGTGAGAGTGGCTGTATGGATAAGTGTGTACTTGTATTAGTGATTATGTAAGAGAGTAAGTATGCGTTAGTATCTGTATGAATAAATGAGGTGGTGTGTGTATAACTGTGTAGGTGAGTAAATGGAACTGTGATTGATGTTTTGCATGACTGACTAGGATGAGTGCATGACTGACTAGGATGAGTGGTGGTGTGAGTGTCTGTATAGGTGTATGAGTGCATATGATAGTGTTGTATTGATCAGTGACTACATGTATGAATGGTTGTATGGGTGAATGAGTGGATGTGTGTGTAGACCTAGGAATCAGTGCGTGTGTACGTAGTAACTGGTATTGGTGTGTCGATGGTTTTTAAAATGGTAGTCTGTATTTTACAGTGGGTGTATCAAAGGTTATATTAGGGTGTGAGGAGGTGCATCAGATTTTTCACATGCATGATGTCATCAGTGATGTCATCAGTGATGTCATTTGAGATGTCATCAGTGATGTCATCAGTGATGTCACTGACCATGTCATGAATGATGTAATTTGTGACGTCATCAGCAGTGCATTGCGGGGGCGCGAGTTATAGTTAGCTCAACTAACTATAACGGCGGGATTTCTATGGTTTTGTATGAGTGAAATGTCCAACTAACTATAACGTCCCTGAAACCTATGGTTTTTTCAGTGTATATATATATATATTCACTGAAAAAACCATAGGTTTCAGGCACGTTATAGTTAGAAATTAGCATTTAAAAAACCTTAGAAATTCACTGAAAAAACCATAGGTTTCAGGGACGTTATAGTTAGTTGGACATTTCACTCGCACAAAACTATAGAAATTCCCCCGTTATAGTTAGTTCAGCTAAGTATAACTCGCGCCCCCGCAATGCACTGCTGATGACGTCACATATTACATCATTCATTTCATGGTCAGTGACATCACTGATGACATCTCAAATGACATCACTGATGACATCATCCACATGAAAATCTGATGCACCTCCTCACACTCTAATATAACCTTTGATACACCCACTGTAAAATCCAGACTACCATTTTCGAAACCATCGACACACCAACACCAGTTACTACATACGCACTCACTGATTCCTAGGTCTACACACACATCCACTCATTTACCCATACAATCACTCATACATACAGTCACTCATCAATACAACACTATCATATGCACTCATACACCTATACAGACTAAGGGTGGGCGGAATTTGCGGAATTGCGTTCCGCAAAATTCCGCGAAACGGCAAAAAATCTCCGCGAGCACGCGGAATTTCGCGTGCTCGCGGAGATTTTGCTGCGCCCCTTTATATCTGTGGGTGCTTCCTGTTGAGGTTTAATTTTTGTGACAGGAGCATCGTGCCAGCCCCCATCAAGGATTACAGCTAACTTTTCACGTTGGAAATGGAGAGACGGCACATCTGCTTAACAACGCTCACGAATTCTGCACACCTGCCCTGCATATTTATCCACGAAGATGCCTCCGTTTTGTGCAATACCTCTACTCAGCTGGAGTACTTTCTACTGGCTAATCAGTAAGTTCTACCTCGTTGGGTAAATGTATAGTGCCTTTCCTACACTACAGCTGCGTACAGGACCTGAAGAATTTTCCCCAGTGACCTGTGTGTCTGTAACTTTGCCACCGCCCGAAAGCACCGGGGTCCTTTGATTAAGCTGCCCATCAGCGGCAGACGAGGAGAAGGAACCTCCTGGTCACAGGAACTACACGAGGATTACAGCTAACTTTTCACGTTGGAAATGGAGAGAAGGCACGTCTGCTTAACCACGCTCACGAATTCTGCACGAGGATTGCGCTCGGGAAAATCAAGGATACAAAGACCTCCATCAGGGATTACAGCTAATGTTTGGCGGTAAATCTGGGCAGAAAGCACTCCTGCTGAGCCTCGCCCTTGCTCACGAATTTTTTGTGCTGATTAATGCGTTACAGAATTTGAGCTTCAACTCGGGCACCTGCTTTATTGAAATCTGTAAGTGCTTCATGCACCCAAATTCCATTCCGCCGCGGATCGCGGAAGTTTCGACATTTCCGCGTTCCGCACGGAACGCGGAAATGCCGAAATTTCGCAAGTTCCGCGAGCGGAACGGAATTTGCCGCCCACCCTTAATACAGACACTCACACACCGCCACTCACACATGGAGTTACTCACACTCCTAGTCAGTCATGCAAAGAATCAATCACACTCCCATTTCCTCAGCTATACAGTTATACACACACCACCTCACTTATTCAAACATATACTAACACATACTTACTCTCTTATACAATCACTGAGACAAGTACACACTCATCCATACAGCCACTCTCACAATCACTGACTCTCACATATAGTCATTTATATACTCCAACTCTCACATACACTGCCTTTTACATATGTAGTTACTTGGACATGTACCACTGAGACATCCAATCCCTCACCAACACACCCATACACACACTCACCCGCCCATACAGCTGTTTCCACATGCAATCTTGAACCCATACATCCAGTGAATCAACCACTCACACATCTATGCACAGAGTCACACACCTCCCACCCACCCACACACTCAGTCTCCCATACAAATACTCAGGCAACCAATCAATAACCCATATAGACACTCATGTAGCTACTGACCAACACATGCAGCAGCTTACACAACAACAGACATACTGATGCACACATTCAGACAGTTTAGTCACTAACGCATGTATTCAGTAAGACACATTTAATCACTCACTTATACAGTCAGTCACACACCTACTAAATTCTTCATCCAGACACTTATACACCCACTCATTCTTCAATACACCTTGGCATATATATAAAACATATTTAAACTTTACAGAAACACACAGTCACTGGATGATGTCATCAGTGATGTCATCAGTGATGTCATTTGAGATGTCATCAGTGATGTCACTGACCATGTCATGAATGATGTAATATGTGACGTCATCAGCAGTGCATTGCGGGGGCGCGAGTTATACTTAGTTGAACTAACTATAACGGGGGAATTTCTATGGTTTTGTACGAGTGAAATGTCCAACTTACTATAACGTCCCTGAAACCTATGGTTTTTTCAGTGAATTTCAAAGGTTTTTTAAATGCTAATTTCTATCTATAGCATAGCAGTCGCGTTTGCAGAGTGGTGGAGAAAGGTGAGCGTGGCCTTCAAACACCTTTTAGCAATCCCACTGTGTGGGATTTAGCGGACGTAACAGGAGGGATAGTTAGCCCCCAACGTCAACCTTGGTGGCCAACTACCCCTTTTATTACCTCCAGTAAATCCCACACAGCAGAATTGCTAACTTGTTATATCAGGCCCCACCCCCTCCCAGCAGCACTCTGCAAACGCGCCCGCTGGTGCGTTCTACGTTGGGGGATTAAGTCCCCTCAATCCTGAGGGTCCCTGAGGGCCAACTAGCCCACCATGTACCTTCAATTTGCGCCACAGAGCTGCGTTGCAGAGGGGTGGTCTGAGGCCACGCCCCTTTTACACCTCTCTGCAACGCAGCGCTGTGGCGCAAACTGAAGGTACCTGGTGGGCTAGTTGGCCTCCAGGACCCTCAGGATTGAGGGACTTAATCCCCTAGTTACTACGCGCCAGGGGGCTCATTTGCTCACTTGCCATATCAGGCCCCGCCCCTCCCTGCACCACTGTGCAAACGCGCCCCTGAGCGCGTTGTAAGTTGGGGAATTAATTCCCCTTCAATCCTGAGGGTCCCTGGGGGCCAACTAGCCCACCATGTACCTTCAATTTGCGCCACAGATCTGTGTTGCAGAGAAGTGGTCTGAGGCCACGCCCCTTTTTACACCTCTCTGCAACGCAGCTCTGTGGCGCAAACTGAAGGTACCTGGTGGGCTAGTTGGCCCCCAGGGACCCTCAGGATTCAAGGGAACTTAATCTCCCAAGTTACAACGCACCAGGGGGCCCATTTGCAGACTTGCCATATCAGGCCCCGCCCCCTCCCTTCACCACTGTGCAAACGCGCCCCGTGGCGCGTTTTAAGTTGGGGGATTAAGTCCCCTTGAATCCTGAGGGTCCCTGGGGTCCAACTAGCCCACCAGGTACCTCCAGTAAGCACCACAGAGCTGCGTTGCAGAGAGGTGTTCAAAGGGGCGTGGCCTCGGACCACCTCTCTGCAACGCAGCCCTATGGCGCATACTGGAGGTACCTGGTGGGCTAGTTGGCCCCAGGGACCCCCAGTATTGAAGAGGAATTAATTCCCCAACTTAAAACGCGCCACAGGGTGCGTTTGCAGAGTGTTGCTGGGAGGGGGCGGGGCCTCCGACACGAAGCCGGTCTTTTTTTTTATTTCTTTTTTTTTAGAAGGGGGGCTGTGTGGCCCCCCTTCTTTTTCCTTTTTTTGGGCCCTGGGGACCCCATCCCCCAAGGCCTGACCCCTTTTTTAAAAAAAAATTAAAAATCTGAATGGGAAGAGGGCCGCGTGGGCCCCCCTCCCATGGCCAATTCCGGCCCCAGGGACCCCATCCCCCGGGGCATTGCCACATATTTTTTTTTTTTAAAGGAGGGGGGCTGCGAGGCCCCCCTCCTGAGGCCTCTATTGGCCCCGGGGACCCCATCCCCCGGGGCCGGCCTTTATTTATATATATATATATTTTTTAGTGGGGGGAGGGGGGCCGCATGGCCCCCTCCCGGGCCACTTCTAGCCCCGGGGACCCCATCCCCCGGGGCAGGCCCTATCCGTTGGGGACCGTGGGGGGAGCCCCAATGCTCCTACGGTCCCGCCGGCTCCCCGCGTCCTGTAGGAGCCGACATTGCTTTTCCACATGGGGAGCTGCTGACATGCAGCTCCCCGTGTGGAAAAGCTATCAGCTTTGGATTTTGGAAGCGAGAGCAGGTTTCCCTGCTCTCGCTTCCAAAATCCAAAGCAAGTTTGCTATGACAGGGCGGGAGCCACACGGCTCCCACCCTGCCATAGCAAACAGCAGTGTCCCGGGGGTGGGCACCCCGGGACACTGCAGGAGCCGGCCCTGGGGGGTGGCGGTCCCCAGGGCCATCAAGGGCTCCAGGAGGGGGGCCGCACGGCCCCCCTCCCAATGTGATTGAAGCCCCGGGGAGGTGGTGGTCCCCGGGGCTCGGGGGTCCGTAACAGACCCACACATTTGCATTTTAGTGCCCTGGGGAGGTGGGGGTCCCCGGGGCGTGTGGGGGGCCTCGAGCCCCCCACACAGGTTTTTTTTTGGGTTTTTTTTAAAGCCCCCGGGGGTGGCGGTCCCCGGGGCTTGGGGGGCCTTGGAGGCCCCCCCACACATTAAAAATGAAGCCCCGGGGGTGGCGGTCCCCGGGGCTGCGGGAGGGCCGAGTGCCCTCCCGCACATAATTTTAAGCAAGCCCCGGGGGGTGGCGGTCCCCGGGGCTGCGGGAGGGCCGAGTGCCCTCCCGCACATAATATTAACCAAGCCCCGGGGGGTGGCGGTCCCCGGGGCTGCGGGGGCCCCCGCATATATTTGTTGGAAATGCCCCCGGGACCTGGCCCACCCGGGGGCCTCAATTAAATGAAGCGTGGGAGCCCGTGCTTCATTTTTTTTAAAAATTTCGGCGGAATTCGCGACCCCAGCGCGAATTTCGCCGAAGTTGTTTAAAAAAAGTGCTTTTTTTGGCCCTGGGGGTCCTTGTGGGACCCCCTGAGCAGGCCTGGGGGGTCAGGATGTTTCTACCCTGCCCCCTTTTCTTGTTTTTCGCGTTTGATTCACTGTTTTCTTGTGACTCGGTTCTACCGAGTCACAAGATGGCTGCCAACACTTCCTGGTTTGGAGTGTTGACAGCCAATTAGAATAAAGCTCGTGGTCGGGAGGGTCCGCGGATCCACCGCGCCTCTAGATATCGATATTTTAATTTTTTGAATTTCTCAGCAACTACTGAACGGATTTACACCATTTTTCAAAAGCTCGCTTTCTGAGCCAAGCAGTACCATTTTGCCAAATTTGGTGTAATTCTGTTCAGCAGTTCGGGCTGTAGCCTTGGCTAAAGTTTCCTATGGAAAATTGATTTTTTGACCCTTATTTTTTGAATTTCTCAGCAACTACTGAACGGATTTACACCATTTAAAAAAAAGGTCGCTTTCTGAACCAAGAGCTACCTTTTTGCCAAATTGCATGTAATTCCGTTCAGCAGTTCGGGCTGTAGCCCTGGCTAAAATTTCCTATGGAAATTAACATGGAGAAAACACTTTTGGGACCCCCTTTTTCTCAGCCCCCACTTGACAAATCACCCCCAAACTTTCAGGATAGGAGCTGACCTGGATGAAACATTTTTTGGGAGAATTTCGCGAAGATTCGTCAAACGGTGCCAAAGTTATTGACAAAACAAAAAACGCATTTCATATGAAAACTAGGTTCTAACTATAACTACCTACTGGCGACCGCCAGTAGGTAATATATATATATATATATCTATATATATATCTATATATATATCTATATATATATATATATATATATATATATATATCTATATATATACATATATATATATATATATATATATATATATATATATATATATATATATATATATATATATATATATATTATCTACTGGCGGTCGCCAGTAGATAGTTATAGTTAAAACCTATTATCCATAGGAAATCCGCGACATTCTATTTGAAATAATGTTGGCGCTGGTTAACGAATCTTGCGAAAGCTTCCAACTTGTTGGGCGCTCCGGTCCGCTCCTATCCTGAAAGTCTCGGGGTGATACGTCAAGCGGGGGCCGAGAAAAAAGGGGGGTCCCAAAACGTGTTTTCCCCATTCATTTTTCCATAGGAATCTTTAGTCGCAGCTACAGCCCAAACTGCTGAACGGAATTACACCAAATTTGGCAAAGAGGTAGCCCTTGGTTCAGTGTCGTGCCTTTTGCTTAAATGGTGTAAATCCGTTCAGTAGTTCCTGAGAAAATCAAAAGTAAAGTCACATATATATCTGGGCGGAGCCTAACCACACATGTCATCGTGAGATCTGATTGGCTGTCAGCACTTCATCCTGGAATTTCTGGCAGCCATCTTGGGACCAATATAAATGATAGTACCTCATTGAAATGCATTGTAGTGAATAGAAGATTTTGAGGGTCACCAAAAGGAGAACTATAAAGGGTGATAACAGGCTTTAGTTACATTAGAATTTATTTGTTGACGGTACCATACTAATTTTAGGAATTGTGGTGTATTCCAAGGTGATTTTACCATGTGAAAAACCTTCTGCTGGGATATCATGAATCATGTTTGAGAGAACACTATTTTCTCATGCTTGTCCCATGGAGGTTTGGAAGGTGCTCCAGAAGCTAAAATGAGAGCATATTTTCTGTAAATTCACATTATCTTTCTCACTCATGTGAGAATGAAGTCTGACATTCTCAGTAAAACATGTACATCCAACAAGGGCAGAGACTGTCAGTTGATTCCTTTGTGTTCTACTGCAGCTTCCCAGAGTGTTCTAAAGAACAACTAGAGTGCTAACAGCCTTACTTATGACAAAAGTATGGCACACCTGAAGCCATCTTGATTGGAATAAACTGGTAACACTTAAAACATTTAATTTAAAAAGGAACAAAACGATGGGGTTCATTTTGTCATAGAAATTATGGTTAGTGCTGTAGAAAGAAAAATTAGGACATGTTTCAAGTGTGATCTCAAATATCTTCCTGTTATATTTCAACAGGAGCAGCCTGCCAGTTGATGCCTTTGTGTTCTACTGCAGCTTCCCAGAGTGTTCTAAAGAACAACTAGAGTGCTAACAGCCTTACTTATGACAAAAGTATGGCACACCTGAAGCCATCTTGATTGGAATAAACTGGTAACACTTAAAACATTTAATTTAAAAAGGAACAAAATGATGGGGTTCATTTTGTCATAGAAATTATGGTTAGTGCTGTAGAAAGAAAAATTAGGACATATTTCAAGTGTGATCTCAAATATCTTCCTGTTATATTTCAACAGGAGCAGCCTGCCAGTTGATGCCTTTGTGTTCTACTGCAGCTTCCCAGAGTGTTCTAAAGAACAACTAGAGCGCTAACAGCCTTACTTATGACAAAAGTATGGCACACCTGAAGCCATCTTGATTGGAATAAACCGTGTAACACTTAAAACATTTAATTTAAAAAGGAACAAAATGAGGGGTTCTTTTTTAAATAGAAATTATGGTTAGTGCTGCAGAAAGAAAAATTAGGGCATGTTTTAAGTGAGATCTCAAATCCTCTTCTATTTAATTAGAAAATTCTGACATGCAGACTGAAACAATCACTTTCAATACCAGCAGCAGACTACCAGTTAACTCCCTGGTGAGCAGTAGCTTTACTCCAGTGATCTAATGAGCAACTAGAGTGCTAACATTCTGAATTTATGGCAGATGTGAGACACATCTGAATGCCTTCTTGATGGAATCAAAGTAAAAAACTGAAAGCATTTCCTACTGAGGAGACTGCAGTAAATGAAGAAATTAGGAAACTTCATAACAAAGAAGTCTTCCAAGATGGCCACCAGTGAAAAAAGAGCCCAAATGTAGCACAAATATTACCCAGATGTAGCCCACATATAGCCCAATGACAAAAGTGTGCAAAACACTTTTTATTTTTAGTTTTTTGCAGTTTTATGTAGTGCAGACTGGTCAGGTATTGGAGCATTGCATCTTAAAACATGACCCCCTACACTACAAAAACACCACTGCACTACCTTAAACCCTAAAACACTACCCCCAGCACGACCCCCTACACTACACAAGCACCACTGCACTATCCTAAACCCTAAAACACTACCCCCAGCACGACCCCCTACACTACCCAAACACCACTGCACTAACCTAAATCCTAAAACACTACCACCAGCACGACCCCCTACACTACCCAAACACCACTGCACTACCCTAAAACATGACCCCCTACACTACACAAACACCACTGCACTACCCTAAACCCTAAAACACTAGCACCAGCACGACCCCCTACACTACACAAGCACCACTACACTACCCTAAACCCTAAAACACTACCCCCAGCACGACCCCCTACACTACACAAACACCACTGCACTACCCTAAACCCTAAAACACTACCCCCAGCACGACCCCCTACACTACCCAAACACCACTGCACTAACCTAAATCCTAAAACACTACCACCAGCACGACCCCCTACACTACCCAAACACCACTGCACTACCCTAAAACATGACCCCTACACTACACAAACACCACTGCACTACCCTAAACCCTAAAACACTAGCCCCAGCACGACACCCTACACTACACAAGCACCACTGCACTACCCTAAACCCTAAAACACTACCCCCAGCACGACCCCCTACACTACACAAACACCACTGCACTACCCTAAACCCTAAAACACTACCCCCAGCACGACCCTCTACACTACCCAAACACCACTGCACTAACCTAAATCCTAAAACACAACCCCCAGCATGACCCCCTACACTACCCAAACACCACTGCACTACCCTAAAACATGACCCCCTACACTACACAAACACCACTGCACTACCCTAAACCCTAAAACACTACCCCCAGCACGACCCCCTACACTACACAAGCACCACTGCACTACCCTAAACCCTAAAACACTACCCCCAGCACGACCCCCTACACTGCCCGAACACCACTGCACTGCCCTAAACCCTGAAACACCACCCCCTTCACGACCCCCTACACTGCCCGAACACCACTGCACTGCCCTAAACCCTGAAACATCACCCCCAGCACAACCCCCTACACTGCCTGAGCACCATTGCTCTGCCCTAAACCCTGAAACACCAGCCCCAGCACGACCCCCTACACTGCCCGAACACCACTGCACTGCCCTAAACCTTGAAACACCAGCCCCAGCACGACCCCTACACTGCCCGAACACCACTGCACTGCCCTAAACCCTGAAACACCAGCCCCAGCAAGACCCCCTACACTGCCCGAACACCACTGCATTGCCCTAGACTCTGAAACACCAGCCCCAGCAAGACCCCCTACACTGCCCGAACACCACTGCACTGCCCTAAACCCTGAAACACCAGCCCCAGCACGACCCCCTACACTGCCCGAACACCACTGCACTGCCCTAAACCCTGAAACACCAGCCCCAGCACCACCCCCTACACTGCCCGAACACCACTGCACTGCCCTAAACCCTGAAACACCAGCCCCAGCACCACCCCCTACAATGCCCGAACACCACTGTACTGCCCTAAACCCTGAAACACCACCCCCTGCACCGCCCCCTACACTGCCCGAACACCACTGCACTGCCCTAAACCCTGAAACACCACCCCCTGCACGACCCACTACACTGCCCGAACACCACTGCACTGCCCTAAACCCTGAAACACCACCCCCTGCACCACCCCCTACACTGCCCGAACACCACTGCACTGCCCTAAACCCTGAAACACCACCCCCAGCATGACCCCCTTTACTGCTCGAACACCACTGCACTGCCCCAAACCCTGAAACACCACCCCCAGCATGACCCCCTACACTGCCCGAACACCACTGCCCTAAACCCTAAAACACCACCCCTGCATGACCCCCTACACTGCCCGAACACCACTGCACTGCCCTAAACCCTGAAACACCACCCCCTGCACGACCCCCTACACTGCCTGAACACCACTGCACTGCCCTAAACCCTGAAACACCACCCCCAGCACGACCCCCTACACTGCCCGAACACCACTGCACTACCCTAAACCCTAAAACACCACCCCCAGCACGACCCCCTACACTGCCCGAACACCACTGCACTGCCCTAAACCCTAGAACACTACCCCCAGCATGACCCCCTACACTACCCGAACACCACTGCACTACCCTAAACCCTAAAATACTCCCCGCAGCACGACCCCCTACACTACCCGAACACGACAGCACTGCCCTAAACCCTAAAACACTCCCCCAGCACGACCCCTACACTACCCGAACACCACTGCACTGCCCTAAACCCTAAAACACTCCCCCAGCGCAACCCCCTACACTACCCAAACACCACTGCACTACCCTAAACCCTAAAACACTAACCCCAGCACGACCCCCTACACTACCCAAACACCACTGTACTACCCTAAACCCTAAAACACTCCCCCAGGACGACTCCCTACACTACCCAAACACCACTGCACTACCCTAAACCCTAAATCTACCCCCAGCATGACCCCCTACACTACACAAACACCACTGCACTACCCTAAACCCTAAATCTACCCCCAGCATGACCCCCTACACTACACAAACACCACTGCACTACCCTAAACCCTAAATCTAACCCCAGCATGACCCCCTACACTACACAAACACCACTGCACTACCCTAAACCCTAAAACACTACCCCCAGCACGACCCTCTTCACTACCTAAACACAACTGCACAATTTGTTACAGGCGTTGCAACGCAGGCCTGTGGTGCTTACTGGAAGTACCTGGTGGGCTGGTTGGGCCCCAGGGACTCTCAGGATTCAAGGTGACCTAATCCCCCAACTTAAAACGCGCCACGGGGCGCGTTTGCACAGTGGTGAAGGGAGGGGCGGGGCCTCAGGTGACATGTGCGCAAACACGCCCTGTGGTGCGTTTTAAGTTGGGGAGTTAATTCCCTTTGAATCCTGGGGGCCAACTAGCCCACCAGGTACCTTCAGTAAGCACAACAGAGTTGCGTTGCAGAGAGGTGAAAAAAGGTGCGTGGCCTCGGAACGCCTCTCTGCAACTCAGCTCTGTGGTCCTAACTGTAGGTACCTGGGGGGCTAGTTGGGCCCCAGGGACCCTCAGGATTCAAGGGGACTTAATCCCGCAACTTAAAACGCGCCATGGGGTGCGTTTGCACACATGTCACCTCAGGCCCCCTCCCTTCACCACTGTGCAAGCGCGCACTGGCTCTGGTTAGTCAGAGTCAGTTACCACCAGTACCCGTCTGAAAAAGTTGTGGGCACAGGATGATTTTGCAACAAGGCCTCTTTCTGCTCCTCTGTTGGTTCTTTCTGCACATCTTTTGCTTCTTTCTGTGCGTTTTTCTTCTTTCTTCACATGTCCTACCTCTGTTGGCATAGTTAGAAACTAGCATTTAAAAAACCTTTGAAATTCACTTAAAAAATCATAGGTTTCAGGCACGTTATAGTTAGAAATTAGCATTTAAAAAACCTTTGAAATTCACTGAAAAAACCATAGGTTTCAGGCACGTTATAGTTAGAAATTAGCATTTAAAAAACCTTTGAAATTCACTGAAAAAACCATAGGTTTCAGGCACGTTATAGTTAGAAATTAGCATTTAAAAACCTTTGAAATTCACTGAAAAAACCATAGGTTTCAGACACGTTATAGTTAGAAATTAGCATTTAAAAAACCTTTGAAATTCACTGAAAAAACCATAGGTTTTAGGGACAGTTATAGTTAGTTGGACATTGCACTCGTACAAAACCCGTGAAATTCCCCTGTTATAGTTAGTTCAGCTAACTATAACTCGCGCCTCGCAATGCACTGCTGATGACGTCACATATTACATCACTCATGACATGGTCAGTGACATCACTGATGACATCACTGATGACATCTCAAATGACATCACTGATGACATCATCCATGTGATAATTTCATGCATCTTCTCACACCCTAATATAACTTTTGATACACCCACTCTAAATTACAGACTGCCATTCTCAAAACCATAGACACTCCAACACCAAAAACTACATACCCACTCACTGATTCTTAGGTCTACACACACATCCACTCACTCACCTGTACAGTCACTCATACTTACAGTCACTCAGTACAGGACTATCATATGCACTCATACACCTATATAAACACTCACACACCGCCACTCATCCATAGAGGTACTCACACACCTAGTCAGTCATGCAAAAAATTAATCACACACCCATTTACTCACCTATACAGTTATACACACACCAGCTCACTTACTCATACAAATACTAGCACATTCTTACGCTCTTATACAATAACTGATACAAGCACACACGCATCCATACAGCCACTCTCACAATAACACACTCTCACTTATAGCCATTTAAATACTCTAACACACATATATACTGCCTTTTACATATGTAGTTACTTGCACATGTACCACTGAGATATACATTCACTCACTAACACACCCATACACACACTCACCCACCCAAGCAGTCCATCACAGATGCACTCTTGAAATCATGCTCCCAGTGAATCACCCACTCACACATCTATGTATAGAGTCACACACACCCCACCCACACAAACACTCAGGCGGCCATACAGATACTCAGAGAACCAATCAATAACCCATATAGACACTCATGTAGCTATTCGCAAATCCATGCATCCACTTACACACCAACAAACAGACGGATACAGACATTCACACAGTTTAGTCACTAACCCATGCATTCAGTAAGATACGTTTAATCACTCACTTGTAGAGTCAGTCACTCACGTACTAAATCATCCATTCAGACACTTATACACCCACTCATTCTTCAATACGCCTTTCCCTATATATATTAAACATATTTAAACTTTACAGAAACACACAGTCACTGGATGATGTCATCAGTGATGTCATCAGTGATGTCACTGACCATGTCATGAGTGATGTAATATGTGACGTCATCAGCAGTGCATTGCGGGGGCGCGAGTTATAGTTAGCTGAACTAACTATAACAGGGGAATTTCACGGGTTTTGTACGAGTGCAATGTCCAACTAACTATAACTGTCCCTAAAACCTATGGTTTTTTCAGTGAATATATATATATATATATACATACACACCAACTCCAGTTTCCCTCCAGTTCCTGGATACCGACACAAGGACTCGGGTTCCAATTTAAAAGGCTCTCGATTTTATTTTTTCTGGTAACGCGTTTCGCCTGTCTCAGCAGGCTTGCTCACACAACAAACGCTGCTGCAACTATATATAAAACAACTGAGTCCGAAAGGCGGCTTTTTCTTGACATCTGCTGTGACCTTATGGCTCAGCCACAACAGGAACTTTCCTATTCAAAGGCAGCATTGAGGCACCAGGTACGCAGCGTTTTCAAGTTAAAATTGTACCAAGTAGAACATTGAATCATTGTTGGAGATAAAAGCAGCAGTAGTGGGGCACTATGGATATTGTGGTCCAGGTGACTACATTAACATAAACATTTATTGTGATGGTGACTCAAAAAATATGGGAATACTTCATTTCAAAGGATTTACCTTTTCAACAATGAAAGTGAATACTCACCATCTTTTGAACTACGAACTTTCCTAGAACTCCAAAGTATTTTCAATCTACTGCCTCCTTAAATGAATTGCGTGGACAGTTAGTCCTTCCTCAATGTTTTAGCTAGGTTTCAAAAAGCTAAGGAACCCGCCCTAGTAACATTTGCATTTGAATAAGACTCGCCAGAGTTGAAACGTGTTATGCATGTTCTTTGCCCAAAAATAAAAGGATTTTAAGCAACGTTGGTGTGGCCTGTCGCACGTTACTAATCAATTGCGTGTTCTCGTATGGAATTTGTTTCGATGTCTGACGCATCGGTGATGTGCCCCAACCCGAGAGGCTGAAGGCGCTCCTCACGTCAGGAGTCTTTTGAAATATATATATATATATATGTATGTATTGTATTTCTGTTTCCCACTTCCCCTCCTCACAGCCATCTAACAATAAGGGGTCAACTGACTACCTTCCCCGCCTCCTATCCACTCTTTCATCATATCTTATCATTTCCATTATTAAGGTACTGTACCATAATGTGTAACCTCAACGATGAGAGTCATGAATATAATATATTTTAGAATTAATAATATGTTTATATTTCATGAACTAATGTGCAAAACTGAATAACTGTATAGGAAAATGTACTTCACATGCACTGCAGATACTGTTTTGATTATATAACAAACATGACGTCTCAATATCATGATTTGCAAAAATATGAATTTGAAAACTGATCGCTGTTAAGTTATCTAAACATTAAATCAATTTTGATTTGGATGTGACACAATGAAAACTGAAAAGACGATCGGAAAGAGGGAAAAGTGAAAGTCTTTTTTTCATTATGTTTGACGCGTCCTGTGTGATGCGGTATTTATTCCAGTTGCTGGGATACTGTAGCCATGTGACCGAGACAATGTAGGTCAAAACGCGTAATTTTTTGTTGAGTGGAATAAAAGTAACTGTGCTAATTAGCCCTGTTGGTGTGGCTGGATTTTTTCCTCTCTGGTGAAGAATCTGTTCATGTATTGAAGGGCGGTGGCGACCGCAGTACCAGCCCCGACCAGCTTGGCGAGGCGTCCATTCAATCGCAATAACTGATTCAAGGGAGGATGCCCGCTGGTCACGCGAGGACTATGCTGATTACTTTCCCAACCGGGCTCGCAGCCTGGGACATCGTGTTGGCGTGTAGAGACCGGGAAGGTGACATGGAGAAGCTTACACAAACACCGACAAGCGAAAGGCGCTTTTTCAGTTTGGAATTTTCCAGGAGTGACCAGGGTATGTAAGGGTATTGCACTCAGTGCAACAGGAGCCTAAAACAAGAGTAATATGGCGGACAAAATTATGAAGGAGCGGGAAGCATCTTCTCTCCTGATCTTTAGACCAAAAAGTGCGGGAACATTTCAGCAAACCGCCGATGTGCCCAGTACAAGCGGGACGGCGTCCGGCATAAAACAAAAAGGAAATCTACTTGAGAGACAACGAAAGAGGGAAGTCAGCCGCTGGTGGGAGGCAACCTCACTGCATAATTACAGGGAGGTAGACAGATTCCCATGGGGTCTAAGAATATTCATTATACCAACACTTGCCAAACCCCAGCTACTAAAGGAATAGGCAGAGAATACTAACTCCTGCTCTAAAACTATGCTCGAAATATTGATTAAGCATGCATGGGAAGAACAAAAAGAGCTAATCACACAAATATAAACATTGATGGAAGAATTGGAAAAAGAACAAGATCAGGATCTAGTTACCAGTAAATTAAAACTGGTAAATGAAAGAGTGAAAATACACGAAAAAGAAATAATTTTGCGAAAACAACGCAAATTCCAGAGAGATGAACAGGATTATGCGACTGGGAGAATTCTGACTTTTGCGTGAAAATTCGATAAGGCACAACAAGAATTGGTGAAGGACAGAAACCTGTGTGTGAGTGCCTGTGTGTGTCTGTGAGTGGGTCTGTGAGTGTCTGTTTGGGACTGTGAGTGGATCTGTGAGTGCCTGTGTGAGTGTCTGAGTGGTGTGTGACTGCCTGTGTGGGTCTGTGAGTAGGTCCGTGAGTGCCTGTGTGGGTCTGTGAGTGGGTGTGTGAGTGCCTGTGTATGTCTGTGAGTGGGTGTGTGAGTGGTGCAATACATTTTGGGCATTTGCATACTTAGGGTATTTAAAAGGGAGAACCATGGACTCTGCTCTCACCAGATGACAAAAAAGAAATGACTGGGGGGCGTGGGCAAGATGGCGACCGGGTAAGGCGCGTTTCATTCGTCTCCCCGCTCCCATCTGCTCACCGGGCCACTAGTAGACGAGAAAACTGCCTGAAACCCCACACGAAGCAGCAGGAAGGAAGAAAGAGCATAGCGATCGGCTTTCGGGGACAAGAGACCCCATGGAGGCGGTGCAATGGCGGGGGACCTGGAGAGGCTCGCGCCAGTATAAGATGGTGGCCGAGCTCTTAGAGTGACGGAGGAGATCATCGGATAATGCGGCAGTGCAGTAGAGGCCGCGCGCGTCGGACCATAACTCTGGGGTGGCGCCGCCGACAATAAAGACAGTGCAGTGATCGGCGGCCGGGCCCTGATAAAAGGTGTCAAATGACTGAACATTTCGGCTGGACGGTGCCCCACCTTCCAGGCCCCGGCGAGAGGAAGTCCCCGGCCTTCGACAGTGCAAGTAAGCAGGGCGGAGGAAAGGGATAGCGCGGCCGTGCAGCGGAGACCGTGAGCGCCGGAACACAACCCTGGAGTGGCACCGCCAATAGCAAGGACAGTGTGGAGATCGGCGACCGGGCCCCCGAAAAGAGAGATAAGGACCGAACATTCCAGCAGGGCAGAGCCCAACCTTCCAGGCTCCGATGAGAGGGAGGCCCCGGCCTACGACGGAGCAAGTAAGCAGGGCGGAGGAAAGGGAACTGAGTGGAGGCCTGCCAGCAGACGGCCGGGCTCGGAATACCATGAGGGGGGAGTCTGAGGGGCCCTGTCCAAAGTGCTGAGTCCTTGGTTTACTCCATCTTTAAAAAAATTGAAGCTGGCATGCAAACGCAAGGAGAGATTATGGCAGACTAAATATTGTCCATTAGCTAAAGCAGGCTATAAAGCAGAGTTAGGCAACTACTACAAAGAAATTAGAATAGCTAAAAAGTCCTACTTTGAAGCCATAATCTTGAAGGCAGGCAATCACTCGCGAGAGATTTTTAAAATCGTGAGTTCCTTCTCTACGCCGGAGGTAGGCTCTAATATTGAGCCTCCCACTAAGGAATGGTGTGAGACATTAGCCTCCTTTTTTCAAGGAAAAATTGCGTCCATCCAAGCCAGCCTCCCTACACCTGCAATGCACTCTAGTATCTTGGGGCCGTCCTTAGAGGGGACTAGTACCCAAGAAGCTCCCAAAGATACTGGATCGTCCTCTTGGGAAGTAAATTCTCTGGACTCTTTCGACCCCATCTCCTTGGAAAATTCATTAAGGGCATTAAAAGGCCTTAAGTCGAGCTCCCCCTTGGATCCGGCCCCTGCCTCCATTCTGGCACTGGGAGCAGAGGCAATCAATCCTCACTTGAATCAGCTATTAAATGACTCCCTCCTTGAGGCCACGGTCCCCATGAATTGGAAGTTGGCCAAAGTTATCCCTCTGCTAAAAAAGGCTCAGGCCAATCCCTCTGACCCAGCTAATTACAGGCCGATCTCCCTGCTTCCGGCATTTTCGAAGATACTAGAAAAGCACGTGAACCGGCAGCTATCTGTCTTTCTGGAAAAGAATGCCCTGCTCCACTCTAGCCAGTCGGGCTTTCGCCCGAATCACAGTACAGAAACAGCGCTGCTAGAAGTGGTGGACTCTATTCAAATGAGTCAAGAGGCAGGTGAGAAGGCGCTGCTGATATTGTTAGATCTATCGGCCGCCTTTGACACGGTGACACATCAGATGCTCTTGACACGGCTTCATGCGATTGGCATCAGGGGTCTGGCCTGGAAGTGGCTGGCTTCTTTTCTAGAAGGGAGGGGGCAGGAGGTCTGGTGTAACCCTTTTTCAGCTTCCTCACGCTCATTGGAGGTGGGGGTCCCACAGGGTTCGGCTTTGAGCCCAACCCTGTTTAACATCTCCCTCACTCCTATAGCTGAGGTGGCTGAATCATGGGGGGCCAAAATTGTGTCCTATGCAGACGACACGCAGCTGTTGTTTACATGGAAAGCCAACGATCCCTGCCCAGGTGTCCTAATCAGTTCCTGCCTCACAGCTGTTTTTGGGTGGCTGGCCTCCAACCAGTTAAAATGTAACGCTGCTAAGACTGAACTACTTTTTTTTGGTAAAGCGGCGGAGACCCCTCTACATGTCTTCTGGCCTGCGGACGTTCCGGCCCCCTCAGCGAATTGCCTGGCCTTGAAAAATCTGGGGTTCAAATTTGATAACCTGCTGCTCTTTCGCTCTCAGGTGAACGCAGTAGTTGGCACTTGTTTTGCTCTGCTGCGTCTCTTACGGAAATTCCTGTTCTTTCTATCTATAGAGGCCAGACAACAGGTGATCCAGGCTTTGATTATATCAAGACTGGACTATGGGAATGGACTCTATCTGGGGATGCAGGGCTTTCTGGTGGACAGGCTTCAACTGGTCCAGAATGCAGCAGCCCGGACCATCTATGAGCTCCCCCGAAATTCACGTGTGCCGCACCTACTGAGGAGCGTTCACTATCTCCCTGTAAGGAAAATATTAATTTTTAAAACCCTGCTTATCACACAGAAGGCTCTCTACGGGGAAGGACCTAGCTACCTTAAACGTAGAATATCCTTCTACTCTCCTCGTAGACAGTTACGCTCCGCCGATCTGTTGTTGGCCAATGTTCCTCGTTTTAAAAAATCTAGGTCAGGAGGTAAGTCTTTCTCCGTCCTGGGGCCATGTCTTTGGAACAAAATGCCACTTCATCTGAGACGCATTGAAGCCACTCCCCTGTTTCGGAAAAAGCTGAAAACATGGCTGTTTTCCTGCCCCTAAGCTTACTCTCCCGTCTTGCTACCAGTCAGTCAGCGCCAGGACACTCTCTGAGTAACAGTGCGCTTTATAAATACTCCCACATAGACATAGACATAGACGAGCCAGCTGAGACTACTAAAAGAGCCCAGACACAGTAAGAGGCATTAATTTCAATCAGGTTCACGAGAGAAGAGGGACCCGGAACACGAGGATACGGAGCACTTCTGGGCTGGTCACTGGCAGCGACACGAGGAGGACGGGGGAGAAAGCGGGATCACCAGAGCCCCCTCGCGCAGCAACACGGACACAATGGTACGGAGGGAGGAGGGCTGCGAGAAGTAAAGGAGAAGACAGAGGCGGGTGCCCATAACAGGCAAATATAAAAGCGAAGCAGGGAGCACATAGGAGGACTGTGGAGGTCGAATCAGCACCCGGAAGAAGGAAGAGGCGCAGGGGTACAAGTGGCTGCAGGAGAGGGCCTTGAAAGGAAAGGGAAGACCAGAGAAAGAGGCAGTGACGTATATAATTACTGGGAGGCAGAGGGGCCTCGATCTATCACCCGGTTGAGAAGGAATAGAACTCGGGGGGGCCCCCGGATTGCACCCCTGAAGCAAAGCCAGTGAAAACGAAAGAAGCTGCCTAGAATACCGAATGTAGGAAGTGACGAACGGAAAGGTTTAATAGACGTCAGCATGACTGCGTTACGTGGGAAAAAGGACCGTAATCTTTTTTTTATTTTTTATTTATTTTTACTAAATAGTTTGCAGCCACAGTACATTTAGCACCAGATCCGGGACCGGCGATATCAACATAGCATAAAACGATACAAGCAATTTTGTTTCTATCATTACAACCTGCAACAAACACAGAACAAGAACAAACCCACACGGAAATAACCCCCACCCCCACCCCTCATGGCACATTGGATGTTATTACGTTATTCAGTTGTTGAATCCTAAACATCTTAGACACACATTAGTGATATCCCTGAAAGGGAGCCCAAATTCTGACATCCCTGGTAAGGCACATAGCAGTACAACAAATTCACTGCACATCAGGATGGTTTAGTAAGTACATAGTAAGTGGGGCCCAGAAGTCTTTGGGCCGCGAGGCCTCAGGAAGCTCCTCCGCATAGGTACCCAGCTGTTCTTTGCAATAGACCAAATCGCGTATCCATTTCTTAATAGTGGGAGTTGTTTTTGCCCCCATCATTCCGCCACAGCCCTTTTTGCTAACAGAGTCGAGACTGTGACAATTCGCCGATTGCATGGCTTAAGGTTCTTCACACTACCCAGTAGGCAAACCTCCGGCGCACATCTCACAGGTTCCAACACTACATCGGTAAGCACGCGTAACATACTGGACCAAAATGCAAATATCCCTGCGCAGAGCCACGCCAGGTGCAGGAAATCAGCGTCAGCCTGCCCACACCGCACACAACAAGCAGTCTCACGCAAACCGAATCTCCGCAGTTGTATTGGGGTATAATATAATTGGTGCAGGAACTTAAAATGGATTATGCGGAGATTACAATTCGCCGTCAGGCGACCCGTTAACTCACAGCAAAACTTCCACTGCTCAAGCGGTAGTGTGAACCCCAGTGCAGTATTCCATTTGAGATAAGAGGGGTGCTCCCCTGGCTCTCTCTCACGTAGTGATGCGTTGTATAGCTTAGTAATCAGGCCACTTCGCTCTTCCCCTGCCAGCACCGCCTGCAGTGCCAGCAACGTTGTTGGTTCAGCTGGTTAGTCAGGGTAAATGGCTCTAACTGCTTGCCGCACTCTCACATATGTAAATCCCAACATCAGGTCGTGGTTCCGAACCCCCTGCCCCTCCTGCAGCGAGCGAAATTGACCCTGTGCGTACAGGTCCCCCATCCGCGCGATCCCAATAGCTTTCAGCTCCCGCAGAGCAGGTTGCTCTCGTGCCGCAGAAATGTCTGGGTGCGCAGCTATTGGCAGCGACGGGGCATATAGGTAGTCCAACTGTGCCCTTTTTGCGAGGGCCTTCCAGGCCCACGCAGTGCATTGGACAGGGTTAATTTCCGTCCTGGGGCCTCCTCCACCACCCGAGAGTGCTGCCGCAACTAGCGGCATCGGGAGCACCGCATCTGACTCAATCGCTATGTGGGGCAGAAACCGCTGCAGATAAAACCAATAATGCGCAAACTGCGCCTGCGCGCACAGGTAATAGAGCCTCATGTCAGGAGCCTCAAAACTCCTGCAGTCAAATTATTGTACTAGAACATCCCAACTGCATCTGGGCTTTTTACCTCCCCATACAAATGTCAGCAAGGCCGACTGGAGCATCCGAAACAGTGAGGTATTCAGTCTAATGGGGATATTAACAAACAAATAGAGGAGTTTGGGCAATATAGACATTTTTGTCACCGCAATACGATCAGCAAGCGATAGAGGCAACCGGGTCCACCGCTCCGCCTGGTCAGTGATCCGTGCAATAACTCAGCCATAGTTCATAGAGATGACCTGCTCAGAATCCCTATGCAACCATATTCCCAAGTATCTCACCGGTTCTTGAGTCCAAGTCAGCGGGAAGTCCAGCTCTACCTCCCGAGTGCCGGCCGTCAGCGGGAACACCGTCGACTTTGCCCAATTAATCCCCAGGCCGGAATATCCCTCAAATTTAACATACTCACGAAGCAATTCAGGTAGATAAGTAGCAGGCTCGCGAACGTACAACAGCATATCATCGGCATACAATGAGACCACGAGTGGTCTCTGCCGGAAGCACAATGCAGCCGATGCATGCTTCTGGCGCAACTTACATGCCAATGGTTCGAGCGCCAGTGCAAAGAGCATCGGCGACAGGGGGCACCCCTGCCGCGTGCCCCTTCCGATGGGAAACTCCGAAGACACCCTGCCGTTGACGCGCACTCTTGCCACGGGCTCAGTATAAAGCACCCTGATCCACTGAAGGAAAAACTGGGGAAGGCCCATTCTTGTTAACACAGTAAACATATAATCCCATTGAAGGGAATCGAATGCCTTAGCTGCGTCGAGCAGCACCGCCACAGCTTTGAAGTCAGGGTCAAAGTAATGTAGGGTGGCAAAGACTGTGCGCAGGTTGTGCGTGGTTGACCTGGTAGGCACAAAACCTGACTGTTCTGGGAGGACCAGTAGGGGAACAAGCGGCTGGAGCCTATTAGCAATCATCTTTGCCAATATCTTGGCGTCGATATTTATAATCGACAGAGGCCTGTAGGAGTCGCACCTATTAGCGGCCTTGTCAGGTTTCAAAAGCATCACCAAAAGGGCCTCCTTTAGAGAGGGTGGAAGGCGCCCTGTGTCATACGCCTCCGCGTATACCTCCAAGAGCCTGGGGGCCAGGTCTTCAACATAGGCCTTGTAAAACTCCCTAGGGAGCCCGTCCAGACCTGCGGCCTTACATGTGAGGAGTGACATTATAGCAAGTTTTACGCCCTCTACGTCAAAGGGCTGCGTCAGATATTCCCTCTGTCCCAAAGACAACCACCCAAGTGCAATATCGTCGAGATAGGAGTGTATTTCCGCCATCTGCACCGTAGGTCTGTTTTCGTAGAGTCTGGTATAAAAGCTTAGCACCGCCTCACTAATTTCACTAATTTCAGACGTGGTGTAATGTGCCTCCCCCCGTCATCAAGCATCTCCGTGATATACTCCTGACTTTTGGGGGCCGCTAACCTTTGCGCCAACGAGCGGCTTGGTCTGCCCCCCTCCCCGTAATATCGAGCCGTGCTCCGTCTGGATCTATGCACTAGCTCCTGGTCAACTGTATCATTGTGCTCAGTAACAAGATCCCTCATCGCAGATAGCGTCTTTGGGGAAGGGTTCTTCTCATATTCCCGCTCTAGAGTAGATATTTCCGTGGCTAATTTCCGGATTCTACGCCGGAGGTCCCTTAATACCCCGGCTTGCGCACCTATGCAGGCCCCCCTGATAGTAACCTTAAAAGCTTCCCACAAGACCCCAGCGCTCTCAACGGTGCCCTCGTTCTCCCTGAAGTAATTTCGGATTGCCTCCCCTATGGTGTGTTTAAAAACTGGGTCAGTCAAGGAAGTCTGTTGCAGACGCCATGCATGTGGGTACCTGCAGCTCAAGGACCACCGGGGAGTGATCACAGAGCTTTCGAGCCTCATGGCCAACCCTAACCGCCCATGTGCAAACGGCCTCAGTGACAAGCCAGTAATCCAGGCGTGACCACGTCCCATGCACTGAGGATATAAAGGAGCTCTCCCGCACCCCTGGATGTTGCAAGCGCCAGACATCACATACGTTTCCTGCATCTATTAGTCCAAGTAGGACCTCCGAAGCCTGCTTGGGCCGCAAGGCCCCACTTCCCAGACGATCCATGGTGGCATCCAAGCACACATTAAAGTCGCCACCCCAGAGTATCTCCACAGGAGGGAACCCCGAGATGCGGCGCCATACATCCACAAAAAGGACAGTTCATTGATATTTGGTCCATATACATTAACCAATAGAACATTCGCTCCACCCAGCATGCCCTGGACCAGTGCCACTCGGCCCTGCTCATCTGTTTCAGCACGCACTACAGTAAATGGGACCCCCCTCCTAACAAGGATCATCACTCCCCGTGAGTAAGTGGAGTATGAGGACGCTATTCTGACCCCTGCCCAACGCTCACCCACGTTTTTTTCCCGAGACGTTAGTGAGGTGCGTCTCTTGTAGAAAGGCTATTTGCACGTCCATCCTATCCAAATATGCCAGTACAGATCGAATTTTCTTGGGAGTGTTCAAACCCTGTACATTCCAAGTCAGGAACCTCACTTTACCACTCATTAGGTCTATTTAACAGTGTGATAAAAATAAAAGGGAGCCAAAGACTTGTGCCCATAGTACAGTAAGACAAGTTGGATTCAATTACACTGAAGCAGAAGAGTGCCATTCGTCCCCACCCAACCCCTATCCCCCAACCCCGCACCCACTTCAGCAACCCCAACTTGCTAAAGCCATCCCCCCGCTGTCTAACCCTGACCCAACAAAGAAAATAAACAGAAGTATACATATGGGGTTCTCCCATCTGGGGGGCGTCAGAGTACTACTAGCCTCCTAACAAGTAGGAGGTGGCTGAGCAGGTCTATTACCTGTGCCTAGAGATAAACACACAACCGCACTAGCGTGTATTACAAAATAAGCTCCCATCAGCGGGGGCAGCTCAATAAGTCCGACCTGTAAGAAAGCACATATATAGCATAATATTATGCAGTGACGAAGATGCATGCACTTAAACGTGTGAGACGGCCAGACAACAATAGTCCGCTCCACCTCCCCTGTGCCAAAATACAAACTCACCACCACACTTGCATATATTGCAAAGAAAGCACACAACTGCGGGGGAAGCTCAACAAGTCCAACCTGTAAAAGAGCAGATATAAAACATAACGGTATTCAGTAACAAGGATGCATGCATTTAAAAGTGTGAGATGGCAAGTCAACAGAAGTCCACTCCGCCCCCTCACTGCTCCTCGTCGTCCTGCGTAGTATGGGACTCACGCCGACTCCGCTTCAATTGTTTGGCATGTTCCAGGGCTGCCTTGGGGTTGGTGAAGATCCTGGAGTTCCCATCCAGACCAATCTGCAACCGAGCGGGATATAACATCGCATAGGGGACCCCCTCTGCCTGCAGGAACTTTTTCACCGCCCCAAACTCCCTTCTTGCAGCCTGCACAGTGACCGTAAAGTCAGGGAAAAACGCAAGTGAATTGCCTTGATGCACAATATTGCCCTTATCCCTGGCCATTCGCAAGATAGTGTCGCAGTCCCTGTAATTTAACAGTTTCGCAATGATTGGGCGGGGGGGAGTGCGAGGGGCAGGTCTTGCAGCGAGAGAGCGATGGGCACGCTCAATGATGAACATGGAAGACAGCTGCTCAGCTCTGAATATGTCCTTAATGAGATTTTCAATGAAAGTCTCCATCTTACCCACATTTGTTGACTCTGGGAGCCCCGTAATTCTAATGTTATTTCGCCGGGACCGGGCCTCTAAGACCTCATTCTTAGCCTGGATGAGAGACAGGACTTTTTCCATGTTGAGTATCTTCCCAGCGACCTCACTCAGACCATCCTCTGTCGCAGACACCCGCTGCTCGACCTCCCCCATGCGAGTATTCTGCTTTTCCAGCTGGGCTGACGTGGTCTAATCGGTGATTCACTGCCGCCATTGTTCCCTCGATAGACTGGAGGCTCCGCTGCATCGCCAACAGTGTTGACTCAAGTGTGGGGGGAGCATCGCTTTGGGCATCAGCTTCCGAGTCCGAGGCAGCCTTCTGCAGAGTTTTAGTGGATTTACGCGCCTCAAACGTGAGGCGAGGTTGGGATTTATCAGTCCTCCCCATGGTTGCCGCAAGTAAGGCCAGGCCTAATCCCCAGGCAAAATATATAATATGGACGTCTCCAGACACTCATGGCACCATCCTGGGGGTGGGCCCGCTTAGAGTGAGAGAAACAATACTCACAATGTGCTCCCCTAGTGCGTAAACGTAGGGTCTCCCGCTAACCCCACACCTCACCAGTATCACCAGGGGGGGGCAAGGCCACCTCTCATTCTCAGGGGTACGTAGCGGCCCGCAGGGACACAGGACACGCACCGCTGGACCCCTACAGGGCCCCCCGCAGTGCGCACCGTCGTGCAGAATGAAGGTATCCCAGCCGCCACGAGGGCCCCCAACCACGCAGTTCACCAAGAGCAGCGATAAGATGTTGGCCCGTTCACCATTGAGCCAACGCGGTCCAAGGCGCAAATGTTCTCTACAGCAGTGCCACCAATGCACCCCCAGGCTGCCTCTCACGTGGGGGCCACAACACTATCACCTCAGGGTATCCAGTGGAGAGCACCCAGTACGCAGCCAATATAAAGGAGCAGGCCACTGGTAGAATTCATGCAGGTATTTCAAAGCTATGTAGCCAATGCACGAAGCAGCCCGTTTATGGATATGCAGCAGTCAAACGTGGTACTAGGCCTCCGCTTCACACCGGCCTTCACACTAGCTGCGGCGATGTCCTCGCTGCCCAATATCCCAAGGATGCCGCACCAGCCGCTAAAGCACTCCTAGGCGCTCGCCACAGCTCGAAGGCCGCGACCCCCCCCAAGGCCCACAACCGCTGCCGCAGCAACGGGCCCCGGCAAGGCCACGCCCCACTTACCGCAGCCAGCACCGGGAGCAAAGCTGTCTCCGTTGGGCACTCCAAAATCCAGCGCCGGGCCCAGGGGCAGCCAGTCAGGTCACCGCACCTCGCCTCGCTCGGCAAGGGGCACTGCATATGCGCAACTAGCGCCCGATGTCCTCTCGCCAGGTGCTGCCTCTCCAGGGTCCCCACAGCGCCGGCAGCTCCGCAGCCGCCTGAAGCTCGTCGTTCCGTTGCCGCCCACTGGTATGATTGGCAGCGGGTATGCTCCGTCAACAAGGTTCCGTGGCGGCCGCCATTTTGCGAGTTCGCCACTCGAACCAAGCACGGCAGGATTCCGATTGCTGCGGCAGCCCCCAGCACTCCGCAGCACCCCCGATGTGTGCAGGGGAATATTGCGAAGCCGATCGTGCGGTTTCAGGGTTCTGATGCTGCAATTGAAGGCGGATTATAGGCGGATAGTGGCTCAGCTGGGCAGAGCGACACTAGGGTGCGGCCATCTTGCCGTGCGCCCTCTAGCGCCCCCAAGGACCGTAATCTTAAGGATATGCTGACCAAACCTTCCTCACAAGCTGGCGGAGAAGGACATACATCCCCCAGCCCACAAGCGGGACAGGAACCCGAAACTAATGAGGCGCCAGTTACCCGTGCTTTCCAAGAGATACTATTTAATACCTTACCTGAGGACATACAAACTCTGAAAAGTGAAGTAGCATCGGAGCTGAAAGAAGTGAGGAGGGATGTGGATGCCATGGGCGAGAGAGTAGCTGACATGGAGGAACAAAACCAAGCTCGAGAGGAGGAGGTGGAACAATTGCAACAAGAGGTGATACGGCTCAGGGCACAACAAATCGACCTACAGGCGCACACACAAGATTTGGAAAATGGGTCGCGCCGGAATAACATTCGAGTCAAGTGGGTCCCATCCAAAGAAGAGGGCTCAGATATCACTCAATACCTGCAGGGCCTGTTTCGCCACATCCTAGAGATTCTTCAAGACTTTGAAATCAAAATAGATCGAGCACATAGGGTGGGGTTACAGAGATGAGCACCAGCGCCTCCCCCGGATATTCTAGCTTATCTACCGGACTTCCAGTTGAAAGAATTGATTCTACGCAAGGCACGGGATAAGCAACCTCTTAAGTACCAGGACCACCCTATTGCATTGTTTCAAGATCTAGCCGCAATAACCCTGTAAAAAAGGAGAGAATTCAGGCCGGCGACAACATATCTCCAGAGTCAGGGAATGGCGTACTCCTGGGGACACCCGTTCAGGCTAATATTCAATTGGCAGGGCAAATTACATCAACTCCGCACTCTACGAGACACTCGTCGGATATTGGGGATCGAACATGCAGAACAGGAAGAACATGGAGGACAAGGCCGCTCGACATCTAAAGGGAGATGGCAGAAAGTAGGAGGAGACCAAACACGAAGGAACCACTCTATGGAACCTGTCCGGCTGTGCAGCCGGACAGGTTCCATAGAGTAGTTCCTTCGTGTTTGGTCTTGTTGAAAAGCGCAACGGGGACAGGGCGCGAACCGAGCTTGCACGCCATATAAAGTTGAAATGGTCAAGCATGGAGAATACATAGCATGAACAACACAAAGCGTAACAAAGAACGGTGTGCATCTCACCACCTATGAATAATGTTAGAAAGTAGGAGGAGGCCATAATAAAGACTACACAGGGAAGCCAGATCCCTCCACGATAGCACAGGAGAGACAAGCTGTATTGGATTCTTTGTCTAAAGAAAAGACGCCTCCGGACAGCGATTGAGGGGACAAAAGGCAGATAAGTGGACTGCTTAAGGGCCGGCGGGTGTCAGGGGGGGAATTCCCCGGGAGCGGGGTGGGATTGACCACACCATGCACCCAAACTCTTTCTACACCAAGGACACGTGGGATTGGACTGCGGTCCTGGAAATTATGGGTACTGTTGGGATTTCAGTTGGGGTTAGGGTGGGGGAGGGAAGGGTCTGGCATAACGGGTACAAAGGATATGGGATCTACCAGTAGGGCTGGGGAGGAGGAGGATAATGAAGGCGAAGGACAGAGGAGAAGCATAGGTTTGCAGAGATATTTCTTGTTAGCAATATTTATATCCACATGATATGTTGCATCATCACCTGAAAGTCCTTACGCTTAATGTGAAAGGACTTAACAACCCTACCAAAAGGAAAGCTATTTTATCATATCTGGAGAACTCAGAAGCAGACGTGTGCCTCCTTCAGGAGACCCATTTAATATCCAGGGACTGGCACCGATTGCGGTCAAGAGTCTTTCCCCAGCAATTCTTTTTGTCCACAGCAGATAAAGAAGCAGGAGTAGCAATCTTGATTGCCAAACGATTTCGGGGGGAGGTGAAAGATAAGATAGCAGAAATCAAAGGGAGGCTTTTGGCATATACACTACAGGTGGGGGGGGCAGACCATAGCGATTGGGTCGGTCTACAGGCACAATGCGGGCCAAGAGGAGTTTCTGAAGCTGGCTTTTTCAGAGGTCCTGAATAGTCAAGTCCGTTTGACACTCATCGGAGGGGACTTCAATATAGTCATGGAGGCAGCCAAAGACAGATCCAGAAGTCGTTACACACAGGGGGGTGAGGTCTCACGGGAAGGGAATAGTTGGCTTGGTTCCATGGGACTCATAGATTTGTGGCGGGCAAAATATCCTCAGGCATCGCAGTATTCAGTCTACTCTCATGCTCATGGTACGTACGCCCGTCTAGACTACTTGTTGGGCACTACGGAGCTGGTCAAACTAATGAAGGAAACGGGCATAGTACCCGCAGCGCTTTCAGACCATGACGCGGTGACCGTCTCCCTGCAATTACCTACACCGCTGAGACATTCTGGAGGGTGGAGATTAAGAGAAAGTCTGTTACATAAGGAGACAGTGATGAAACAAATCACTAAATGCATAAAGAATATCTGGAGATAAACGACTCCCTGGATGTCTCCATAACCACGCTGTGGAAGGCCATGAAGGCAGTGGTTAGGGGAGAGATAATTGCAATCACCGCAGCAGAAAATAACGCACAGAAAGAAAAAAGAGACCAGCTATCAGCACAAGTCCTGGAACTGGAACGGGTGCATAGGCGGACAGGGGCGCCCAGGGTATGGAGACAGCTTAAGGCGGCGAGGTTGCAATTGGCTGGGTTAGATCTTGATAGAGCTGAATATGCAGCAATATGGCTAAAGTGTTCCTACTATATGGGGGGGACAGGACGGGAAGAATGTTAGCGAGCAAGCTTAGAGCCCGGACACAACAGACTAAGATCCAAGCCATCATAAATAATAAGGAGGAGGTACTCACTGAAGACGAAGATATAGCCTATACTTTTAGGGACTTTTACGCAGAACTCTACGCAGGGGAGAATAGATCCGAAGAACTCATGACGAAATACCTAGATGGGGCCCACACATCTGAGATAGCTCAAGAACAGGCAGAGATGCTAGATGACCCTATTAGACTGAAAGAAGTGATTGGAGCAATTACAAGACTTAAACCTCTGAAATCCCCGGGTCCAGACGGGTTTTCGGCAGGGTTTTATAAGGTCTTTTGCCATATCCTAGCGCCGGTTTTGACACGGCTGTTCAATTCTTTTGGGGGACCGGGATCAATACCTCCTGGAATGCTATCGGCGGCAATCATGGTCCGACCCAAGCCGGGAAAGGGTAAAAAGCGTGTGGTTCGTACCGTCCGGTGTCCCTTCTTAATGTGGACTTAAAATTGTTCACAAGCATACTAGCCGCACAATTAGGTCCCCTGATGCCCGGGATTATAGAACCGGATCAAGCTGGTTTAGTTTAGGGTAGGCAAAGTGGCGATAATATCAAAAGGATTCTACATCTAATAGACAAAGCACACCAGACACGCATGGACGCCCTAATACTGACGGTGGATGCTGAAAAGGCGTTCGACCGAGTAGATTGGGGTTATCTCGAACGAACTTTGATTCACTTCGGTATAGGAGAACGCTTCCGGTCATGGATAGCAGGCTGCTATAATTCTCCTACGGCGACACTTAGGGTTAATGGCGTCTCCTCCCGGCCCTTTTCAATCCAGTGGGGCACTAGGCAAGGGTGCCCGTTGTCACCACTCTTATTCGCCCTATATATTGAGCCACTTGCCCAAAGGGTCAGGGATAATCCCGAGGTAAAAGGTATTCCATTTGGGGGGGAACAGCATACCGTCAGTTTATATGCCGATGATATACTTGCTTCACTGGAATCTCCTGAGCGATCGCTACCGGCCTTCCTGGAGGAAATGGAGGCTTTTGGGCGGGTATCTGGGTTCAGAGTCAACATTGGGAAATCACAAATTCTTAATATAAAGGGATCACTACTAGGCTCGGTGGCAAAGGGGCACCATTCTTCGGGCATCCAAGCAGCAGACTCTATTCCCTATCTGGGGATCGAACTAGCTCTGACGGTGACACAAACGGTTATGCTCAACTACGCCAAACTAAACCAACAGATTACGAGAGAGCTAAATAGTTGGAGGCATCACCGCTTATCGCTTTTAGGCCGCATAGCTGCCATCAAAATGTCAATTCTGTTGAAGGCATTGTATCTATTTCAGACGCTACCGGCCTCGCCACCCAAGGGAATGCTTACAAAGCTACAAAACGATATATCTCACTATGTTTGGGCAGGTGGACGCCAGCGCATGCGAAGAGAATTGGGTTATTTGAAACCAGAGGAAGGAGGGTTGGGGATTCCTAATCTCCTGGAATATTTTAGGGTGACCCAATTAAGATACTTAGTAGAGTGGAAGAGATCAGACTCAGAGAAACACTGGTTATTCCAAGAGAGGGCATTAGCGGGGCTACCTTTATGGAAAATACCTTTTTAAAGAAGGCAGATAAACCACAAAGTCTCTTGAGGTCACCTGGTACAAAACCACTGCTAGAGGTATGCGAAAGGGTAGCTATCAAGAAGGAACTCACAACGTTCCCGTCCCCATGTTACCACTGACAGACAACAGAGAATTCACACCAGGGTTAGACACAAAGGCTTTTGCGGCATGGCAGTCTACTTCTTGCAGGGCGGCAGGCCACCTATTCGACCTAGAGGGGATTATTCCATTCACACAGTTAAAACAATATTACTCAATACCTGAGTCAAAGTGATTTCCTTATATGCAAATTCGACATTGGTTACTCCACCAAGATATACAACCAAAGGTCAGTGGTAAACTGACCAGGTATGAGAAATGGGTGGTTACGAAAAATTCAGATAAAAAACTGGTTTCCGAGCTTTACGATATGCTGCGACCATCAGCCCTCCTACAACCCACCACTAGTCAGAGAAGGTGGAAAAAAGAATTGGGGAGAGAATTATCGAAGAAAGAATGAGGTGAAATTTATTACAGGGCCAAACACACAGACAGAATACGGCCAGCAAAGAAACGGCTTTTAAAATAGCCCATATTGGTACTTAACCCCTGTGCGTCTTAAACGGAAATCCAAATCATAGCCCAACATGCTGGAGAGGGTGCGAGGAGGAGGGAACTTTGCTGCATTTGTTATGGGATTGCCCACATCTATCAAAATTAGGCCTGGGCGTAGTTCGCTGAGTTTTGCTACGCGGAACTCCATGAAGTTACAAAAAAACTCCGCGAAGTTCCGCGAGTAGCGGAGTGCAGTGCGAACTGCAGTTTGTGTTGGTATTCCTGCCGCTTGGGTAGAAATTCTACCCGAGCGGCAGCTCGCGCTCGCGAACTTACTGTTTGCGATCGCGAACTTTCCGTTCGCGAGCGGGGAAAAAACTCCACTGCACATCGCAAAGCGGAGTTTTCTGCACTCCGCGAGCTCCGCGGAGTGCAGAAAACTGCGCAAACTCCGCGAACGGAGCGAAGTTCACCCCCCAGGCCTAATCAAAATATTGGCCCAAAATAATAGATGAGATAGATTTAAGGTTTGGCACACAGATTCCAAGATTCTCGGCATACATTGGCCTAGGGCTCCCTAACCCCTTAATGTTACCATTGAAATCCCACAAGGGGAAACAAATGGGTCTGGCCCTTCGGGCTGCACTTCAAAATATCTTGACACACTGGGGAACGCAAGTAACACCCACATATATAGGTTGGCTCCATAGAATGTGGTATACCTTGGGGATGGAACGTCTACATGCCCTGATGACAAACTCTGAAGCGGCATTTAAAGAGATATGGAAACCACTTCTCACCCTACTGTCTGCGGAATTTCACGAAATTACATGTCCAAGATACCTCCGGCTTCTCCGGATAACAAATACAGGAGAGCCCCAAGATACACAATGAACCCTGAAGCTAGGAAGAAAGTGATAAGATGGATCCAGAATAGAAAAAGACAATGCCAATGCCAGAAGGGAGGTGGGGAGGGAGGGGGGGGGAGGGAATTGTTAGAATGTTGATTTTGCTTTATTTTTCTATTCTGGTTAAATATGTCTTTAATATAAGATGTATCCCACGAATATCAAGTGCACTAAAACGGAAGAGATGTGTAAAAGTAGATGGAAATTGTACTAGAGAATGTCTTAAATGTGAAGAGGGGAGCAAGTAGTGGTGTCATAAGCTGATGTTTTGTTGATGACATTAATAAAAAACAGAGTTAAACTAAAAAAAAAAAATGACTCAGCACAGGCACTACACATCAGATAGTGCTCCAATAGATCAACATTGAATTCACCTCCATTAAGGATTTCATATCGTTTTTCAACATAGAATACGAGAGGAAACACACTTGCTTTGCCTTCGCCAATCCCAAGAAGTTAGGATCGTTTGTGCTTTACTGAAGTGGAGCTTCAACTGGGGCACCTGCTAGGTTTATATTTGTAAGTGCTTCCCGTTGAGGTTTAATTTCTGTGAAATCAGTACCAGGGCCAGAATCGAACCTCATTTTTTCCAAGAAGAGTCCCCATTTTTGCCAAAAACATCTACCCAACTGGAGTACTTTTATTTGGGTAAGTACTATGTGCTACCAATTTGGGTAAATGTCTCATGCATATTCTACAATACAGATGCGTAAAGGACCATGAGGTTCGCATGTAGTTTCGGCAATGAGATTGTTCTTTTAGCATCTTCATCCACAAATCTGTAATAACGTGAATCCTCGTCAAGAGAAGATGACAAGAATACAAACTGGGGAATCTCCACCAAACAGGGGTACTTCCCCTTAACTAAATGATGTAAGAGCTTCTTTGCTTGGTGGAGATGTTCTCATATTCCTCTGCATCAATAGCGCATCACCAAAATCGACAGGAAATGCGCTTGAGGGCCTTTTGTTAAGCTGTCCATCAACATGGGAAAAGGCAAGAAGACCTTTGCATAACACTAAGGAAAACGGTGCGTGGCCAAACTGGCGCAGCTTCCAGATGATTTTGAGCATTAGCATACTCACAGTAATTAAAAGGGAGAATCATGGACTCTGCTCTTGACCAGGAGACGACAAGAAAGAAATCTCTCATCACAGTTGTCCCAGATCAGATTGTGCTCCAGTAGATCAACAATGCAGTCTCCTCTATTAAGGATTTCAGATTGTTTTTCAATGTGGAATACGAGAAGAAACACATTTGCTTTGCCTTCCCCAAGCCCAAGAAGTTACAATCCTTTCTGTTTTAAACAAAGGGAGGGGGTCGCATGGCCCCCCTCACTCGGCCAATTGGCGAGTGCATGTCAGCAGCTCCCTGGATCCCAAAGCAATGCCGGATCCTGCAGGAGGCAGGGACCAAGGGGGCCTTGAGCATCCCCCGCGGTCCCCAACATGGAAAATATGGGTGCCCTGGGTTGGGACCAGGGCACCCACACTACAGGCCAGGCCCCAGGGTATGGGGTCCCTGGGGCCGAAACCAGCCCAGGCCCCCCTCCCATGTTTTTGTTTAAAAAAATAATAATAATGGGGCAGGCCCAGGGGATGGGGACCCTGGGGCTGAAAATGGCCGGGGGGGGGTGGCCGCACGGCCCCCCTCCCTTTATATAAATATTAAAGTAATGGCAGGGCCCATGGGGATGGGGTCTCCAGAGCCAAATTCGGTCCAGGAGGGGGGCAGCACGACCCCCCTCTCTTTTTTAAATAAAAAAGAATAATTTTTTAAAAGGGCAGGCCCCGGGGGATGGGGTGCCCAGGGCCCAAAATGGTCCAGGGAAGGGGGGCCATGCGGCCCTCCTTCCTAAAAAATAATAAGAAAAAAAACATTAAAAAACCTGCCCACTCGACGGAGGCCCCACCCCCTTTCTCCACTACTCTGAAAACGTGCCTCCTGGCATTCTCCTGGTTGGAGGATGAAGTCCCCTTGGCTGCTGAGGGTCCTTAGGGGCCAACAAGACCTTTTGTTACCTCCAGTTAGCCGCACACAGTGGGATTGCTAAAAGGTGGTCGACGGCCATGCCCCCTTTCTCCACCACTCTACAAACGTGCTTCTCAGCGCAATGGTGGTGGGGGGTGAGGTCCCCTTGCCTCCTGAGGGCCTCAGGACTAAAGTGAACTTCTTCCCCCAGTGAGTAGTGTGCCAGGAGGCACATTTGCAGAGTGGTGAAGAAAGGGGGTGTGGCCTCTGACAACCTTTCAGCAATCTACCTGTGTGGGTTTTACAGGAGGTAAAGGTGGGGCTAGTTGGCCCCCAAGGACCCTCAAGAGCCATGGGGACCTCATCCCCCAACTAGTAGTGCGCCAGGAGGTGCGTTTGCAGAATGGTGGAGAAAGGAGGCATGTCTACCAAAAACCTCTCAGCAAACCCATTGTGTGGGACTTGCTGGAGGTAACAGGAGGGATGGTTGGCTCCCAAGGACCCTCAATAGCCAATGGGACTTCATCCCCTACTAGTAGTGCGCCAGGAGACACGTTTGCTGAGTGGCGGGGAAAGGGGGCATGGCCTTCAACCACATCTCAGCAATCCGGCTGTGTGGGACTTGCTGGATGTAAAAGGAGGGGTAGTTGGCCTCCAAGGACGTCTTTGGAAGCCAACTACCCCTCCTGTTATCTCCAGTAAGTCCCACATAGTGAAATTGCTAAGAAATCTTTGGAGGCCACGCCCCCTTTCTCCACCTCACTGCAAACGCGGCTCGTGGTGCACTACTGGTTGGGGCATGAAGTCCACTTTACTCCTAAGAAGCCCTCCTGGTACCTCCTGTAAGTCCTACACAGTGGGATTTCTGAGAGCTGGTCGGAGGCCCAGCCCCCTTTCTCCACCACTCTGCAAACATGACTACTAGTTAAAAACAATAGAAATTCACAAAAAAATCCAAAGGATACAGGTACGTTATAGTTAGGAATTAGCATTTAAAAAACCTTAGAAATTCACTGAAAAAAACAAAGGTTGCAGGGACGTTATAGTTAGGAAATAGAATTTTCAAAAACCTAAAAAATTCACTGAAAAAGACAAAGGTTACAGGGACGTTATAGTTAGGCTGACATTTCACTTGCACAAAACCATAGAAATTCTGCAGTTTTAGTTAGCTGAGCTAACTATAACTCGCATCCCCACAAAGCACTGCTTATGACCTCACATTTTACTTCACTCATGACATGGTCAGTGACATCACTGATGACATCATCCACAGAAGCTCTGACTCACACACTCACACCAGATATAACCTTTCATACACCCACTCCAACTACCACACTTCCATTTTCAAACCCATTCACACACACATACCAGTACTTACACAGCCACTCACTGATTCATAGATCAACACACACATCCACTCACTCACCCATACAGCCACTCATACTCCCACTCACTAATACAGCCACTGACATATCCACTCATATATCCATACAGCCACTCATACACTGAGTTAGTCACCCATAGAGCTATTCACACACATACTCACTTACCCATACAGTCAATCACACAGCCACTTACTCACCCATACAGTTATACACACACTCTCACTTACTCATACAGATACTAACGCGTACTCACTCACCTATACAGTCACTGACACAAGCACACACTCACCTATACAGCCATTCGAACATTCACTCACTCACCCATAGAGTCACTCATATACCCCATCACTCACCTATACTGTCTTTCACATACTCAGTTACTCACCCATATACCACTGACACATGCACCCACTCACTGATGCAGCCATACACACACTCACTCCCCGATAGAGCTCCACACACTCATGCACTCACTAACCCATACAGCCACTGACTCAACCATTCACTCACCCATACAGAAACTCATGTACCCACTCACACACCCATACAGCGATTTAGACGCCAACTGGCAGACACATACAGACATTCACACAACTAGTCACTCACCCATACATTCACTGAGACACCTATTCACTCACTTATACAGAGAGTCACACACCCACTGAATCATCCAATCAGGCACTAATAGACCCACTGATTCACCAATACACATTGATATAAACTGTGATCCTATGCACACGCTATTTGTTTGGTAAGTTATGGCGTAATTCTACCACCTTAGTAACATATCACACATATAGATAAAATATATATTCTTATAAACACAACAACTTTGTAGAGTATTCTTTCGTTCTTTATTCAGTGAGATTGCCCAGCCAACACGTGTTTCGTCGTGGGAGATTTCCCAAACAACTTCTTCAGGGCTACAAGATAAAATATGTATATTTGGGATCAGCCGATCCACCACTCAATTGCGGATAAACATAATATATATAGAGAGTGTTCACCCGGTGACTTATTCGGATATGTATATCGCATGTAATCACACTTAATGAGTTACTAATACGGGTCACGGAACTGTGAGTATTCACGAGCTTGTACCACTTAATCCCATTGAACGTAATTAAAACAACATATAATTTTTTTACACCATCAGTATACTTATGATTATTACAGGGTTATTTTGTGATAAATTCATCCTTTGCATCTTTAAATTATTTACCAGTGTACGGTGATAAAACGGGGAGCTGTGTATAATTGGCGGGAAGTGTGAACGCGAAGAAATGGGACCAAAAACGTCCTATCCTCAATTTATGTTAGCCGAGGTGAGACATTCATGTATATATCGCTATTACACCATAAAATGTGATCTGACTACAAAATAAACCCCTACCTGTTGAGCAGGTGGATGTGATATATCCTATTCTGAAAAGATAAGATCATGAGCGGACACTCATATTAGTATTGAGTAGTCCCTATTATCGGTAGAGAATATCAGTGAGCAAGTATCATGAGAGGACGATGAAGTTCACTCACCTCCCCGCCGGTTTTACTTCCGTCCCGGCTGTAATTAGGTTGACCCCCGGTTCCAAGGTTTCTATATTGTTATGGGTTGCTTCGTTCCTAGGTCAATAAATTCAATGGTATGAGAGGCAAACCCAAATACTTGCAAATATTACCCACGTCCCCGTTTCAGGAGCGATCTCTTACCTATAATCCCAGTGTGGTAATCTTCGTATTACTGCTGGAGGAATCCTAGCAGGTGTATGCCCCAGTAGTGTAGAGGGGTAGATAATCTGGAAGTAGTAATGTGAGTGCATTAGTTTACTTTCATAAGGCTATGTGCGCCTACTCAATGAGACCCCCCCGCGTTGGTAGGTCTTACCTGGAAGCGAGTACGCTTCGCGTTAATCTCGTCTCCGTGCGTGTTCGAATGGACCGGAAGTGACGAGTCTCTTGACCGGGTTCTTTAAGTATGCTTCCTGAGAGTACATAAACAACTAGAGCGCGTACTACATTGTGTGTACGTAACTGGTCAAACTACCGGAAGTCAACTTAGTTTTCTTGTTTTACAGTCCTGATTTGATGGTTCGAACCCATCCTACTTGGTATTATCTTTATAAATTATATTTGAACCCAAGCCACTGAGCCTAACGTGGTTGCAAATTAGCGCAACTATGATTATTAATATAAATCGTGAAACGGGGTGTATAGGTCGTGTATTCTCATGTATTTCTTCTATATCCATGAATGTCATCTCAGAGAAGGAAAATATGTTTGTAAATTCAAACAAATACTGGATTAGATTGGCGCTAGGGGTACAAGAAATTCGTATCGCGATCGAAAACTCGTGGTCCAAAGCATATATACTATTCATTGTAGAAAACTGTTATTCCACATGTCTATGTATTCCATCTGTATTTATCTAATACATATTTTTTATAGTGTATATTCCGTATCCTAGTATTACACATATTATTTATTTATACATCGCACATTCCGTATGTTAAGACCCCAACATGTGAGGGTGATTACAGTAAAATTGGGATGTGATATAAATGCATACATTTCACAATTATAGTATATCTTCGGTATCTTTGTATGGTCAGTTGCCCAAAATACTGTATTACATGGTCAGCGTTCAAACCAACATGTGAGGGAGGCAGCAGTAATATTGGGATGTGATATAAGATGCATACATATCTCAATTACAGTACGTCTTCGGTATCTTTGTTCGGTCAGTTGCCCAAAAAGTACTGTATTTCATGGTCAGTGTTCAAACCGTCTTCCACTGCCCTGATGCGCATAATCCAAGTTGCCTCAGAGCGGCGCAACATTAACTCCCTGTTGCCCCCTCTTTGGGTAGGAGGGACATGGTCAATTCCAAAGAAGGAAAACTGTTTATATGGTCCCTGTGAGCTACACATTTTGGCATGTATAGCCACTGGGTATCTCTCATCTCCTTGTTTTAGTGCTCTGGCATGTTCACTTATCCTCTCTTTGAGTGTCCTAATTGTACTCCCCACATACATACGATTACATTTACAGACAATTATGTACACCACAAATCTGGTTGTGCAATTAATGTTGTGTCTTATCGTGTATGTGCGTCCGTCATGTCCTCTGAAATCTTTTTTCTTATCCTCGGCCCATTTACAGACCCCACAGGATCCACATTTGTGGAAACCTACTGAATAATCTGTCAGCCAACTTGACTTCTTCCTACTTCCTGGGAAACTGGGACTTAAGATGTTTCTTAGCGTCTTATTCCTTCTATAAGTAATCAAAGGTCGTCCGCTAACAAAGTCATCTAATGTCCTGTCTGCTCTAAGGATTCCCCAATGTTTGCTCATTATTCTCAACAATGATTTAGACATTTCATTAAAGTTCGTTATCAGTCTGACCGGTTGTTTTGTATTCGTGGGCTTGTTTTTGTCCTTCAGTGTATCACTTCTTGGTGTGTTCATGATTCTACGTTCAGCTTTCCTAAGAGTCAGTTCGTTGTAACCCCTCTTCTTAAATCTATCCTTCATTTCTTTCAAACATGACACAAATTCTCCTTCCTCGCTGCAGTTCCTACTTACTCTTGAGAATTCCCCAAACGGTATGGCCCGGACCTGGTGTGGTGGGTGCGCACTATCCGCATGTAGGAGTGAGTTACAGGCCGTAGGCTTGCGATACAGTCTGCTCTGTAGGGTGTTATTATTGACATATAACTCAATGTCTAGAAATTCTATTCGTGTTTTACTGTATTTTGAAGTGAATTTGATTCCCATACAATTAGAATTGAGGTGCTGGCAAAATTCTTTAAGCTTCGATTCTGTGCCTGACCATAATAGGAGGCAGTCATTGATGTATCTGCCCCAGTAAATGATATGTCCATTCCATTCACTGCCCCTCTCACCCCATATCCATGTTTCTTCCAAGCGTCCCATAAAGAGATTGGCAAAAGACGGTGAAAATTTGGAGCCCATGGCCACACCCTGTCTTTTCCTATACCATGTGTTGTTGAAAATAAACACATTACTGTCTACAATTAGGTCCATCATTATTAATAACATCTCAGTATGCTTCCATAGGGATGCAGGTCTTCTTTCTAATAGGTTCTTAATGGCACTGTGTCCCAGATCCGGTTGGATACTGGTGTAAAGTGCCACCACATCTAAAGTTACTAAGAACATGTGATCCTCCCAGGTCACATCTGATAGGATGCTCAGGATATGTTTAGAGTCCCTAATATGTGAAGGGAGGTTCTGTACTATGGGTTGGAGGAATAGCTCAATATACTCCGATAGTCTTTCAGTGGGTCCCCCGATGCCTGAGATTATAGGTCGTCCAGGGGGAAAGGCACTATCCTTGTGTACCTTGGGTAAGGTGTAGAGGCAGGGGTAAGTTGGTCTGTAAACTTTAAGATAGAGATATTCTTCTTCATTGAGTAGTCCCCCTGAGTGCCAAGTTTCTAAGAGTCTATTGATTTTAAATGTTAGTGGCCCTATTGGGTTCATATCTAGTCTTTCGTAACAAGTTGTGTCACTCAATTGGGAGAGAATTTCTTGATCATAGTCATTCTTATTCATAACTACTATGTTCCCTCCCTTGTCAGCCTCTTTGATTATTATTTGATCATCCATCGACAATTGTTTGATAGCATCCTGTTCACCACTGTGTAAATTGTCACCTCTCCTATGTCTCTTTTTGCGTCTCTTTGCGTCTGTTTTGTCTAGGTCTTTCAATACTACTGTGTGAAATGTGTCAATAGCGTTCCCCCCAGTCAGAGTGGGTGTCCACCTAGACTTGGTCTTAAGTCCACTGGCCACATTATAGTCTGTATCAATGTTGAGTTCACTCAACAAATTTTCCATATCCGAAGATGTTTGATCTTCATCAGTGATTGACAATAGTAATTGTGTGTCCCGTATGTCTTGTATACTTTGTATATCTGAAATGAAACACACCGGTATGTTTTTGTTACCTTTGTTTATTCCTGGGTTGTTCACAAAGAATTTTCTAAGTTTCAAGCCTCTTATGAATTTAAACAAATCAATTTTTGTTTTGTAAATGTCACCCTCCTCCACCGGACAGAAACCAAGCCCTTTTTTTAAAACAGTGTTCATCTCTTTAGTTAATGTTTTTGATGATAGGTTCATTACTGCTACCTCATTGTCATCTGTATTTTCTAGACTTTCTTGTCCCCTGACCTTAGGTTGTAACCTACTCGTGCCTGACCTTTTTCCTCTCCTAGTTTTTTTGTGGTGTCTCCCCGTTGTGGTTGCATTCTGTTCCCTTTCTTTATCACCTGTAGCTCTCGTAAAAAAGCGGAGTCTCCCTGTCTGTGGTTCCCCACTGCACTGTCTGCTTCACTAACACTTGTAAGTGGAGCATTGAGAGATGTAGAGCTCGAGGAAATCGAAATGGTCTGGGAGTTAGCCCTGGCCATCCCTATTTTCTCATTGCGTGTCACCTGATCATATTTTCTCGCAAATGTGAAAATTCTTCCATCTCTGTAGTCTATCTCATCTCTACGTAACTTTCTCGTTTTTCTTTGTTTGATGTCATCCTGGTGTTTATCAAGGACATCCTTTAAGATAACATAATTCTTGTTTGTTGCCTCTTCAAGACCTAAGTCCTTAATTTCCCTCTCGAGGGTGTCAATCTCAATTTGGAGCTTGGCCACTTTTCGCTCAGCATTGTCAATTAGAATGCCCATGAGTGTTTTTGAGTTCTGTGTAAGTGCCTCCTCCCATTGTTTTAGATGATCTTCGTCCAAGTCATCGTAATTGGGGAATATTTGGGCTCTTAAATCCCTGGGTATCCTTTTTAATCTCAAATATTGTCTTAGGGTAACCCCATCCCACCATTTAGAATTTTCGGTTTTCTTCAACCTTTCTAGTTTTATGAACTTGTCCCTGAGACCCTCCTTACGAGATGCAGTCCCGCTAGTTGTGGATATGGCTGATAAGTTCCCTTTTGCTAAATTCTCAAAAAGCTCTTTGGCTACTCTGACCCTGTCCATAATTGGTAAAACCGTGCTTGGGTGTACTGCGCTGGGGCTGCCTCCTCACTATAACCTAAATAATACACATAACCCTCGGGGCGTTTTCCAAGTGTGGAGCTGGCGCCAGCTCCACACTTGGAAAATGCCCCGAGGGTTATGTGTACACATTGATATATATTTTAACACTCAAACTTTTTTAAAACACTTGCAGTCACTGGATGATGTCATCAGTGATGTCATTCGGGATATCATGAGTGATGTCACTGACCATGTCATGAGTGATGTAATATGTGAGGTCATAAGCAGTGCTTTGCGAGGGCGCAAGTTATAGTTAGCTCAGCTAACTATAACTACTGAATTTCTATGGTTTAGTGTGAGTGAAATGTCAGCCTAACTATAACGTCCCTGTAATCTTTGTTTTTTTCAGTGAATTTCTTAGGTTTATTTAATTTTATTTCTTAACCATAACGTCCCTGTAACCTTTGGTCTTTTCAGTGAATATAATATATATATAATAAATATAATATATATGTGTGTGTGTGTATAAATATATATATATGTATTTATACACACACACATTCAGCCCCTTCACCTCCTTACCTGTCCCTCTTGGTTCCCAGTTGTCTAATGTGTCTGTGTAAGTTAACAGTATTAAATATTATGTTATTTGTTAGATTTGCATAATTGTTTGGAGCATATATAGGTTTCATTTGTGTGAAGTGATTGTATAAACAAAAACAAAAAACCCAAGAAATAAAAATAGTGCATGAGATTTCCATAAACGACCCCAATATTTAGCAGTACACATTAATATACACATTTAAGACAAATGTATTTATTTATTTATTTATTTATGAGTTTTCTATAGTGCGAACTTGACCCAAAGGCATCAGAGTGCTTTACAGAGTAAGCACAACACTAGTAACATGAGCTACAGAGAGAATAGATCAAATATATGGTAACGGTAAAAAGAGTATACAATATACAGTGGAAGGTGTAAGCAGAAAAGCAGCAAGTACATGAGTTATATGAAGAGTAAATAAAAATACATTTCAACATTATATAAAAGTAGACTCCGATAGACAACAGCAAGTGTACGAGTTACATGAAGCATAAGTAAAATACATAGCAACATTTATAAAAGAAGAATCTGATAGACAGTAGGATGTGTGGACAAAAGTTTATGAGGTAGTAAAGGTGGGGAGTTGCCAGGGTGGGAATAGTAGATGTACAGTTGTTCCCCAGGCAGTGAATGAGCATTGCAACTTAGCACTAACGTTCATGACAACTTAGCATTTAATAGAGTGAGTACATCAGCAATAACAACGGGTAAATAGAGAGTAAATACAAATATATGATAACGGTAAAGAGGAGTAAACGAAATAAGGTGGGATATATAAAACAAAATAACAGCCAGGACCCGAGTAACATAAAGTGTAAATAAAAATACATATTGGTGAGAAATCAAAGAAGAATATGAAAGATAGTGTATTTAATAGTTCCGGGGTAGTTGTGGAAGGGGGATGCAAGGGTGGGTAGAGTTGCGGCAAAGTTTTCCCCGACGTGGAGATTCATAGCTTTACGTGAGGGATGTAGTGTAACATAGGTCCAAGTTTGAGGCAAGTTACGGTGTGACAAGGCAACGGACAGACGGAGGGCAGGGTCGAAACAGGGAGCAGGAGCAAGGCCAATTTCTACTTCTTTCCTGAAGAAGGATGTGGATGGGTTGCATCTGATCTCAGTAGGGAGCGAGATCCGGATATTTGGGGCGATTCCAGAGAAGGATCGGTTGTAGGTTTTTCTTTCTTGAATTTTTGTGGCTTGAAAAATAAGGTGCTCGTACTTTTGGAGGACCTGTTTCCACCCAAAAGGGTCAACTTCTAGAATAGGTAGTAAGGAGTGTTGTGGTGTAGAGCTTTGTGAGTCATGCAAGCAATTTTGAAATGCATCCTGGCTTCGAAAGGTAGCCAATTCAGAGCTTGAAGGTCAGGAGTGATGTGATCACTCTTTTTAGAACCTGTGTTGAGCATAGGTGATGCATTAAGTGTAGCCTTAAGAGGAGTAAGTGAGGTTTTTGGGAGGACCAGTAGGGTAGCACTACCATAGTCTAGTTTCGAAAGCACAAGTGCATGAATCACAGTTTTGTGGTCAGCCGCAGGGAGGAAAGGTTTACGTTTCCTAAGGATATGCAGATGATGGTTAGCTCCTCTAGGGATGGCACTGACGTGCTTTGGATGGAGAGGTCTTTGTCTAAAGCAATAGCTAGGGATTTGGCGGAGTCGACAATGTGTGGGATGCAACTCAGGGTGGAGACAAGGGAGAGACATTCTTTGACATTAGAGGTGTTAGTGGGTGGGGCGATTAGTAAGAATTCAGTTTTAAGGGTTTTGAGTTTGTGGTGATTGTGAGTTAGCCATTGTTGTGTTATTGTTAGGTTGTTATTGAGGGTATGGATGTCCTCGAGGGAGGTTATGCTCAAGTAGAGCTGGGTGTCCTCAGCACACATATGGTAGGAGACGTGGGAGCCTTTGAGTATATCGGTTAGGGGCTCCATGTAGAGGTTGAACAATGTCGGGGAGAGGATAGAGCCTTGGGGGTGCCCAGCGATAGTGGAGCCAGCTCGGATAGAGTGTGATTAAATAGGAAGCACTGCAACCTGTTGTTTAGAAAGGCGGAGAACCATTTTAGAACAGTGCCGAAGAGGCCCATCCTATGTTCTAGGAGGTTGAGCAGGGTAGCACGGTTGATGGTGTCAAATACTGCTGACAGAGCCAGTAGGATCAAGGGGCAAGGTTCATTCTGGTCAAGTGCGCGTAGGGCATCGGCAACAATGTGGACCATGGCAGTTTCAGTGCTGTGACCCAAACGGAAGCCAAATTGGCAATGGTGTTGGAGTTGGAATTGTTCAATGTGGTTGTGGAGTTGTAAGTGCACACATTTTTCTAATAGTTTGGACAGAGAGGGTGGTAGTTGTTAGGGTCGGACTGGTCGAAGTTGTTTTTTTAGGATAGGGGTAATCTGACCAATCTTGAGGCAGTCGTATAGGAAGCCTTCGGTGAGAGAGGCATTGATTATTTTAGTACATAGTGGCAGCAGGAGGTGAATGGACTCATTTAGGAGTGTGGAGCGGAGGGGATCAATGAAGTGGATGGAATATGCCACAGAGGTCAAAAGAATTAGAGTTCCAATCTCATCGAGGATTATGAAGCTAGACCAGGTGGCGTCATTTTTGGAAGAGATGGGGCGACTATATGGGCGTGCTTCATGCTCTGTTGTGTAGGGGAGTAGAAGGGGTTGGGGCGGAAGGAGATTGAGAGCAGCCTGGATGTTGTTAGTGATTAACGACATTTTCTCAGCGAATAAGGAGGCAAAAGGTCCACATTTAGGGGGCGCTTTGTTGTTTGTGAAGGCAGAATCGCTTCTGCAGATTGATTCTGTCTGTCCGTTTTAACTGATTCATTTAAAGCAACAGAACTCGTTTAATTATAGCTATTGCCATACACATAAAATCCACGTTACTCATTATTCCCATCAATACTGAAAAAAGACTTCAGCTGATGCAGATATCCCTGTGGCACATTACACAATATTTAAGAATACTAACAAATCACAGGTGTGATTTCATCATAATAAATGTGCAAGTGGAATGACACAATGTTTGAGATTACCATTTGTGAATGCCACAGGGAAAGGGATGGGCTTGATCAGGAGGGACCCCTTTGGAGCAGATGGAACGTTCTTCAACCATGGCTCAAACTACTGCAGAATGATGTCATCAATGCCCTGTCTAGATGCACTGTCATCTAGAAGAACTTGATGGTCAATGGCATTGAATGCTGCTGAGAGATTGAGCGAGGATTTTGAGCATGCAAGGGCCATGAATGTTTGTGGACCTTAATGACCACTTGGATGGTTGCTGTCTCCACGCTGCCTATCGTCCTTAAGCCAGACTAGCAGTCCTCTAGGAGGGTGTTGCACCGGATCTTCTTCTGGAACGTCTTTGTGATAGTCTTCTTGAGGATCTTACCTAGAAATGGGTGCTGTGTAACTGGGCCACAAACAGTGTGGTTATCAGGGTGAACATTTTACTTCTAGAAGAGAGGTCTGGGCCGTTTCTGAAAGTGGGAAATGGTTGAACTGTTCCTAGCCATCCTGTGACCCTTCTGGGATATACAGTTGTATGCGCCCTACACCCTGCCCATGAACACCCCTTAGCCGTGACCTACACCTGTGCATTCCTACATCATGCTTGTTATCTGCACACATGTTGTTCATTGCATGCTTCTAATGCTAACACTTTATTATGAGAACGTTTCTTGTTTTTGCCTTCACCCGGTGCCTCCCTGAACTCTTGCACTATGCATCTTTGGGCTCTATTCCCATGCTCCCATGTAGTCTATGCTTCTACACCCCAGCCCTCTACCCCTGCGGTCTTGTTCTTCCCCTGTCCAACCCCACACTCTGCCAGTTGCCTCCTGCACTAAATAGGATCGTCGACTGCTCTCCTGTACCGTTTGCATCTAATACTACACTAACCTTCTTCCATGTATTGCTATGCTATGTCACTGTGCATCGTCATGCTCTGCGTGAGTGCCTCTTGCACTCTGCCTCGTGCCCCATCACAGAACGCAACTGCTTATTGTACTGTTGCACCGTGTAAATCTGATACTATAAATACATTTATTGCTTTGTCTCTTCCCCTCCAAATCGCTGTGTGTCTCTTCACTCTACGATGGTGTGTCTATATGCAGTGGCCCTGCACGTGCTTATTTATTTGGGATTGTGCACAACAGTTCTCTTTCCTTGTGTAATCATAACCATGTTGTCTCCAACTCTGCATCCCTTCGACGCTGCAACTGTGCCCCTGTGACATGGTATTGTTAATTACACTCTAGCTCTGTTGAAATATTTCATTATAAGCAGGTGCGGCCGGCACAGGTAACAGCGGTGGGGCGGTGAGGTGGGGGCTCAAGTGGACAGACAACGGGATAGGGAAAGTAAAATAAAAAAAATAATAAAACCGCTTACCTTGCGCTCACCGCATCGCCAAGTCGGCGATGCGGCGAGCGCAAGTTAAGTGGTTTTATTATTTTATTTTTTTACTTTCTCTATCCCGTCATCTGTCCACTCCTCCCCCCACCCGCCCCGCCTCACCGCTGTTTCCTGTGCCGGCTGCGCCTGATTAAAAGAATGATTAGTAATTTTAGGTTTTGCAGATAGCAGACCTGAATAATTTGTCAGAAGAAAAGTGCTTAAGCAGAAGGCTGTTTGATCAATGGAGGGAGGTGCTTCACCATTGGGGCTTCATTCCAAGGTCACTTATCTCTACTGCGGCGGATGAAGGTATGGGGATTTCAAGTGGAACCAAGAAGTTTCCAGTTTAAATGAGGAATTATCAGGGGAATTAGTAAATTTGGTCCGTTTTCTCGCAGTAAATCTTTATTTTGGCACAGTATTTCACCTGGAGACTCCTCTGAGTGAAGTCTTCATGTGAAACACCACAGATCTGCAGAATTAATGTGGATTTTGCAATCTTGATTTGGCTGGTAACTCCTGTTAGCAGCCACACTGGGATTCAGGGCAGAGCTTTCAATGGCAACACAGAAGTTTGTACTCTCTAATCGGACTACCTATTTGATCCTGAGAAGTGCCAGTTCTCTTCCTTTAAATATATTGCAGCTGAGCTGAAAGGTGCAGGTACTTTCCCTTTCTAATAAAAAAGAAGTGCAGGTTCTCAGTACCGGCCCATTTAAAGCACTGAAAGAGGACCTCAGAAGGTGTCCCTAATAGAGATTTTCAAACCAGAGTGGATGCGTGAAGCCGAGACCTGCATGTAACAATTAAACGTTTTGGCCGAAATATGTTCGCAGCACAAAGCCTTAATTATGAGTCTGGGGCTGCGGTATACCCCAGATCACATAAGGCCTAGCGTTCCTGTACCCAAAATTACCAGAAGCGAGAAAACAGGGCTTAGTCTCACCAGGTACGATTGTGCACCCGGTAAATTCTGCGTCCTCTGGGCAGAGGCCCTTGCCTGATTCCCACCAACACCATAGGGCAGCAGGCAAAACTGTAATTGGAAATGCAGGCTTTAGTTCCAGTGACGTCCAACTGATGCCCTCACTGAAGTTACATGGGGATGGAAATGGTCCAGTTTGTCTAACAGCTAATAGTGCCCAATATGAATATGTTCAGGCATGACTAATGGGAAAGCACAGTCTTGGTTTGGTTCAGGTGACCAAGCTGTAAGACAATTGCACCAAATCCACCCCTTTATAAAGTACTATACATAAGGTGACTACCTCACTCCAAGTCATTACAGACAATGTCTCCAGCAGTGAACTTTTCACCTACAAGTCATTGATTTCAGGTGTGTTAGTCTAATTGGTTCAATTAAAAAACTACAACACTTCAAATTCAGTAGGTTATCACACGATAGTCCAAGCCTGGAAAGAGTGCCTGCCATGGCCAGGGGCGAGGTGGTCACCATAAAACTGTACATGAGCATGTAGGTTCATCTTCTGGGCATGTTCAGCTCTAGGAACCTTCACAAAATGGGCAGGCTGATGTTTCTTAGTCTCACATTTCTCTCTCCAGTTGTCTCATTTTCTGTCACTGGTTTAGAAGCAACTATTCAGGAAAGTACATTAAACCCTGCTCCTCCTCAAAAATATGAACTTTTAGCTACTCCTTGCAGAATGACTGCCTGCTTAGCACCCAAGTCCCACTCACGAGACTAGTTCACACTGTATGAGCAACCTATATCTAATCTTAACTCGTGGGCAAGCTCCAGAAAGTAACCCATGTCAGCTAAAATACTTAATACTGTAAGGTTCCACCAAGTCACACGGAACCAGAGCCTGAGGGCTGAACGCAGAAGAGGCGCTCAGCATTAAAATATGAGCCTCCTATTTCCAACAGTCGCAAGTTATCCCTGACTTCTAACACTACAAGGAACAGGATGCCCCCCCCCCACCTTATCCAACCGCTTTTAAAAATTGACATTAATTCAGCCTTTTTTCATTTTATTTTGAAACCTTTTAAGGATGCACCAAGGACTTTGGTCTTGTGATGCATGGGGAATTACCATACTAACTTTGGTACTGATAAAGCAAGCACAAATTCGCCAAGTTATGCACATGCCCTTTCAAGGGTCGAGATTGGTTGATATCCCTTTTCATTTCATCAAGATATCAATGCACTGTGGGCTTGCTCCAGAAGGCAGTGGTGAAAATAGATCTAGTGCTGCAAAAATATATAGGAATCGTTGCTGGAACTCTGATTTCTGCTGTTATTCCACATTTGTAAGTACTTATTTGGTAATAGCCCACTATCCCTGCTTTCCAGTAGTATTGATACCCATGGTGTTGATACTTTCAGTTGCAGGAATACTGAGACAAGAGTCCTTCATATCCAGTAGCCTACCCTGTTTTCTGCAAAGCATTTCTTCTGCAGAACCATTTTACCACTAGACAGGCATGTATGCAACATGAGTTGTATTTTCACATGGAAGTCTCATAACATCAAATGTACACACGGCATGAAGACCAAAAATGCAGGTCCATCTTCAAGTGCTCCGGACGGTTATATAAGGGCTTTAAGTGAGGTAGATCCTGCCAGTGATGAGCACCAGCAGTAAAAAGAAAATGGACATTTAAAAAGTTCCCTACCATTCAATCTATCTCTGGCCTGCCAGGCCCTCACCTGCATAGCTACTACATGTCGGGGGAAGCTGTACTTTCATCATCCATGCACTGGCAGAGCAGACTGTGAGCCAAGGCCGCTCCCTTTTGTCACCATACTCCCTTTTACTTTAACTTTTAAAGTAGTTAAAACCTAATATAGCTGATTGGGGCAAAGTCGTTTATTTGTTGGACTAAGGCTACCTTGTGTACCAGTCTTCAGTACCACTGGTTAATACACAAACAAGATGCTTTTCTAAAAATCCCTGTGGGTTCCAGGTACCTGGACGGATAAAAAACAAGTTGGATTGTTAGCTTATCAAGAAACAAATGCTGATACTTATGTGTGATTGGCTGTCATTGAACGGAGGATACGGCCATCCAGTGATGGATTTGTCTGAGAGCGGTGGGAGTTTGAGAGAGACGACACATCGGGGGAGAGTTACTAAGATTTTGAGCCGTGTTTGCGTCACGAATCGCCGCTAAATCTTTTTTCCCGAAATACTTTCCAGCGCTAAACTTGTTTAGCGCTGGAAATAACGGAAAAGTAATGCAAACATTACTTAGCGCCATGGGGGCGTACCAAGGGTGGAGCATGGGCGTTCCCATGTGTTAGACTTGGCATCTTTTGGCGTGTTTCCCCTGACTTTTTGCTTTCTGACCTCCCGGTTTTGACTCTGTTTTTGCTGGTGTAATGATTTTGCGCACTTTCCTCACTGCTGTCCAGTGGGAAAGTGCAAGTGCTCCTGTCTAAAATGTGTTACGGATTGGCGTTTCCATGATTGGCCTATTTGGTTTTTGTGTCAGTCCCTTGTAAAGTGCACTGCGAGTGCCAGGGCCTATAGACCAAATGCTGTTGGTGGGCTGCAGCACGGATTTTGCCACCCACGCAAACAGCCCGTAAAGAGTAACTCGGGCCTGCCATTGCCGAGCCTGTGCGCAGCCTGGGGCTGCCATGTCGACTTGGCAAGTGCGCACACTTGCAAGTCCCTAAACCTTCCCTTTTCTACATGTTAGTCACCCCTAAGGTAGGCCCAAGGTACCCATGTGGGCAGGGTGCGTTGTATGCGAAAGGTAGGACATGCCCTGGTGTGTGTGGCATGTCCTGATAGTGAATTACAGCCTAGTTCGTTTTTCACTATTGCAAGGCTACCTGTTCCCCATAGGCCAGAACAGGCAGTTTTGATTATTACAGCTTATAATCCTAACTGACCCCGGGAACATGGTAGAAATTCGAGTTTAGTATGCCTGGACTCAGAATGATAAAATGCATCTTTTAGTGAAGTTGGTTTTAACATTCTGTGTTTGAAAATACCACTTTTAGAAAGTGGGTATTTTCTTGTCTAACCATCCAAGCCTGCCTCTGCGAGGTTTTGTATTCCTTGTCTGGAGTGTGAGTGACAGGGGCTGGGGGATGCCAGGAGACAGGGTGAGTCAGCACAGGGCTGAATAGCAAGATCTACATGTAGATGGGTGGGAGGAGTTGCACCTGGGCCCTGAATAGGACAGTGCCTTCCCTCCACAATGCTGGCTCCACCTCCTGTGGTGCGTCTGATGTCCCTGGCCTACTCTCTGAAAGAAGGGACGGAGACTTGTCAACAAAGTGCTCCAGAACTGGTTTGGACTAGGCAAAGGCCTCTCTGCCTTCAGAGAACAAAGGAATTTGGGATATAAATATTGGGGCCCTGACCCCATGAATTTAGATCTCGCTGGAATCAAGGAACCTGCCAAGACGAAGAGATGGAAGAGCTGTCAGGAGGAGTACTGCCCCTTTGCTGTGTTGTTGCTTTGTTGGGTTGGCATGCAGTTGCTGCTTCTGCCTTGGGCAGTGAAAGGACTGAACTTTCTACAAACTTGTGCTGAGTATCTCCAAGGGCCTGGAACCAAGCTGGCCTCCTGTTAAGAAGTCTCAGGGACTACAAAGACTTCACAAGCCTCTGGGTACTGCTTCTGGATCGCTGTTTCAGTTGCCACAGAGGAAGGGAACTGCAACCGACTCCGTCAACCGAATCCATCCCTGACCTGTGACCTGTTTGCACCGCAGACCGCATCGCCCCGCTTCGCATCGCAACCCTGGTCTCACCGTGGGCGACGTCCGACGCCGCCAACACCGAGCCGCTGCTTGCACCGTGACCTGTGGGCACCGCAGTTCGCATCGCATCGCTTCACTGAACCAGCCGGACCCGACCGACGCGGACGCTGCAACTGGCTCAACAGTCGTGACCGCATCGCATTTGGGGCACCGCTCGCACGTTTGCGACGCACCGCTCCGACTCGCACCGCTGTCCGACGCCAGCTCCCGCACTCCGGCTTGGTCGCCTGCATCGCAACCTGTCAGCACCGCATAGTACATCGTCTCGCCCTGCACCGCACGCCTTGGACTCACCGACTCCGTCTGCACGACGCTTATCGAGCCGCTGCCTGCACCGCATCGAGGGACACCGCACCTTGGATCGCTCCGTCTTGCACCGCAACCGCGACGAACGCCGACCGGCTCGTAAACTACGTACCAGCCACAACGAGAAAGGTACTGTGACCGAGTCTGTTCACAACTCTGCTGGCCCGTAGCGACGCGGTTGGCTGGAACTGTTGGACTCTGTGTAATTCAGCATCGCGGTAGACCCGGACGGGGCTACCGACTCGTACGAACTTTGCTTTTGTGTTATTCCTGCAAAGAAGAAGTTACCTTATCAAGCATTCATTTTTAAAGTATAGTATTGTGGATTTTTGTCGTAATTTGTCTTGTCTTGAGTATATAAAAATATTGGTTATTTTTCTAAACTGGTGTGGTGTCTGTTTGTAGTGCTTACACTGTATTACTGTTGGTTATGTGCAAATGCTTTACACACTGCCTCTAGAATAAGCCTGACTGCTCGTGCCAAGCTACCAAGGGGGTGAGCAGGGGTTACTTCACGAGTGTAACACCCTTGCCCTGACTAGGAAGAAGGGTCCCTACTTGGACAGAGGTGCAAGCCCTTGTCAACTAGAGACCCCCATTTCTAACATTGGTTGTCAGCGGTGAGGATAGGACTTGTGTTTGCACTTGACTTACAGTGATTGGTGTGCACTACTACCATATCGCAGACCATTACGTACCACATACTGGTTCTTTTTCTTTTGGCCTATTTTTGATCTTGCCAGTTTTCAACTCACTACTTTTGTCATGCCTGACTCAGCTGCATCATCCGTTGCATCTCTGGAAGTTATCTTTGAGGAGGATAGGTTGGAAACCTACGCCGTAAAGGAACTACGAGCAATTTGTAAAAACCTGAAAGTCCAAATTAAAGGCCTCACAAGGAAGGAGGAGCTACAGAAGGTGCTGAGGGCCTGGGTAGCAGCCAGACATGCCAGTGGGCAGCCCGGTAATCTCAGTGAGGAGGTGGAGGAGCCTATTTCCAGGGTGGATGTGCTTTTGGGTGGGGGAACCCGCCAGGTCAGGCAGCAGCAGTCTGTCCCCAGAGGAGCTGGAGGACAGGCGAGAGGCAAGGCAGTTTGAGCTGCAGAAGCTCAGGCTGGAGGGTGAGCGGGAGGAGAAGAGGGAGGAGAGGAGATTGGCCATGGAGGAGAAGAAGATGCTCTTAGAGCATGAGAGAGAACTGAAGGAGCTAGAACTTAGGAGTAAGTCAGGCTCAGATGGTGGCAGCAATTCGTCCAGGAAGGCAGACAGGATTGTGCACATTCCCAAGAATGTAGGCAAGGAGTTCAAGAAGGGGATGACATACAAAGCTGGTTTCAGGGTTATGAGGCAGCCATACACATGAATGGGGTCCCTGGGGAGAATTGGGGAGCAGGATTGGGGCCACTTTTCCCTGAAGAAGCAAGGGATGCTCTGATAGCTTTGGGTAAGGGGTATCACCTCACCTATGCTGACATGAAGGATGCCCTTCTCACTAAGTATGGTCTTACTCCTGAAAAGTACAGGGATCAGTTCAGGTCCAGTAAGAAGTCTGATGCCAACACTTGGTTGGAATGTGTGGATGTGTTCTGCAGGTCGCTGGATGGTTGGGTGAAGGGCAGTAGTGTAACAGATTTTCAGGGGCTCTACAACTTGATTTCATGGGAGCACTTGTCTAGTCTATGTTTTGCAGATCTGCGCCAGCACCTAGTGGATAGTAAGCTAACTGACCCCAGGAAGCTTGCTATGGAAGCGGACCGCTGGGTGAGTACCAGGGTCCACAAGAAAGCGTTTGGGGGAGACTCAGCCAAAGGTGGGCAGGGTCCCCAGCAGAAAGGTGGGGGGACAAGGGTAAAGCACAGGAGTTCTCTAAAGGGCCCCAAACTAGTACCCAGGGTAAAGGTTCCCAGCCCCCAGTGATAAGAAGAAAGGGGTCTCTACAGGAAGCCTGTTGAGACCGGCCCCCGCAAGTGTTATGCATGTGACCAGGTAGGTCACTTTAAGGGGGACCCCAAGTGCCCAAAGGGGACACAGCCACCCACCAGTGGACAGTCCAAAGTGTTGGCTGGTGTAGCGCTTGGGGAGGAGGGGTGCCCACAGGAGGGTGGGGATCCCGCAGAAATGACCCTTGTCTCACTAGGGGACAGTGAGATGGTCCCAGGAAACCAGGTGCCCCCTAACACAAAGAAATATAGCACCTGGGTGACCATCAATGGGAACAGGGTAGAGGCTCTCAGAGATACTGGAGCCAGTGTGACCTCAGTCCGGTGTCACCTGGTCTCTGAGAAGCAGGTAGTCCCAGGGGCATTCCACCAAGTAGTTGCTGTAGACAACTCTGAGCGCCAGTGTATGGTGGCGCAGGTTCCCTTTGAATGGGGGGGTCTCAGGTCCCTTGAGGGTGGTTGTGAGCCCTACCATGCCTGTAGATTGTCTGCTAGGTAACGACCTGGAGCAGTCCTTATGGAAGGATGTTGAGCTCAGGTCTCACTTGGAGATGCTTGGGTTGCCAGAGTGGGCATGCGTGTCTACTCGGTCAATGGCAGCCAGAAAGGGTGATCAAGAGGACTTGGAGCCTGGAACAGTGGCCCAAGTCCCTGCCAAGAGAAGGGGCAGGGGGCGCGGGAAACCGGCCCCCAAAGTTCCCACGGACCGGGAGAAGGCGGACCTCGAGGGGACGCCCCGGTGCCTACAGGGGAGCAGGTAGCCGAACTGGGAGACATCTCTGAGCTGACCCATTGGCAGCAAGAGGGGGTCCCACCAGGGAGGAGTTCTGCAGGGAGCAGAACGAGTGCCCTACTCTGGAGGGTCTGCGGCGGCAGGCTGCAGACCAGGCAGCTGGTAATCAGTCCGGGTCACATCTGATCTACTGGGAGAGTGGTCTCCTATACAGTGAGCCTAAGGTTGCTGAGCCTGGGTCAGCCCGTGTGCTGGTGGTACCCCAGCGCTTCAGGACCTTCCTACTGGGTCTGGCTCATGACGTGCCTTTGGCAGGACATTTGGGGCAGGACAAGACCTTTGACAGGCTTGTCACCCACTTCTTTGGCCCCAAATGCGAAGGCAGTCAGATGCACACTGTAGGTCTTGCCAAACTTGCCAGGCAAGTGGTAAGAGTGGGAGGAAGGTCAAAGCTCCTCTCCAACCTTTTCCTGTTGTTGGAACACCCTTTGAAAGGGTAGGGATGGATATTGTGGGGCCACTGGATCCCAAGACAGCCATGGGCAACAGGTACATCCTGGTCTTGGTGGACCATGCCACCCGGTACCCGGAGGCAATCCCTCTCAGGACAACGACGGCGCCAGTGGTGGGCCGGGCGTTAATGGGGATCTTTTCCCGTGTGGGATTCCCCAGAGAGATGGTTTCTGATAGGGGGACCAATTTCATATCCAAGTATATGACATCCCTGTGCAAGGAGTGCGGTGTAACCTACAAGTTCACCACTCCTTACCACCCACAAGGAAACGGTCTGGTGGAGAGATTCAACCAGACCTTGAAAGGCATGATCAAGGGTCTAACAGAACCCATGAGGCGTAAGTGGGACGTCCTCTTGCCATGCCTACTCTTTGCATACAGGGAGGTGCCTCAGAAGTCTCTTGGGTACAGCCCCTTTGAGCTCCTGTATGGCCACCCTGTCAGAGGACCTCTGAGTTTGGTAAAGGAAGGCTGGGAGGCAGCTCCCAGGAAAACTCCCCAGGATGTGTTTAGCTACATGCTGGCCTTTAGAAACCAAACTGCCCGCTTCAGGAAACTCGCTCAGGCGAACCTAGAAGCAAGCCAGGAAGAAATGAAGAGATGGTATGGCCAGAATGCCACTCTGGTCAAATTTCAACCTGGGCAAAAAGTGTGGGTCATGGCCCAAGTGGCACCTTGTGCCTTGCAGGACAAGTGGACTGGGCCATATGAGGTGGTGGAGTGCAAAAGTGACGTCACCTACCTGGTGGATTTGCAAGCTCCAAGGAACCCTTTGAGGGTCCTTCACGTGAACCGCCTCAAGCCCCACTTCGAGAGGTCCGAAGTGAGTATGCTCTTGGCGACAGATGATGGGGTGGAGGAGGAGAGTGAGCCTCTCCCTGACCTCCTGTCTACCAAGGAGCATGATGGGTCAGTAGAAGGTGTGATCCTCTCCCCTACTCTGACTCAGGAGCAGCAGGGGGACTGTCACCAGTTGTTGGGACAGTTCGCCCCACTGTTCTCTCTGACCCCCGGTGTTACTCACTGGTGTACCCATGACGTGGACACTGGTGACAGCCCTCCTGTGAAGCACAAGATTTACAGGTTGACTGACCGGGTCAGAGCCAGCATCAAGGAGGAGGTCTCTAAGATGTTGGCGTTAGGGGTGATTGAGCCCTCCCACAGTCCTTGGGCCAGCCCAGTGGTCTTGGTCCCAAAGGCTGCTGCGCCCGGTGCCACTCCAGAACTCCGGTTTTGTGTGGACTACCGTGGGCTCAATGCCGTCACCAGGACTGACGCGCACCCCATCCCCAGAGCTGATGAGCTCATTGATCGGTTGGGAGCTGCCCGGTTCCTCAGCACGTTTGATTTGACGTCTGGGTACTGGCAGATTGCCTTAACCGATGGGGCCAAGGAGAGATCAGCATTCTCAACCCCAGAAGGTCATTACCAATTCCGGGTGATGCCCTTTGGGTTGAAGAATGCCCCTGCCACCTTTCAGAGGTTGGTCAATCAGGTGTTGGCTGGGCTGGAGGATTTCAGTGCCGCCTACATGGATGACATTGCTGTGTTCAGTTCCAGCTGGGAAGAACATTTCCAGCACCTTGAGAAAGTGTTGAGGGCTCTGCAAGGTGCAGGCCTCACGATCAAGGCCAGTAAGTGCCAGATCGGGCAGGGTTCTGTGGTGTACTTGGGACACCAGGTAGGAAGCGGCCAGGTGGCGCCCCTACAACCCAAGATTGACACCATTCTGGCTTGGGAGCCCCCCAAGACCCAGACAGAGGTGAGAGCCTTCTTAGGTCTCACCGGCTACTATAGGAGATTTGTTAAGGGCTATGGCATCATCGTCGCCCCCTTAACAGAGCTGACTTCTAAGAAGCAGCCCAGGAAAGTGATCTGGACTGAGTCCTGCCAGAAAGCTTTTGATGCCCTGAAGGCAGCCATGTGCACGGCGCCCGTGCTCAAGGCACCTGACTTCTCCAAGGAATTCGTCGTGCAGACTGACGCTTCAGAGCATGGTGTGGGAGCGGTGCTCTCACAACTGAACGAAGAGGGCCTGGATCAGCCTGTAGTCTTCCTTAGCAGGAGACTACTCCCCAGGGAACAGAGGTGGAGTGCCATAGAAAGGGAAGCTTTTGCTGTGGTCTGGGCGCTGAAGAAGTTGAGACCATACCTGTTTGGGACTCACTTCCGGGTTTAGACAGACCACAGGCCCCTCAGATGGTTGATGCAAATGAGGGGTGAGAATCCAAAACTGCTGAGGTGGTCCATCTCCCTACAGGGAATGGACTTTACGGTGGAACACCGTCCTGGTACAGAACACGCCAACGCAGATGGTCTGTCCAGGTTCTTCCACCTTAGTGAAGAGAACTCCAATGGGGTTGGGTAGTTCTCCCTACTTTCAGCTGGAGGGGACATGTGTTAGACTTGGCATCTTTTGGCGTGTTTCCCCTGACTTTTTGCTTTCTGACCTCCCGGTTTTGACTCTGTTTTTGCTGGTGTAATGATTCTGCGCACTTTCCTCACTGCTGTCCAGTGGGAAAGTGCAAGTGCTCCTGTCTAAAATGTGTTACGGATTGGCGTTTCCATGATTGGCCTATTTGGTTTATGTGTCAGTCCCTTGTAAAGTGCACTGCGAGTGCCAGGGCCTATAGACCAAATGCTGTTGGTGGGCTGCAGCACTGGATTGTGCCACCCACGCAAACAGCCCGTAAAGAGTAACTCGGGCCTGCCATTGCAGAGCCTGTGCGCAGCCTGGGGCTGCCATGTCGACTTGGCAAGTGCGCACACTTGCAAGTCCCTAAACCTTCCCTTTTCTACATGTTAGTCACCCCTAAGGTAGGCCCAAGGTACCCCTGTGGGCAGGGTGCGTTGTATGCGAAAGGTAGGACATGCCCTGGTGTGTGTGGCATGTCCTGATAGTGAATTACAGCCTAGTTCGTTTTTCACTATTGCAAGGCTACCTGTTCCCCATAGGCCAGAACGGGCAGTTTTGATTATTACAGCTTATAATCCTAACTGACCCCGGGAACATGGTAGAAATTCGAGTTTAGTATGCCTGGACTCAGAATGATAAAATGCATCTTTTAGTGAAGTTGGTTTTAACATTCTGTGTTTGAAAATACCACTTTTAGAAAGTGGGTATTTTCTTGTCTAACCATCCAAGCCTGCCTCTGCGAGGTTTTGTATTCCTTGTCTGGAGTGTGAGTGACAGGGGCTGGGGGATGCCAGGAGACAGGGTGAGTCAGCACAGGGCTGAATAGCAAGATCTACATGTAGATGGGTGGGAGGAGTTGCACCTGGGCCCTGAATAGGACAGTGCCTTCCCTCCACAATGCTGGCTCCACCTCCTGTGGTGCGTCTGATGTCCCTGGCCTACTCTCTGAAAGAAGGGACGGAGACTTGTCAACAAAGTGCTCCAGAACTGGTTTGGACTAGGCAAAGGCCTCTCTGCCTTCAGAGAACAAAGGAATTTGGGATATAAATATTGGGGCCCTGACCCCATGAATTTAGATCTCGCTGGAATCAAGGAACCTGCCAAGACGAAGAGCTGGAAGAGCTGTCAGGAGGAGTACTGCCCCTTTGCTGTGTTGTTGCTTTGTTGGGTTGGCCTGCAGCTGCTGCTTCTGCCTTGGGCAGTGAAAGGACTGAACTTTCTACAAACTTGTGCTGAGTATCTCCAAGGGCCTGGAACCGAGCTGGCCTCCTGTTAAGAAGTCTCAGGGAGTACAAAGACTTCACAAGCCTCTGGGTACCGCTTCTGGAACGCTGTTTCAGTTGCCACAGAGGAAGGGAACTGCAACCGACTCCGTCAACCGAATCCATCCCTGACCGGTGACCTGTTTGCACCGCAGACCGCATCGCCCCGCTTCGCATCGCAACCCTGGTCTCACCGTGGGCGACGTCCGACGCCGCCAACACCGAGCCGCTGCTTGCACCGTGACCTGTGGGCACCGCAGTTCGCATCGCATCGCTTCACTGAACCAGCCGGACCCGACCGACGCGGACGCTGCAACTGGCTCAACAGTCGTGACCGCATCGCATTTGGGGCACCGCTCGCATGTTTGCATCGCACCGCTCCGACTCGCACCGCTGTCCGACGCCAGCTCCCGCACTCCGGCTTGGTCGCCTGCATCGCAACCTGTCAGCACCGCATCGTACATCATCTCGCCCTGCACCGCACGCCTTGGACTCACCGACTCCGTCTGCACGACGCTCATCGAGCCGCTGCCTGCACCGCATTGAGGGACACCGCACCTTGCATCGCTCCGTCTTGCACCGCAACCGCGACGAATGCCGACCGGCTCGTACACTCCGTACCAGCCACAACGAGAAAGGTACTGTGACCGAGTCTGTTCACGACTCTGCTGGCCCGTAGCGACGCGGTCGGCTGGAACTGTTGGACTCTGTGTAATTCAGCATCGCGGTAGACCCGGACGGGGCTACCGACTCGTACGAACTTTGCTTTTGTGTTATTCCTGCAAAGAAGAAGTTACCTTATCAAGCATTCATTTTTAAAGTATAGTATTGTGGATTTTTGTCGTAATTGGTCTTGTCTTGAGTATATAAAAATATTGGTTATTTTTCTAAACTGATGTGGTGTCCGTTTGTAGTGCTTACACTGTATTACTGTTGGTTATGTGCAAATGCTTTACACACTGCCTCTAGAATAAGCCTGACTGCTCGTGCCAAGCTACCAAGGGGGTGAGCAGGGGTTACTTCACGAGTGTAACACCCTTGCCCTGACTAGGAAGAAGGGTCCCTACTTGGACAGAGGTGCAAGCCCTTGCCAACTAGAGACCCCCATTTCTAACACCATGCAACCACCCAAGGTTTCTCATGCTAAACCCCATTTACTAAATAAAGTAGATTGGGTTTAGCGTGAGAAAACTGCGCCCTTTCAAAGTAGGCTCAAGGAAGGAGAAATGCTGAAATGCTTTAATTTCTCCTTCCTTTTCTGACTTTGTATGCGTGCTGAACTGTGCAGCACGCATACAAAGTGGGAAAAGCTTTGCATTTTGTCTAGGCATGGTATTTTGTACAGGAGCCTATGCTAGACTCACACACACACCGTAGCGCTATGGCGCTAAGGTGTGTGAGTAGCGCACAGCAGCTGTAATCAGCGCTGGCGCAAGGGAAAGGTCTGGAGAGAGCCATATCTTTGAAGATATGGTGCTCTCCTGCTCCCTCCCTGTCGTGCAACGCAGAGCAGCCTCGCGGGGAACAGCCAAAAAATCACACAACATCAAAAGTTGTGTGACTTTTTGGTAAATCTCCCCTATCGTTTTCAGCCCATCAAGTCCACCACCCCGCCCCGCAATAAGATGTCTTCCATCGAGTAGGACGTATGCAATGAACATCAGATGACGCAATCAGTCTGTAACATGGCTTGACAGGTTCAAGAGCCTGATATAGAGTACTATGTGCAACATAGAATGGAAAGGTTCCAACCCCCTTGGGCTTTTCTCTCACCTTCAACGGTACAGGTTAGCGGTTGAAAAAGGAAAGTTTGGTTGAATTTGGCAGATAAATTGCAACAAAGTAATTCTTTGTGGAGGGAGACTGTATGAATTTCCCAGGCAACGGTTTCTATCTAGTTCACTTCTTAGGCAGGCTACACTCTCTGCGGCTTAGGCCACTCCTTGAGTAAAGGATTTTTAGTTCACTTCTTAGGCCACACCCCTTTGAGAGACCCCCCCACACCTTTTCCATCACATTTGTAGCACTGGTGGAGCACCCAGATGCCACATAGTGGCTGCTGTGCGCCATACAAAAGCTAGCAAACATTATTTTGCCTTCTCGCATGACATCTCTTTTGACAATAGGAAACCGTGCAAGTTGTTTTTTCTGATTGCTTACGTGTAAAGTTTATAATACTTTTTATGGGCCTGTCAAGCATGTCAGGCGCGTGTGCATTTGTTTAAAGTTTTAATGAGCACAAACGAGGTCAACAAAGATAGCGGAGTACTGTACAATAATTAGAGTAAGTAAATGTTTGACATGTTGATGTGCTGGAGTGCTGAGTGGCAGCGGGATTGTGTGTGTGGCACTGGTTCAATGCCACTCCTAGAATGGCACACTAGTGTTTACACTGGGAAGCATAAGCACGTCTACGCCTGTGGTATTATTCATGCTGTAATGCTGTTCAGACATGTCACCCAGCTAGGTCTGCGGCCAGTGACCTTTGTTCAACTTGAAGTTTTGAAGCTGAAATCCAAGCAAGCTATTCCATTTCCTAATCTTCTGAAACAGGTATAATGACTTTTTTCTGGCAGGGAATAATGAAATGTTTCTTTGTTTGAAAAGTGTGTTGATATCTTTCTAAGGTCATATGGCAATACATGCGCGTTCCCTTTATTAATGCTGTCATTATATGCCAGCAATAGACAGTATTTACTATAAACAGTACGAAGACAGACGGATACAGATAGCTAGACAGACAGCAGTGAAACTGACACTATTTCACAGGTCTAAAGAAGGCGATCCTGCCCCTGAGACCTCCCATCCCGTTTCCATTTGCCTCATCTCCTTTTATGAGTCCCCTCCCCCGCAGAGTCCCTGTCTCTCACCCCAGGTGAAGAACTTCACCGCAAACTTGTTTTAACAAATGTGAGGCCTCCCTAGCGTCATCTCTCTCCTGCTCCTCCCCAACAGGCAATACCTGCTCCTTCAGTTGCCATCTCACTCCAGTATGGACAACTGCACTGGCATCTATGATACCTCATGAGCTGAGATGATGGCCTCCTTCAGAGTGCAAAGTCATGAAGCTAGAATCGTCTACAGCAGAGGACTTCAAACCTTTGGCCTGAGACCCCCTAATCAAAATATTTTGAAGTCGAACCCCCCTCCAAAACTTTAGGTGGCAGGGCTGAACGCAGGGGATAAGGCTTATGAGATCATTTGAAAGGTACTTTTTAGGTCGAGCCTGGGCAGCTCATGTGCTGCTCTGCGAGGCATGCTGCATTTGAGTATGGACTTGAAGCCCAGCCCACTCTCCACCCATATTCGCCATTGGCTTGTGTCATTGTTCTTCGTAAATGCTGGCTTCTGATTCGTTAATAGGCTTGTTAGTCCCTCCTTAGTACTGCCTTGTCTTCATTTGTAACCTCCCATGAGGACTGGCCCGTTTACTTCGGTTGTTACACGGTACGTCTTATTTAGTCTGCAAGCACTGTTTTCTTTAATGAGTTTCTTCTACTGCATGCACGACATGCTTTCCTGCAATATTCAGCGCGCCATGCGGGTTTTTACTTTCCAAGCAGCCCGGGACAATGGTGGCAGCTTCTTTGAAATGCAATAGGTCTCGCATTTACAAGAATTTGAGCTATTGGCATTGTAAATGACAATGCCTTTTATTTATGTGTTAATTATCAAAATAGATAAATAAAAGGCATTGTCATTTACAATGCCAGTAGCTTAAACTCTCACAAATGCGAGACCTATTGCATTGCAAATGCTTGTTCTATAGGTCATAATCCACACTAAATGTGAGAGTTATAAAGGAGCAAATATATCAAACAAAAACAGAAACTGACCAAAACATATTACTCCCCATAACTGGGACATCACACTGCTAGGCCCCAATGCATCAGCACCTGTTGAACTAATGATAACTGTGGCTCTGAGAAGCAGGCTGTCTCCTCTACTCCTTTCACCCCTTCCCCATCACATCTGACTATCACTCTAATCTTGAATAAGGCACTCTGTCTCCTTCTGCATGTGGTACGCCCTCTTTGCAGCAAACCTGCCCTCACTTCTAATGCTAGCAGGGAAAATGAGCCCCTACCACTTTTGTAAAGTCAGACAGTTAAAACTGCGATGCCGTGGGCCTCTCACACCCATGGACCCTAGTGCCACTGCACCTGCTTGATTAATGATAGCTACTGCCTCGTGTAGCAGGCAGTCCTCTCTGACCTTTGTTTAAAATATGGGCCCTCGTCTTGCCCCATCCCCCTCTCTACTATCTCTATGAGGCCGGCTAAGGTGTCTTCTCTGCTTCAGTTTTCCCCTCCCATGGGCTATTGAACCAAGACCCAAAGCAACACTGGCACAGCAAGGGTGCATTGGTCCCTAATACAAGCAAGGAAGGATAGTAAAAAGAAGTTGTAATTTGGGTTTGACTGGTCACTCATATCCCTGGGCCTCACTGCCAATGCACCATCAGCACCAATGATACCAAAGAAGGTTGTCTCCTCTGTCTGCTCCACTGCGCCATCACTCCTGGGTCTTACACCCAAAGCTGGCTGTCTTGCCTTAGTTTTAAAATGAAAACGGGGAAAAGTCCCACATCTTGCCCAACTTCCTCACCCCCATTGCTTGGACCCTGTTCCCTGTGCAGCAATGCTAGCAAGGAAAATGGGTCATGGCCATCCTTTGTGCTAGTATGACAGCCATAATTGAGGTACAGTGGCCCCTCATACCATTGGCCCCAGTGCCACTTCACCTCCTGCAATAACGGCAGTGATAAAACAATGAAAAAAAAATACAACCAAAAACGTGCCCCAATATCGCCCCATCTTTCGTCAGGGCATCTCTCTGAGAAAGAGGAAGATGCCTCTGTCCATTTATAAATGAATAGAAATTGTTCCCTTCCTTTCATCTTTCTCCTGGGTGTCATTACTCTGAGGTCCCAGTGGTCCAGATGATCAGTTCTCTGCATCTGAATGTGGCCCAGCTGGCTTCCTCTCTGTGACCACTTCAAGTCACCTGAAAGGACTGTTGAAACACAAATTAAAGTGAGCAAGATCTGTGGAGACCTACATGCCCAAGCTTTTTTTTAATTTTACAAAGACAGTTCCCATGCTTTCTGTTGAAAAATAACCTTCCATGAATGGGTAATGTAGATCTTGAGGTGCCCCGAGGTAAAAGTGAAGGGTGGGCTGGGTGGGAGATTGTTGGGTTCCCTGTGCTGTAAAGTTGAAGCAGTGGCAGAGAGCTAAAGAAGAAACAGGTCTTCTCACCAAGGTGCCGGCTAACTGAAAGAAATGCAAATGTGTGCAACTGGCTAATCACCAAATGCAAAGGCTGCTTGTGAGCCAGTATAGGCTTTAATCGATGGAATCTCTTATGGTGACAATAATGTATTCTTTTTGAGAGGCTTTTGTAGTAATGGACGCAGTTGCAAGGTAGAAGATAATGTTTTGTTTCATAGAGTACCCCAATATAGACTTGAGTAGTCACCTGACCCTTCACCTACATTTACCATACCATTGTACTACATAACGGTTTTTGGTATTGACCTTTTGCCTAGTTAAGCAGTGCATAAATGTCATGTGGTTTTCCCTGAAAACTAGCCTCATTAATTATGCATGAGGATTCTCAGACTCACAGCAGGATTACCATCTTCTGTATAATAACTATGTATAAGGGTCATCCCTTCCGTCATCCTCAACTGACATGACACAGCATGGTAGAATCCTCTGAGGGCACCTTTTGGGTATATATACACACCACATCTTTGCCAGGGTAAGCAGAGGAGAAAGACTTCCATGCTGACACAGTGACGCGAGACGCTGAGGTTCCTGCATGCAGACACTCCAGCACTTAGTGGTCTGACATACCTCGCGGGGTGTCCATCTCAAGACCAAGGCGGGGTCCTTCATTCTCTCGCACCAGGTAATGGGGTTGGCCTCATCCTAGGGGGATTCTTGGCTCTACACCTACATATATGCTAGGTACACTTAGGTACATCTAGTTAGGGTTGCATCGTAGGAGTACGCATTATTACTGTCTTGTATTTATATGCTTGCATATATTCATTGTTTTAGCACTATGGTAGAAATCTACCATCCATTTACTCTGTTGGTTCTTATAATCATTTATATCTGCTTCTGTCTTATGGTTGTTTCAGCACACCTATTTGACACTAGAATGAAACTGGCTCCATAAATACTTATTGAGAAACGGCCCTGCCATTTATTCTGTGTATCTCTCCGAGACTAAGTGAGCACGAGTGACTGAGCGAAAAGTACTGTACTGTTTTCACGATCCCTGATAGGACAGAGTTGCCATGTTTGCAAGATGCCAGGAACTAGTCTCTCCTTGGTAAGAGGAGTTTACAGTGGCACTGTGAGCTAGCTGGTATACAGGCGAATATATCCAGTGGGGATGTCGGGAATCAGTTTGGACACCAATCCCACAGTTTATGATGTCTAAACGCGCAGATCCTATATAGATTTATAGGAACTACATGACAATAACTCTTTATTGTATTGGCCCCAACACATAGTAGAGATACAACGTACGAAAGAGTATTCTTACATCTCCTCCAGTACAGCTTCTAAATTCCATATTAGAGTGCTCATGCCCTGGAATGCAACCAGTGGCTAAGGAGTCACCAACAGGACAATACATTATGAAATCAAATTAAAAACAATACATCACAACAGTTTTGTAAGGGTATTATCAGCTGAGTTCTTCAAAGCAGTCTTTTAAAGGGCACGTATGTTTGCAGTAGGTACAGTTTAATAATCTATTGCTAAAAATATACTTTGAAAGCAACTTTTTTTAATCTTAAAACACTATGTTGCGTATTGACAAACTGCATTTTGTAGTACTTTTGGAAGTACAACAATAGTACTGCTAACGTACTACAAAATGCCATTCACAATCCTATATGTGGAAATCTTTGCCTCCGCTTCTCTTTTATGTGCTGAATCTCCTCCTCAATAGCTGAGATCTCCGCACACATAAGTATAGATTTTAGTAGTGAATGTGAGAGGGATGGAAAATGGGAAATACTTACTACCAAAGAGGAGGAGTTAAGGGATGACTAAAGAGGGATTTAGGTAGGTCTGTGGAGGGGTATAGTGAGGGACATGCATCCACCCGCAAAGGAGTAATCTCCTTCCTATTCTCAAGCTGCACTTCTAAAATACTGCAGCCAAAAAGCTCCTAAAATAGTTATAAATGTACCTCAGCTCAGACCTCAGTAAGTCAAGCACCACTTATGACCACTTACAGGTAGTGTAACACCCTCCCATAGAAAATAATGGAGCAAGGTGTTTAAAATAAAACTCCTTTGGAAATAATGTTATAATAAATTAAGCTGGTGTATATATATATATATATATACATAATTTTATATATAGTTTATATTATTATAAATATATATATATATATCAACCAATTCAACGCTCCTTCTGAGTCACCGGGGACCCGTGGAGAGTGGCGCGTATGTCGGCGGAGCACACCGGCGTTAATGTCCTTAGAAAATCCGTATAGTTGAACGCGCTCTCAGAAAGGAAGGACACTGTGTCGAAAAATCCCGCTGTTTATTCACAACGCGTTTCGTCTGACAACAGGCTTGATCACGTGAAATGAAAGACCAATGTCGGCACTCTTAATGGAAAAAGTAATAAACATAGAAGAGGTACAATAGTGTCCAAGTTTGGCAGACATCTTGTGAAAGTGAAAAAATGCCACATACTAAAGTTATTACTAGATATAAGCGCGTCGGCATTTCAAATGTGTGGCTGTCATCTATATATATAGATATTCCAAAGGTCCGCAAAGTAAAGCGCTCTCTCGGAAGTTGTAGAAAAGCAGTTTTATTTTTCCTCAATGTAACGCGTTTCAAAAGATAAACTTTCTTGATCACACACTGAGCGTTGTGGCAAGGTGCAATACATACTCTTGGTACTAGGCATAGAAAGTGGACTTACAATGAAGGTCAACATTCACTGAATCACAACTGTGAGCGACCATATTGGAACATCATTATAATACATACCGCAAAGTTAATACACTGTTGCCTGGTTGTAAAAGGTTGCATAGCTCGCAAATACATTATTGAAATACATAATGTAATTCAATTTGCACTTTCCGAAGGAAAGAAAAGGAAAAAACAATATAATGTCTTGTACATTATTAATATACATAATGTCAGTGTCATTAGATGTTCCAAAGGAGAGGAGGAAAGACGAAAGTAAAAGGATCACTTCCTGATGTCCTATTGTGCCAACTGTAAATACTTATTCAAATACAGTTCTTTATGGATTAGCGTGTCCCCAAACAGGACCCTAGCCTTGTGTTAGTGTTCCTTATCACTGTCGGTGCTTAGGCTAAGATCCGAGTGCTCGTGCTTTCTATATACAGTGCAAAGGAGTCTTAATGCCCGCTTCATGACCACTGGTAACGCTGATACTACCATGCGTTCTCCCCTACTAGCGCCAAGTGGCGAGTGCTCTTATTAAAAGCGAGTGCTCATATTGCGAGCAAGGTCAGGGAAATAATTAGTGTGTCTTACGCAATACTAGCGCCAAGTGGCAAATATATATATATATATATATATATATATATATATATATATATATATATATATCACCAAATCCATTGCCACGCAGGGAGCCCAACCCTGGCAGGGCGGTCAGTGCTTCTGGTGGCAATGGAGTTGGTGATGTTTATGTTGATGCCTGACCTGCTTGCCCCTTGAGAAATGACTCTCGAAGTGTGGAAAGTAAGGGAGCAGAAGGAATATTTTCCAAGACTGCAGGTTTTTGTTGCTTTCAAGAGAAAGTGGATATGTTAAAAACGGACTGTGCAGAGAGGGACACTTTATTTTTCGTGCAAAGGAAAAGACCAATTATGTGAAAAGCGTGCAGAATATTCAATCAAGGACTTTGTTTAAAACAGTATTCTGCATGCATGGAAAGTCGTGAACGTTTTCCTCTGCGCTTTCTGCAATAGAATACGGCCTGCGTGTTTAAAAGGAAAACCACGTGGGCAATTCAAATGACAGAGAGACTGCCTCCCGTGATCAAGGCTCTGGTGAGCAGAAACGTTGGGAACAGTGAGCCTCTTTGCCTCCGTGTCGTTCCATGAATTAAACGAATTTGAGAGCAACATTACCAGAGTCAGTGCGCTTCTTTCAAAGGTAAAGGAGGAATGTTGGTATATATATATATATATATATATATATATATATAAAAATAGATATCATTTTTTTCCCCTGTATCTCTGAAAAGTTTCAGGGGGATCAGTCAATCGGGTAAGAAAAAAAGGGGACCCAAAACCAAATTTCCCCATGCGTTCTCCATAGACTTGGCAAAACCGCAAAAACTGCTGATCTTGGTCGAGAAAATGTGTTTGTTTGATTTGGTGTAAATCCATTCAGTTGTTTGTGAGTATCTGAGGTTCAACAATATTTTTATATCTGATAAAGGGGTGTGGGACCCCCTGAACAGGCCTAGGGGGTGAGGGTGTTTCTACCCTGCCCCCTTTTCTTTTTTAAATGTTTTTCTTGTGACTCAGTTCAACCGAGTCACAAGTTGGCTGCCAACACTTCCTTGTTTGAAGTGTTAGCAGCCAATCAGATCTCAGGCACGAGATTGGGAGGGTTCGCGGATCCTTTGCGTTCCTAGATATACAACTGGGAATTTCTTTAAATTTCTCAGCAACCACTGAACGGATTTTAAACCATTTAACAAAAAGAGTGCTTTCTGAACCAAGAGCTACCTTTCTGCCACATTTGGTGTAATTCCGTTCAGCACTTCGGGCTGTAGCCGTGTCTAAAGATACCTATGGGAATTAACATGGAGAAAAAGCGTTTTGGGACCCCCCTTTTTTCTCAGCCCCCGCTTGACGGATCACCCTGAAATTTTCAAGACAGCACCTGAAGTGATTGCTCCGATAGTTTTGAACAGTTTTGAACAGTTCATGAAGATTCGTCAAACTGTGCCAAAGTTATTGGCAAATCAAAAAACGATCTTCCTATGGAAGCTAGGTCCTAATGGCGACCGCCAGTAGGTAATATGCACAATGAATAATGCACACACATAATTTACATTTATTAATGACTGAACACATTCATATTATCTAAAAATATATTATATTGATATATATACTTACATTGGGAATAATGAACATGCATACTTAATAACCGGCGTAAAATATACATATTTTTATGAATACAAAAAAAAAATACATAATATATTATATACTATAGTGTGAACGTCTGTCTACCCACAATTGTACTGTAACATCAGAAAGTCAGACGAGTAGTCTGTCTTTAATGTCTATTTGAGCACTTGGCACTTTAAATATGGGGTGGAAATGACGAAAGAAACATGTGATCAAGGCCCTGCGAGGCCGAAACGCGTCATGGCAGCACAGCAAAAATAAATATCAAGCACAAAGAAAAAGAGGAGTCCGTTTCCATCTTTTGGGCGTAATACCAGAGACAAAGAAGGAGAAAACTTACGATTTATTCCGAGACGGCTTCCTCGGAGCTAACGGACCCCCTCTCAGTTTGGGCAGAGCGGCAGGAAGCTGATCCGGTCTTGAACCGGAACCAAAAGAAATCTCCAGGAAGAGAGAGCCGCAAGAGCCCCCAGACGAAGGAAACTTCTGACCCATCGTGATAAAGCATTGGAAAATCGGTGTCGGAGGACGCGATCTTCACAAGCCAAGCACAAAGGTACGAAGTCAATAAACTGTCTGGTGAGAGGTGTGCATACGGGGAAACTGCAAAGTGTAGCGGAACTCTCCACATAATAGTAACAAAAGTGCAATGGCTGCTGAGATACTACGCGGTAGGGAGGAGGCGGCAGAGGAAATGTTTATTGAAAGTGACAGTGCGCAATTACATGCACAAGAAAACAGGGGAAGTAACAAGGAAACCCCGTCAAATACTCGTGAGCTGTATAAAAAACTGGAAAAGCTGATGAAGTCCGAACAAGCAAAATGGTGGGAACATAAGTCCCCTCTCGAAATACCTTGAAGTGGGCCGTATCCCAAGAGGACTTCGAATCATGCTGGCCCCAAGCTATGAAAGCCCAAACCCGGAGATGCTGCGTGAATGGGCCATAAGCAATCTGGAGTCATCTCGCCGGCTGGTGGAGATTCTGGTAAAATACGCTGATATAGACAGGATCGAATTACAAAAAAAGATCGACGTGCTAAACCAACAAATAGAGGAAATGGAAGGGAGTGAGACAACGTCCAAAAACAGGGAGGAAATGAGGCTTCGTATAAAAAAAGAGGAAGACATTATAAAGAGGCGAAAAACATTTAAGTTCAAACGAGACAAAGATGATTACGATCAAGGACAGATCTTCACTTTCGCTCGGAAGTATGAGACAGTGAGAGCCACACACAAGGGTCGGAAAGCTACAAACACTGGAGCAATAGCTGGCCCTAGTCGAGAAGAGCAATCAACATTATCGGATTTGAGTTCGTCTGTCGACACTGAGTCTGAGGCAGAATTGCAAATGGCACAACTAAGAGACACATTGGCAAAAAAGAATAAAGTGTCTCTGGAGGAAGAGCTTGGTTTTTTACAAGAACAAAGGCGCCAGACTCTGCGCCCGAGAAAAACGCAATCAGCACAAAACAAAGGAGAAATGCAAAACGCCATGAAAGAAGGCGAAGAAGGCGCCAGAATGCGAGGGGACAGGAGACCGATAAACAAAAATTGGCGGCGCAAGTAACAAATTTTACAACAAACGCCAATACCATCATAAACTTGTCACCGATAGTCCTGGACCAAGCGGAAAAACAACTGTTGGCGCTAGGACTTTCATATTGCCCGGAGCATAATTTCGATTATCCCCAAACCAGAGTTGACATTTATAAATATATACGCAAATTGAAATTGCGGAAATTCCATCTTCTTAAACAAAACAAACAAGTGGAAAATGTCTCATTGAATTTAGCGCCTGATAATGTCACCAAACTTACAGCCTCAGACGTAACCTTATTGCAGAATCTACAAGCACTGGAGCAGAATGTGGATAATCAAGATCAGGTGGAGTCGACACAGGCCACCATGGACAGACAACAAATAAACATTATGGCCACAATGGATTCAGGATTCAAATTAAAATCAACTTTTACACCCATTATGCCCAGGGACAACATCGATATTTTCAATGAACTAATCACAAAAGAAATTAAGACGTTATATGGCAAAATCCAAACAAACAAGAAAAAGTTCAATATACAGCAACATAAATATAAACAATTGGTTGAGAAACTACAGAAAGATGACAAAGTAGTTATTCGAAATTCAGATAAAGGGGGCAATATTGTGTTGTGGCCCAAACATCAATATCTAGAGGAAGCCATGAGACAACTGGGGAACAGGAGCTGTTATAAACTGGCAAATAAACAAACAATGATAACAGCACAGAATGAATTGTTCTCAAAGCTTTTGGCATGGAAAAGTATGGGTATGATTAATCAGGAGGAATATAAATTTCTAAAAAAAGACCATCCCATTACACCGGTTATATATTTCATACCAAAAATACACAAAGATAAACACAAACCCCCAGGTAGACCAATAATATCGGCTAAACAGAGCCTTCTGGAGAACATTTCGGTGTATATTGATTATTTCTTGCAAAATCTAGTAAAAACGTTACCATCCTACGTACAGGACACGACAGACTTCCTAAGACAAATCCATGAGGTCCAATGGTGTGAGGACTATCTTTTACTAACATTGGATGTATCAGACCTATATACGTCGATTAATCACAGTGATGGTCTAAGGGCACTTGAACATTTTTTGAGTACTAGGCCAATAGAATTGTATATGCATAACAAAATGATTGTTGATTTAACCAAATTTTGCCTAGAAAACAACTATTTTTTATTCCTACAACAGGTGTACCACCAAACCAGAGGCGTGGCTATGGGGGCAAGCTTTTCCCCTAGCTACGCCTGTTTGCACATGGGATGGTGGGAGGAACGAGTTGTAGCTACCACCCATAGAGATGTATTAGCCAACCATGTTATCAAATGGATACGCTACATTGATGACTTATTCATTATATGGCGGGGTGATAGACAAAGTGCAGAAGAGTTTATTCAGAAATTGAATAACAATAACATAAATTTACATCTGACTCACAACATCAGCAAAAATGCAGTTTGTTTTCTAGATGTGGAGGTATACACAAATGAGGGCAGGTTAAATACGAAATTACACCGAAAACCAACAGCGGGCAATACAATACTACACTCAAGTAGTTTCCACCCAAAACACACGATCAGCAGCATTCCATATGGGGAAATGCTGCGGATACGTAGAATCTGCAACAATGAGCATGATCTAATAGAGGCCCAAGAAGAATGTAAGTTGAGGTTTTTAGCTAGAGGATATACCTGTACCACAGTTAATAAAGCTATGTCTCGTACTAGAACAATAAATAGGGAGGACCTGCTTTTTAAACCTTCCAACAGTAAAATAAAACAGATACAAAATGCAGGGCATGATACAGGTAATCCCAGATTGATCATGACTTATAACAAACAAAAGGACAGCCTCGCCAGGATCATCAAAAAGAATTGGCAGTTGGTCCGCAGCGATCCCATACTAGGAGATACAGTATCCCAATCTCCAGTGATCACCTATAGAAAAGCCCCTAGCACGAGTGACTTTCTAGTAAGCAGTAGTCCCGAAGTTAAAACTAGTACCGGTTGGCTAACTGGTGGCAAGGGATTTGTGAGATGCACAACATGCAGAGCATGCAAGTTCGGCACCAGCAAAACATCATTTAAAACACCCTTTAAGGACAGACCGGTGCTGATTGATAAACATCTCACTTGCAAAACCGAATTTGCAATCTACGTGCTGGAGTGCTCTTGTGGGCTGCGATATGTGGGCAGCACAAAACTGCCGGCCCACAAGAGAATTCTCCAGCACTTACGTGCCATAACAAATCTAGATACTACTTACCCAGTGGCCCGTCACTTCAGTGAGGTCCATGATAAGAATCTGGACCACTTGAAGTACTATGTGATTGATTGCATCCCAGCACAAAGACGTGGGGGTAATAGGGAGGCCAGTTTGAGAAGACTAGAAACCAAGTATATCCTAGAATTAGACAGTAAGAGCCCTCAAGGATTAAATACGACTGAGGACTTACATACTTGGTTATGAGGTCTACACAATGCTCACACACTTTCAAATCTAGATTCAAACCATTGGGGTTTTATATAATTTTTAGGCCGCTACATCACGAATACCGCATAACACAAGTTCTCTTTTTTTACCCTTTTTCAATTTTATCTTCACTTTTTAGCACTAGACACTTTTTTTTTTATATGAATCAAAATCAGTGGATAGTACAATTTTGCACACAGGGGCACATAGCACTTTATGGTCAAACAGTACATTCTAGAGGACAAATGCCCATGGGGGCAATAGTGTCCGGGATATGAGCAGCAGTTGCACAGGAGGTTGTTTTTAAATGGTTTTTACATATTTATACAATTTGTTGGGAAAATTTTAGAGAGCAATTTTTTACGAGTAATGATCAGTGGTTTTTAACATTCAATTTTAAGGCCGCAATTGGTGTACTCGTATTTAAGTGTTTTTGTAAATATTACCTAATTGTTATGTATTAGATTTTATCCATCAATGCTGCTATTTAAAATGTATTTATACAGATAAAATTGCGTAATTTGCACATGGTGGTAGATAATGTACAACCGTAAAACAACCGTTGTGAACGTCTGTCTACCCACAATTGTACTGTAACATCAGAAAGTCAGACGAGTAGTCTGTCTTTAATGTCTATTTGAGCACTTGGCACTTTAAATATGGGGTGGAAATGACGAAAGAAACATGTGATCAAGGCCCTGCGAGGCCGAAACGCGTCATGGCAGCACAGCAAAAATAAATATCAAGCACAAAGAAAAAGAGGAGTCCGTTTCCATCTTTTGGGCGTAATACCAGAGACAAAGAAGGAGAAAACTTACGATATATATATATATATATATATATATTTTTTTTTTTTTTTTTTTGTAAAACAAACGCTCTGCAGCGAAGAAGCACTCCACAGCAGGTAGGTAATTACCATACATTTTATTGCGTGTCTGAAGGTGGCAATTCATCCATTTTATCATTCCTCTTTGCCAACGCGTTTCAGAGCTGTCTGCTCCTTCTTCCTGGGCATAATGGCTGTTGCAGTCTTGATAGGCTAACACAGTCCCATGTATCATGTGTCTTTAAATATTACGGCCTCAGGTGTGCCTGCTTAGTAGCTTGCTGTTTTTTCTAATGCACTATGGGACATGTGGTTTCAATCTGCCAAAACTTTCACCCACAGTGGGTTTTGCAATCTGTCATTATCATTTTAAAAGGTCACAGCGATAATGTGCCAGTTCACTGTGATATTCAAGCACTCCAGTGTGCCCTGGTATGAAATACACACCTCCGTTAGTTTAACGCTCTGCTGCACCGTCTTTTGGCATGGAAAGTTCCTGCTCGACGGCCCCATTCTCCAGCGGCTACTTCCTCATTCATCAGGTGGTGCTCCCTCCACGACCGAAGCCATCGTGATAATTTTGTAAAACAAACGCTCTGCAGCGAAGAAGCACTCCACAGCAGGTAGGTAATTATCATACATTTTATTGCGTGTCTGAAGGTGGCAATTCATCCATTTTATCATTCCTCTTTGCCAACGCGTTTCAGAGCTGTCTGCTCCTTCTTCCTGGGCATAATGGCTGTTGCAGTCTTGATAGGCTAACACAGTCCCATGTATCATGTGTCTTTAAATATTACGGCCTCAGGTGTGCCTGCTTAGTAGCTTGCTGTTTTTCTAATGCACTATGGGACATGTGGTTTCAATCTGCCAAAACTTTCACCCACAGTGGGTTTTGCAATCTTTCATTATCATTTTAAAAGGTCACAGCGATAATGTGCCAGTTCACTGTGATATTCAAGCACTCCAGTGTGCCCTGGTATGAAATACACACCTCCGTTAGTTTAACGCTCTGCTGCACCGTCTTTTGGCATGGAAAGTTCCTGCTCGACGGCCCCATTCTCCAGCGGCTACTTCCTCATTCATCAGGTGGTGCTCCCTCCACGACCGAAGCCGTCGTGATAATTTTGTAAAACAAACGCTCTGCAGCGAAGAAGCACTCCACAGCAGGTAGGTAATTACCATACATTTTATTGCGTGTCTGAAGGTGGCAATTCATCCATTTTATCATTCCTCTTTGCCAACGCGTTTCAGAGCTGTCTGCTCCTTCTTCCTGGGCATAATGGCTGTTGCAGTCTTGATAGGCTAACACAGTCCCATGTATCATGTGTCTTTAAATATTACGGCCTCAGGTGTGCCTGCTTAGTAGCTTGCTGTTTTTCTAATGCACTATGGGACATGTGAACTGGCACATTATCGCTGTGACCTTTTAAAATGATAATGACAGATTGCAAAACCCACTGTGGGTGAAAGTTTTGGCAGATTGAAACCACATGTCCCATAGTGCATTAGAAAAAACAGCAAGCTACTAAGCAGGCACACCAGAGGCCGTAATATTTAAAGACACATGATACATGGGACTGTGTTAGCCTATCAAGACTGCAACAGCCATTATGCCCAGGAAGAAGGAGCAGACAGCTCTGAAACGCGTTGGCAAAGAGGAATGATAAAATGGATGAATTGCCACCTTCAGACACGCAATAAAATGTATGGTAATTACCTACCTGCTGTGGAGTGCTTCTTCGCTGCAGAGCGTTTGTTTTACAAAATTATCACGACGGCTTCGGTCGTGGAGGGAGCACCACCTGATGAATGAGGAAGTAGCCGCTGGAGAATGGGGCCGTCGAGCAGGAACTTTCCATGCCAAAAGACGGTGCAGCAGAGCGTTAAACTAACGGAGGTGTGTATTTCATACCAGGGCACACTGGAGTGCTTGAATATCACAGTGAACTGGCACATTATCGCTGTGACCTTTTAAAATGATAATGACAGATTGCAAAACCCACTGTGGGTGAAAGTTTTGGCAGATTGAAACCACATGTCCCATAGTGCATTAGAAAAAACAGCAAGCTACTAAGCAGGCACACCTGAGGCCGTAATATTTAAAGACACATGATACATGGGACTGTGTTAGCCTATCAAGACTGCAACAGCCATTATGCCCAGGAAGAAGGAGCAGACAGCTCTGAAACGCGTTGGCAAAGAGGAATGATAAAATGGATGAATTGCCACCTTCAGACACGCAATAAAATGTTTGGTAATTACCTACCTGCTGCGGAGTGCTTCTTCGCTGCAGAGCGTTTGTTTTACATATATATATATATATATATATATATATATATATATATATATATTGTTGCAAAAAAAGAAGCAGAGAACTCTGGATAGTTCCCAAGTTTAGGTGGAAGGCAGCTTCTGTATAGAGCACCCTCAACACCAGCGACACTCTAGATCTGCTCACCACAAATGTCTGGTTTTCTATCACAGTCTTTAAGCATAGGATTAGCACAGTGCCAATCATGTGGAGATAGAAAGGGACAAAGTCTTTTTCCATTTCTACAGCAAAGTCTTTAAGCATAAGACTAGTATGGTGCTGTCCATGCCGAGCTGTAAAATGACAAAAGCCATTTACCACTCCAGGCACAGTATTACAGCTTTGAATTGGTAAAATACCAACCAAGCCACCCTGAAATTAATAAAAGCAACCCCTGACACGTGTTTCGCTCTCATTAGAGCTCTTCAGAGAGGTAAACCTTTGTCCAGACACAAGGGAGCACCCAGTATAAGTCAAAACAATACCCTTTCCGGCATAGAGTGATGAATAAATAATGCAAAAAAGAAGCAGAGAACTCTGAGTAGTTCTCAAGTTTAGTTGGAAAGCAGCTCCTGTATAGAGCACTCTCAACACCAGCGACACTCTAGATCAGCTCGCCTCAAATGTCTGCTTTCTATCAAAGTCTTTAGGCATAGGATTAGCACAGTGCCATCCGTGCCGAGATAGAAAGGGACAAAGTCTTTTGCCATTTCTACAGCAAAGTATTTATTGGGAACTCTACATAAGTATCCGGCGGGAGGATCAATTATATACAGTGATGAATTATCAAAAACTGTTTTCAAATTTGGACATTAATGGTAATATTATGAGCTTGACTCCACATGGGTTTTCAATGAATTATTTACACCTTTGAGCACATCTTTTTTTCACCTAAATTAGTAAAAAAATCTCCTTTTTTTATTGCTGAAACTACATCTCCCATAACGCCTAGCTCTGCTAAACAGGAAATGATGCAATGTATCAGAATGTAGATTTTGGCTGAAATTCATATGCGGGTGTTACCGTGAACAAGGTCTCCGTGAGACCGAAACGCATTGGTTTCTGTTGTTTTCTCGGCGAAATGTATTTTGTTTGACCGAAAGTAAAAAGAAATCTTGAACCTTCCCAGGAGTGCGAACCAATTCTTGTCCTGTCGGAGAGGAGTGTTGAATATATATATATATATATATATATATATATATATATATATATATATATATATATATATATATATATATATATATATATATATATATATATATATATATATTACATATACATACATATATGATAGATAGATAGATAGATAGATAGATAGATAACAAAAACTTAACTTACCTTTGATCATGCTGCTTGAGAAAAGCTAATGATATTAGAATTTTTAGAAAACAAAAATATTATTATTCAAACCCCACAACCTCGATGCCTAGCAGGCCGAGCAGGTCCTGCTCACGATCAAGGATGTCCACCGAGCACTCTGTCAGTTGCTCCTAGTTGCGCAGGACACCAGTGTTGCAGTGCATACAGCACCACACTCACCCTCAGAGCACCCTATGCTCCTGCAGGGCATAACCCTTCCCAGGCCTGCCGACTGCTGACATGTAGGGAGATGAGTGTGGCCACCTCTGCCTTGCCGAAGATAGGCCAGGGCTGCACCCCTGCCCGTCTGTGTTGCCCACCGAGGTGATGGTGGCGCTGCCTGCTTCTGCCATCATGGGCGGGGCTCAAGGGATGGTCACAGGACGGAGTCCGGATGGACGGATGGACGGAAGTCGGACTGGTATGCGAAAGGAAATAGGAGGAGGGAGAATAGGTCAGAAAAGGAAAATAAAAAACAAAGTATGAAAAAAGACACAAAAAACACAGACCCAGACGGGCACGTTTTTCATATTATCTGGGCATGCCCCACAACTCAACAATATTGGTCTGGAGTAACCGGAGTGATGTCCGAGGTAGTGAGTGGGCAGATGCGACTCGATCTCAGGTGGCATTTGCTCGGAGTCTCGGGGGAGGACAGATGGCCCACACACACTAAAACCTTGCTCTTACTGGCAGCTGTGATTGCCAAAAGAAATATAGCAAGATTATGGGGGGCGACAAACGCACCAAGGCTGACCGACTGGGAACAGGAGCTGGACTGGTGCTGTCTGGCAGAGAAAACAATATATGAAAGCAGGGGTTGCCCCAAGAAATGGGAAAAAATCTGGAGCTTATGGGAGGCTTATCGGACTTGAGATGAAGGAGGGCGGGAGGGAGGGAGGGTTTGATTGGGGTGGTGGGACGCCGGGAGGGTCTACGTAATGTACCCATGATGTGAAATAACGTGTTGACAACATATATTTACCACTCTAGTATTTGCCCAAAATGGTTTTGCCTATTATCTATTATCTGTACTGATGGATTGCGCTGAAGTTTTAATAAAAAGAAGTTTAAAAAAAAAACACACACCCAAATGTAAATACACACCTGGAAAGTCAGTGATAAAATAAAGTAAAGAAAACTGTGGGATTGGGAATTGGGGTGATCAGAAGAGGTGTAATAGATTGGATAGAATTTGGAAAGTTGGGAAAGCTAGGCAGGAGCAGGCAAAACAAAATGGCCACGCGCTTGCACACCACGTGGTTCCGTTCTGATTTTTCAGTGTGGAACATGCTACCACCGTTAAATCACAGCGCAAGCAGCACATTGTGCATTTTACGCCCATTCACAGAATTTCGCTGCATCTCATAGAGTTCTTTTTGTAACTCTGTGGAATTCTGCGAGTTTCGTCCACCCCTATTGGTAAGAAAGCAGGCACTGGTGCTCCAGGCTCGAGGGACAGGTGGTCTTTGGTTCCCTGGCTGGTGTCCCGTCACCCAGCTGGGAGATTGGCAGGCCTTGGTCTCCAGTCCTGGTCACAGGCAGAAGTCTTGCAGAACTTAGCTTCATCACACAGCCTGACTGGCTGCTTGACAGTTGACAATTTTGGGGACCTCAAGCTTCTTTTCTCATAGTCCATTTCCAGACACCGAATGTGATTTAGGGTCTGAGTCTTAGAAGTTTATGTGGGGGTCTACGTGCTTTTGAAGTACCCACTTCTCTGCCCTGCCCTTCCTCCAGAAAGCAGTCTGTCACACAGGTGCGACTCAAAATCTGATTGTGCCACAAAGCAGGCCATGGGAATGACTAGAGACTCACACCTGATTGTCAGACACAGTGATATGTGTATTAAAAGGTTACCCCAGGATCTCAGCCCTACTCTTTGTAAGTCCCTCATCAGCACCAACACGTTCCTGCGATGTTCCCAGGCCCCTTTCCAGTGACCTCTCTCTGAATGAAAGAGCACCCTTTGAACTATACTGAAGAGCCTGGCTCTCCCTTCTTCCAGTGTGTCCTGCCCAGCCCACAGGAATGCAGCAATCTCCTCCAGTCAGCCATGGATCTCCCAAAATAGAACAATACACCCAACACATGCATATGCATATAACACACACGCACTGCGTAGCACTACATTTTCCATGTATTGTACCATTCACAGGCACACATACACCAAGCACATGTACATAACACACAAGCACTGCATAGCACTACATCTTCCATGTACTGTACCATTTACAGGCGAGAAACGGCATTAACAATACCATCAGAACCACGCATGTCGTTACCACACAAGCCTTACCACCCTTGCCTTTACCACGCATGCCTTTACAGCAATTTTCATTGCAAAGGCAGTAAAGGCATATGCTTGATCAAGGCAGTCAGCGCTCCAGAGTGAATGTGCAGGGGGTGGGAGGTGTTGGAGACTTGGAGGGACTTCCTCCTGCCCGGATGAGAATGGAAGGAACAGGAAGGATTGGTACACAGCTTGGTGATTCGTTTTCTGAATTTAGGGCTAGGATCGGGGTACTTTTCAGGACTGGGGGCTGGGTTTTAAGGCTCAGGGGTCGGGGTAGCTTTTAGGGCTGGGAGACGGTTTCAGGGCTCAGGGCGGGGGGCGGGGGGCTGTAGTGTTTTTAGGGCCGGGGTCGTTTTCAGGGCTGCTGGGGGCTGGGGTGTAACTCTTACTTCACAAATTTCTTTAGCAATCATGCCTTTACAACAAAAATTTTTATAACGGCATGCTTGGGAATGGCATGCGTAGTAAAGGCACGGTCATGGTAAAGACTGCGTTGTTAAGGCATGCGATGTAATTGCATGTGTGGTTCTGTCATAGAACCTTCACAGGCAACCATAAAGCAAGCACAGGCATATAATGCACACAGACTGCACACCTCTACATCACACCACTACATCTTCCATGCATTGTACCATTCACAGGCACACATATACCCAGCACACGCAGATAACACACACAAACTGCACAGGACTACATGCTAACCTGATGTAGGCCAAGGGTGAGTTAAGCACACAGCAGCTGAACTTTACATGAGTGAGCCTGTAGGCCTCACTCCAGTGACACAAGTAAAAAGGCCAGTTCACTTCTACTGATCATTACACAGTATGCTCCCACTACTTTGACTCTGTTCCAATGAGAACAATCCAGTCTGAACTGCCAGGCCAGGTCCAACCTGATCCAGAAACACAAGCAACCCAGAACCGGGTTTGCCTTTATTATGGGCTCATTAGCCAGGTCTAGCTTAATTCCAGTGGAATGGTGAGCACGGCACCCACGTCTGGACATATCGTCACACTTAGGGCATCAAAAAATAAAATGATGGATGGAATGCTTGAATTAATCTCAGCCACTGGCAATTGCTCAGGTTACATTCCAATCCATCATTTTTCACCCACCATTCCACCTTAGTTTGGACCCAGCTGTATGCAAATTGGCGATGACCCTGCTCTACTGGAAAAAGTCCAGCCTAAACTGCCAGGTTAGGTCCTCCCTGAATCACAACACGAGCAACCCAGGACCGGTTTCTCCCTTATTATGGACTCATCAGTCAGGTATAGCTTGAGTGCGGTGGCATGGTGCGCATGGGACCGATGTCTGGACATACCTGTCACAATGGATTGGGATGCAGCCCGAGAGATTGCCAGTGCCTGAGATTAATTTAAGCATTCCATCCATCAACTTGTTGTTGTTGCAGTTAACACCTTGCAAATGCAGTAGCCTTTCACCACTATGAGGGTAGCACTTTGGGTGCCCCTCTCAGTCCAAAAGACCGCAATCCTTGAGACAGGACTATGTCATGGCACACTCGAATGATCCATGTTCACCCATAACAACAAAAATCAGCACCAGGGATCCAAACTTCATTGCAGTTGAGGGCACTCACTCAGGGGTACACATCCATCACCAACAACTTGCATTTATTTTTCATTTAAGGTTTGTTTGTTTTATATATGGAGTTGCCTGAAGTTGAAACACAACAAGACAATAACTGAATATTTTGTTCTTTTTTATCCGTGTTTTTGCCCTTGACACCAGGCCACTAAGGATCATAGTTTCCATACTTTTTTAAGCACTTCATCTGCTTCATGTAAATGAAGTCTGCATGGAAATGCGCCAAATAAACAAAGACGCACCTTCAGACCATCTTCAGCTACAAGTACTTGATGAGGCATTTACAGTCTCTGGGAATACCGCAATGACCCCCCCAAGGGGGTGCGCACCAGAGTTTGAAGACCTCTAGTCTACAGCTTGAGATGCATGGACTACATCATACACACATACACAAATACCACTTCACTAACTCCAGACCAAGCAAAGGGAAGATTTCAAGACCATCTGCCTTGTGTACAAGGCCCTCTATCTTGAGTATCACAGGACTCCACCAATCAGGTAGTGGGCAGCATCCGGCCAAACACTTTTGGTTGGCTATCCAAGATACACTCTACTGCCAAGATAAAATATCTTTAGGATAGATTGCTGCATGTCCATTACTTGTAACTTTCTTCCTCAAAGCAGATTCTGTGAAAGACTGTAAAGCCTGACATTTCACCTGTTCCAGAAGACATATGTAGCGTATCTTAGGGCACATGCTCCTAAGTCTCAGACCAATTACTTGTACCATCTGACTCTATGGCTCTAATGATCACCCCATAGTGCTTCTTGCAGGTGCTATGGCGTGACCGCCAGGCAAGGATAGATGGATGGAATGTCTGATTGGGCTCCTAGCAAAGGCAACTCACCCCTTCATTCTTGAATACCTGTAAATTGGGTAATGTTTGGATTACTTCCCAGTAATCTTTAGTACTCCAATCACATTGCGAGTTTAGTCTCATACAACCTAATTTAACTCCATCTACCAAGCTTTCTTCAGTCTCCATTGTACCAGCCTAGGTCATGCACCTACAAAATATTCTCCCTCTAAAACAGTGGTACTCAAAGTACGGCCTGCAGCCCGCTAGGGACCCAGCAGACCTCTCCTTGCGGCCCGCAGACATTCCTCTGGGTAAGAGCAGCAGAGAAATAAAGCTGCCCGTGTTCCATTTTTTTCCTGTCATTTTTGATAACCAAGCAACTTCGTTTTCTGGTTCTGGGCTTTTTTTCTATAGTCAGTTCAGCTTATTTTATGATCAGGACAGCCTTGCTAAAAGAACAGGCTGAAATTACTGAACAAACAAAACCCAGAATCAGATAATAAGAATAAGGAAAATAATGTTACACAGATACATTTGTTTGTGCTCTTTTGAATTTATTTCTACAGCTTGCTCAGATTGTACTGTCAGGTAGGCAGCCTTGCTCATAGGTGAATGCTTAAGTGATTGGTCTGTGGAAGTATATAGAAAAACTATGAAAAATGTGAAAATAGGTATAATGGGCAGAGTTAGTGAGTGGGGGAATGCGTCAGCAGATACGGAAAATTAATAAAAAATATTCTGTAAATACTTAGTTGGTCTTTAACCTACAGGATACTGCAAATAAATGTGATGCACATACTTTAAATGAAAAAGTATTGCAAGTTTAACTAATATAAGAAGGAAATCACAGTTTGATCACTGCCATAGTTGTCAAGTATCCCAGATCCAGGAATAATTTACTGCTCCAGTCCAGGGTTTTCTATGATTCCATACACACCAATAAACCCAGTTTAGGTGGGCGCTCCCAATTTTTTAAGCACAAGAGAGCTTTTTTTTAAGCTTTCTCCGTGTCATATTGGCTCTGCTTCATGAAAGTCAATGGGGTAAATAAATTGCCCTGATTTGGTTTTCAAAATCCCCCTCATGAAAATGTTTTCATGCATGTAATTCATGGCTTGGTAGACCTATTTTCTAATGGAATACACTAGGCTACAAGTCCCAGGATTCAAAGAAAAAAACCTGGACTGGGGTAGCACATCATTTATGAACCTAGGAAATTTTGCAGGGCTGCACTATAGACCTCAGATGCCCATGAGTGCACCTGGAGTGTCACTGACTTGAATCCTGGTTGCATACATACCAACATTTTAGAAGAGGAAAGAGGGAGATTCTAAACAATAATCAGGAGAATGTATATTCCCTATCGAATTCTATTGCCGAACAGGCCATTTCAAGCGAGAGACAGCCAAAATAAAATCATTTTTGGCTTCAAACATCAGGAGTCTTCCACCTGAATCAGGTCTATTGGCATGTATGTGGCTGTTGCACTGGGCAAATATGTTATGTAGTTATAGTACTACTGGGTCCCATCACGTGACAATATGCACTATGAATATGCAAATCATTTGTCTAAAATAAATTACACACTGTATAAAATAGGCTACAAAATGTTTAAAATGTGTAAGATACACACAGTATAATATTGACTGCTGCAAAATCATACATGCCAATTGATCCGATCAAGGTGGGATGCTCCAGATCTTTTAAGCCAAAAATGGCTTTATATTAAGGGTTTCCCACCTAAAATTGCCTCGGTTTCAACATAAACCAATGGGGAAAATACATTCCCCAGTTTTCTTTCTAAATCTCCCATTTTCCAGTTTTGAAAAGGTGTGTTTTTTTTACTGTCCCGATAATTCCACATTCCTCCCTGTCTCCCTGGTATGTCCCAGCATCGATGCGGCCATTAAGCACATCCCAGACTTTACTAGGTGGCCCCTGAGAAAATGTTTATAAGTACTGATGCTCTAAAACCTCCTCCTGGAGAAATTTTAAAGTATATGATCCATTACTAATGAAGTATACTAGGAAGTGAAGGAGGGTTTTAAGTACTGGGAAGAGGAAAGAAGAATCAGAGTAATAAGGATTACTGATAATTAATCCAAACGTTACCCATCATCTCCTTACTTGTCCGATAGCTTGCATAGTGATCAACAAATCCCTACTCCACAAACTCCAGACCATCCAGAACACCGTCGCCAGACTCGTCCTCGGCATCCCACGACAAGACCACATCACCCAGCACCTACGAGACCTCCATTGGCTCCCCGTCGAAAAGAGAGTGACCTTTAAGGAAAAGCCTACTCCTACATCGCGGCCAAGACCTGAAACGAACTCCCCTCAGCTTCAGAAGATCCCCCACTCTGCAAGCTTTCAGGAAGAGTCTCAAGACCTGGCTCTTTGGGTGATACAGAGCTGCACGAAACCGCCCCACCCCCTTTTGTTCCGTGTGGGGATCAGGGGTGCTGGGAGGGTAAAATGGACCACACGACGTCGTAATACGTGTCACGTATTTTATTTAAGTGTTTCTTATCTCTCCTTTATGGGTAGGGGCCGGAAAACAGTCACAGTTCTGGGCGAGGGGCAACAAAAAAAAACACAAATGGTGCAGGGGATAACTCCTCCCCTTGGTCAGTGCTCCGGGTCGTCAGGGTTGGGTCTGGGTCTTCTGATTTTCCTCTCTCTCTGTGGGCGGGAAGGAAACAAACAGAAAAACAGACCGGGGTCAATAATGGTCCTGTGAGCTAAGTATTACATGTGCTACCGTCACCAGGGCTTCTGTAGTGGGGTAAAGGGGTGTGAGGGATACTCTAGGCGGCTCGCACCCGGGTGTTCATCTCCCCGTACCTCCCCACCACCCCCACCAAAAACGCTCCCTTAAGCGGTACTCGCCTTGAGCCACGGTCCGTCTCCTGGACCGTGGCGTCGGGACCCAGGGCGTCTTCTCCCTCTTGCAGCCCACCGGTTTGGACACCGTATAAATTGCGCTCCGCTGAGTCGGTCTCCTCCGCTCCTCTCCGTCTCCGTCCTCTTCCCTCTCACTCTTCTCCTCGGGTCTCGCCGTCCACTTCCTTCCGTTTTCGCTGTCCTGCTCCGGCTTCAGCCTCTGCCTCCTTCCGCCGTTCTCTTTATTCTCCTCCCCTTCCGCTTTTGTCAGGTGCTCCTCCCCACCCGCTCCATGAGACGCTAGACCGCTGCTCGCTTCTGGTTGTGCGAGAGGGTCCGAGTCATTCCCTGTCTCCTTCCGGTCCGCCACGTCGCCGACGCTGTCCTCCTTACATTCCCCCAGTGGCTTGAGACCCTCAAGACCTGGCTCTTCGATCAGTAGCAGTACCACCCCCCTCTTCCCCCAGCGCCTTGAGACCCTCGCGGGTATGTAGTGCGCTTTATAAGTGACATGATTGATTGATTGATTGAAGGGCGAGTAGCACGCTTCACAAATACCTGATTGATTGATTGATCGATTAGTGTGGATGTACCCAAGCAAAATCCCATTGTATCTGTCTGATCACAAAACTTCAAGAAAAGAACACACACCGGGGTGCAATTAACAAAACCATTTATTTATGACACCGAAAAAATGAAAGAAACAAGAACATATACTGAAAATAGAAACTCATGATAAATATTAAATCATGAGGAGTCATAAACAGGTTGATTAGAAAGAATATTTGCTCCAAAAACAATTTTCTTACTTGAGAAACATTAAGCCAGTAATGAGAAATGAAAGTTGGATGACATGCCCATGTGGCAGCCTTGCATATATTCATGATAGAACCACCACCCAATTCTGCCTATGAGGTGGCCATGTCCCTGGCAGAGGTGGTGCAGTATCTGGAAAATCCTTGCCATCATCCTTGTAAGCTAAAGCAATAACAGACTTTATCCATTTTCCAAGAGTAGCCTTAAACGATTTACATCCTTTCCTAGCAGAAGCAAATGTATAAATAGGCTATCTGATCACCTAAAGAGATATGTTCTCTGGCAAAAAATCCTATGAACTCTCACAGCATCTACAAGAAGAATAGAGTTGTCAAAGGAGGAACACTCGACAAAGAAGGAAGGGTGATATCCTGTTCCTAATGAAAAGATGAATTTTCAAATGGGAAAAAATAGAACCCAATGATAACACAGCCCTATCCTCAAAAATAGTTACATGAGGATAACAACCCTGCAAACGGTCCAAGTCACCATTCCTTCTCGCTGGGGTAATGGCCACCAAAAACAAAAAATCCAAGTTAGGAATTTTTCTGATAACTCCTCTAAAGGTTAAAAGAGGACTGGAGTCTGCAAAAAGGGCTTACTCTAAAGGAAGATCCCAAGGAGAATAAAAACTTCTTGCTTCTCATCTCAAAAAACAAGGCCCTCCCCAGGGGGATCTGAAAGCCTTGATGGGTGACCACCGGAGTTTTAAAGTTGCAACTGATAAATTCTTATCAAACTGTCTTTCAATATTTGTAACACTTGCTCTGGAGGGCAAGATGCTGAGGATCAATTGTTAATGGTACTCAAGCTGAAGCTGTCCTAATGAAGATGGGCCAGAGAAGCCCACGCCTCCCGGGCAGTCAGTCACTGAGGGTATACTAATAAAATACCGATCCATGCTCAGCAGAAAAAAAATAAAAACACGGACTCATCACTGCTGCCTCAGCAGGGTATAAATAACAGGGTGTGCCCCCAGCCACCCCAGAAAGCATGAGGTAGAAATGGCTGCTCACAAAAAAGGAGGGTTTTGAGCGAGGATAGTTTATAGATGGGTGGTAAGCTGTGCAATGGAGATAGAAGAAATGTTGGTGGAAGGTGATAGATTGGGTTGTATGCGACTAAACACACTATGTAAGTACTGGGGCAAGCAACTAAGTGAATAGAATAGTGAATATGTTATTTGTTATTAATAACTACAAATTTACTACGAAATTAACCACATCTGATGTATTTTGAAGCCGCAGCTCGAGCTCTGGTTGCAGACAGTTGTAGTTGCTGTTAAGAAACGGAAAGGGGGACGAGTTTGACAAGAGAAAGGAGTGAGATGGAATGGGAGGAGATATCAGGGCCTAGTGAAGCCAAGCATAACAGAAACCACCAAAATAAATGAACAACGAAGTAGTGTTTACCTACATTCCACATTAAAGCTCTGTCGGTGCTGCTGTTTGTATGTTTAAGGTAGACTGCGAACAGCATAATGTACACTTCTGCCAGCAAAGGAGCGTGATTCCCTGATCCTGAAAGTGGTTCTGCCCTGGCCTGCAGAAACCCCGATTCGCCCTCCAACCGCGAAAACCATCAAAAACCTCCCTCACTTTACAGCCCGGGTAATGCCCTTCTTTCCGCGGGCACTGGAGGGGCCATGAACACACGGCGCGGCCTTCTGTGCATACCACCGCTTGGAAAAAACAGCCACGTACGTACACACAACTACGCAGACACAAAAACTACACGCGGAATCAACATACATGCACCTACACAACTATACGCGCACAACTACGTAGGTGCAAAACCTACACATGGGAATCAACATACATGCACTTACACAACTACACACACACAACTACGTAGGTGCAAAACCTACACACGGGATCAACATACTTGCATGCACCTATACACACAAGCACAACTATACATACACACAACTACGCAGACACGAAGACCACACACGGAATCAACATACATGAACATACACAACTAGACACACACAACTACGCAGGTACAAAACCTACACACGGTATCAAAACCTGCACCCCTGAATCAACATACATGCACCTATACAAACACGCACAACTATACACACACACACAATTGCGCACATTCACACACACTCGGCAAACGGGAACACAGACACACACTTAAGACACAGTGTAGCCTTCACCGACTGCTCCAATGTGAACTCTCAGGCACAGAGGAGAACGTGCTTCGGTGGCAGCCACTCGCCTGGAGATTGTTGGCGCTACGACCCACGCGTTCAGAACATTAGCAGCAATAAAAGAGTCCCTGATGGATGACTTTCAGAGCCGCTGACGGCGATAAACCCCGAGTCGGAGATACGCAGCCCCAGCCTTCAGCGGCAGAATGAAAGATGGCTTTCTGGAGCACAATGCAGCGCCGCGCACACGCACCGGCAGGGCGGAACCACGGAGAGAAGGAGAGGGGCGCCCCTCAAAATAAATAGAACCTGCTGCCCGCTGGGAGGAAATGCGCAAAGAAACAGTGGCATTTTATTTCACCACAATGTGTGTCATACTGTGCTTCCTGCAGCAGTTTTTCTACATCCGTGGTGCTGTAAATAACAGTTGTTAAAACCAATACAACAGCAGTCGCTGTACGGTGCGCGAAAGGATGAAACACTTAGCCAGTCCCACCGGTTTAAATCAGTAGGTGGCCCACATATTTCAGTGCTCGACGGTTAGTTTGCTTGGTCACTTTAAGTAAATAATACATATGATAGTATTAATGATGAAATCGTTATTGTTGTTCTAATGTTTAAAATAAAAACCCTACTACCATTATTACAGTAATGTCGAAAATATTCTGAATATTATTATTATTTTTAACAATAGCATTAATACTGACAATCATTGCGCAAATTGTTGCTCTTAATTGTCATTATTTAATCAAACGGCCATCCCTTGCTTGCTTTGCTAGGAAGAAAGTGAATATTTACTAAAATGGAAAGAACCTTGAAGAAATTGCAATATATCCTTTTTTTTCTTGTTCATACATTACATTTCTTATATGGGTTTGATACATAGTTGCAATGTCGTGCCGTAAAGGCTACAAAAATATCGAGTACCGCTGCGTACACGCTAAAAAGATCCCATCCCGAATTGTAGGACTCGTGTTTTTCTGACCTCACAGTCTGTGAAAGAAGAACTTGAAAGAAGAACTTGAAGCCGGAGAGAAATGAACCCGTGTGACCTGCTGCCTGGCGCCAGGCATCTCCTCAGACTCGGCGCTCGCGCAGCTGCACGAGCACCGAGGCTCGCTGTCGTAGGTACTCTTACAATAAACTAGCGGTGGGCGACCCAATAAATTAACACGGAGAGCCGAGCAAAGGGTCTGGCTGGCTCTAAGAATCGGTGCACGAGCCGAGCCCTGCAGATGTTTGGTATGTAAAGCGTGCAATAAATATCGTGTGCAAATAGAGTCAAGTCCAAAAATTGTCTTTTTCTTTTTACACGCGCAAGGCTTTCACCTTAGTGCATCACATAATACTGCAGTCAGAGGTATCTTTTTTAAAGTGATAGTTTTTAAACTTACAAACATTCATGCCCCATCCCCGCCCCCAGTGGCGTAGCTAGGGGGGGGCGAGGGGGGCGGACCGCCCCAGGCGGCACGAGTTTTCGGGCGGCAGCCGGCCCCCCTTCCCCCCGCTCTTCTATCACGAGGGCGGCAAACGCAGGGGCCGCCACGGGCAGCCTAAGGCCTAGCTACGCCCCTGCCCGCCCCCCACACACACACAAACACTGCCCTAACGAAAATGTCATTAGTGAACTTGAAGTCAAGTCCCTTGTCAGTGGCACCCTGTATGCCGCCTAAATTCTTATTATGCATGTAATAACATTTTAATTTACTAAATCAAACACAAAGGTAAAATTTGACTAGGACCCGCAATTTGGTCATTGGGAAGACAAAATTGATACCAGGTTTTCTGGTTTCACGTTAAGCAAATCAGCAACTATACAGGAATCTCTCTATCTCCCCTGTTTTACATCAAATGTTAATAATTGTAACAGACAGAGACAGAGGTGGAAGCTCAGCTTAACAGGAAAAAAACTAGACATAGAATAAATCTGGTGACTTTTCACAAGTTTAATCAGTTCCCATTGCCAGCAAAAATGTTGGAGCAGAGTTTGAGAGAGTGGAATGTATTCAACATTGTGGACATCACCTGCAGGATGAAAAGAGATGTAAAGAATCCGTTGAGTAAGCTCATAGACACCCATGGCAAATATAATATAATATAATATAATATAATATAATATAATATATTGTCTGCAGGGCGCTCTTTCCATACACATTCACGCTTTGTGTCATGGGCGAAGAGGAGGACCCTGCAGCCTCTGCGCACAGGGCCACTCCAACTGTTCATTCAGTCCAAGGCCACTGAATATCTGTGAGATATGGGAGACTCCAGGGCCCCTCATCACATTCAGCAGGGGCCACATCATTTTGCTTACCCCACTGCTTTGCGTTATTCAGTGAAAACCCTCGAGACAGCTCAATGTGTGGCCCTGGAGGGCAGGAAGACAATCAGTTACTTGATGGACTAAAAGCAGGCCATGTGTTTAGAGTTGCAGGTGTGTGTGTGTGTGTATATTTGCGACTAGCTCACCCTTTGGATCTATACTTCTGAGGGACGTTATAAAGGTGAACCACCGTCAAGGTCGGACTGGGACAAAGAATAGGCCAGGACACCAATTTAAAAGTAACGCCTATTAGAAAATCAGATAGCTAAAAAAGTGTCTAATATTTGCAAACCAGGACTTTTTTTAACTTGTACAAATGTGCTGTGTTGTTGTATTGCAAGCTACGGACAGGGCCACTGGAATTAGACGATTTTGCGTCTGTACCGTTTTCCACATAATTATGGATTTTCCCCATTTGCCACATAATCCATCATCTGCTGTATAATCTGCAGATTCTAACAAAAAAGTTTTGTTTCTAGCTAAATGGACCAAAAGCTTCTAAAAACACGGGGGCATGTGTTGCTGTGCAGTGGAAGGCCCTTTGCAAAGGTTGACTGGGCCCCCTTTCTGTTGCTGTATTTGGGTGTTAAACTCGTACTCATTAGATGATCCCTTTGGTCAGGCGGTGTTCACCTGTGGACAAATGACAATACTGAAGTAATAATATCAGAAATTGGGCTGCATTATGCTGCATAATTTGCTTTTTCTCGCCATATAATTTAGTCAACCCTGTAGCATACTTTGGTTCCTCCCCTGCCACATAATTACAGTGGCCCTGGGTATGAGTGACAGCATGCATTTGTGCTTGTTTGTAGCAATATCAAGAAATCAACCTTAAAAACCGGCCGACCAGGCCATAAAACAAGCAAACAAATTGCCCAAAAAAGAGCCCATACACTGATCTGTGGGACCAGGCATCGGGCTCTGCCAGGTTTCCCTAAATTCCCTAATTGGGACAGTCCAATCTTTTAAGAGAACAGTTGGCTCCAGGCGATAGATGGGTCGGCAGGGAGATTAGCCAATGCGCTGGCTTAATTTGAGGAGGCAGGTGATGAGCAGCCCAGAAACGGAGTCGGACTGCGCACTTTGGCGCGGGAGATGTCGGAGGGTAATGTGAAAACACGCTGGTAAAACCACGTCGCAGTTTTTCATGAGGATTCCTCCTCCTCTCCTGGGGGGGAGGGGGGGGGGTCTTCACAGTCCGCCCACGCACCATGAAGCTGCACCAGAGGCTTACCGGCCCCGGGGCCTCCTGCACACACTATCCCGAGGCTGGCACCGGCCACGCCCGCCACGTAGTCAGCCCAGCTCCGCGGCCCGGTGAGAAACAGCAGCACCTACAGCTCCGGGTCCCATGGGGCACAGCAGCGCCACTGCTTCGGGGCCCGAGGGAGGGACATTACTGTGTCCCACAGCTCTGAAGAACCGAGGTACATGGCAGCATACACAGCTCCTGCACCCCAGCGACATAGCAGCTTCACCAGGGCTCTCTCTCTCCAGGGCCTGCTGTGCCCCCCGCACTGTCACCGATACAAGTCTTCCCTACTTACCCAAGGACCGGGTTCCCTCTCACCAGGGGCTGCACTGTTCCCTTCATTGTCAAAGGTGGAGCGGTCTGTCTCCTTCCCCACGGCTCTCTCCAAGGAGCGCACTGCAGCCCTCACCGTCAGCGGTGCAGAGACGCGTCTCCTTAATCGGGCTGTCACCCGAGAGCTGCCCTGGGTCCTGCACCCTTCACCAGCACCAGTGCAGAAACGTGTCTGCCTCACCTGGCCCTCGGGTTCTTCTCACCATGCCCTGCCTGGCAGCCCTCACCATCACCGTGCAGGGCAGTGTCGGCTTCACCAGAAGGTTCGCCTGGGGACTGCACCCGCCCTTCACTGTCACCTGTGAAGAGCCGTGTCTGGTTCAGGGTTCGCCCAGTACCTCTCAGTGACATCCATGCAGAGCCGAGTCTGATTCCCCATGGCTCTCTCTCACCAGCGATTGTCCTAGCGCCTCGCATGTGCTGGTGCCCACACGTGCCACCCCTCGTCCAATATACAACCGCCATTCCCTCTCACGGCAGACATCTTCACAAACACGGCACTGCGCTCTTTTGTATTTACACCCGCATGTACAAACTCACCTTCACTAACACAACCCCCCCCTCCTCATCTCCTCCCACACCCCCTACTGCATTCACTCTAGTCACCAATGTACACATACCACACACCTCTCAAATGCATAGCACTTTACACGCACAGCGTGAGTCCTGACAGCCCCCCCCCCACTCACCCCTCTACACACACACACACAGACTGGGGGTCGAAATGTCCTACAAAGAGGGAGGCTGCTGCTTACCTCAGCCCTGGGAACGGCAGAAAACCAGGCATTAGATAACCACAGACGATGGCTGGAGGGCGCGAGGGGTGGGGGCGCGAGGGATGGGAAGAGGGGGTGAAGAGGGTCACGAGGGAGCTACCTCAGCCCCCCTGCTCCTAATGTCCCAAACCTTAAAAACAAACCAAGGGCCATGTAGAAGGCAGGCACCCTAATCCTAACCCCCATGGATGTACTCCAAATGCGCAGAAAGCAAATCACCTCAGAGCAGCTGCGCACAGGTAAAAAACGAGTATATAAAAGGAAAGAACTTTCAAAACCCAAATTCATTTTTTTTTAACGCAGCCTGTAATTAGGGAGAAAGATCGGGATCCCAGCAGCTTTGATTTGGAAAGCAAGAGAGCGTGAACGGTCACGGTGTGTAATTAGGAGAAAAGTACCAGTCTTACCTTTGAAATACAACGGATATAACAGCACCCGGCGCAAACAAGCACTGCCCGCAGAGGGAATTGTTCATCTTGTGGAGGTCAGGGGGGAGGGGGGGGGGGACACTGAGGGACAGAAGAGGCCATGATAATACAAGGGCACCAGTGATTCACATAGCAAGGGTGCACACTTCCAGGGTGCACAACTTCCATCTTTCGGGCAACCGCATTGTAAAATAATTAAACTAGGAAGAAGCAAGTACAGAATAAAAAAGTTCCGCCTCCAACAACCTCCGCCATTAATTATGTTTATAACACAAAACGTGATGTCACACAAGTCGTATCCACACATTAGTGGTAGCATCAGCCATAAACAGAGTAAAGTCAACAGAAAGTCGCGAGCGCAGTGTATGAGAACCACGTGTGACTAGTTTTCCTCTCTGCTTTCACCGGAAATTCCCATTTAATTAACATTTTCGCTCATTTGCGAATGTTTACATTCACAATTTCTGCACATTTTTCAAGATTTTACACAACATTCCGCCATGCAATAAATAAAATGCATACATAAAGTATCTCCATACAGTGACAACATTCATGTATTCTGTAAAAAAAAAAGTGCTAATAATCTAACCACTTTTTTGATAAACGTGACCTTCCCGACACCGGAAACTGTGTATTGAGATTTAGAAATGGTGGACACGTAACGTGACATATTAAAAATAGGCCGGCAAAATAGATGCATATTTATTCCAATTGTAAAACTTTAATTAAAACAAAAGTAACTACGTCTCATCTTAGCAATAAGTACGTCACAGTAAAATGTGTTAATATAATTTGCTACTCTCAAATGCTTAGAGAATAAGATACTATTAAATTATATATATACACACATACACACATTTATAATGCATTTTGGGGCGCAACACGTACTCTGTTTAAATATACACTTTGGTGAAACTATGATGTTGCAAAAAGTCTGTAAAGATAGAGACTGCTGTTTGAGTATTTATTGTCTATTTAATGAAATCTTTAACTTTTGAAATTATTTTGTTTCGGTGGGTTGATATAAAATATTTTACAAATAATATTCATAATTAAAATAGTTTTAAAAAAAAGAGAAGCCAAGAAGGACGGAGTTCTGGCCTTCTAAATTTCAGATTATAAAAATGAAGTTATTTACATAACTCAGTGCCCATCCATCCAGTTCTCAACGCATACAAGTGTGGCCAATATCCAGCAGGCCTACGTCATTAATATAGGCATTTCAGTATTTCTGTCACGAGCAGGATATTTAAGTGAAAGTGGCGTCACTGGTTTAGATTTCATTTTGGACCAAAAGTCCGTGCATTGCAACTTCTTTCCTATTTAACCAGCTACTGCCCTTTATAAAAGCCTGTTGTGTGTATTGCCAGATACCTTACTGCTGGAAAGCACGAGCCGCATTTCATATCTGCTTTCCTGCATCAGACAGGGACCTCTTTAATCCATCTTGAAGGCCACCCTCTTGTTCCTATCCACCAGACATAAAACCAGCTTCCGGCAGTCTCCCGGAAGCACATTCTTTTCCTTATCACTGTATTGTCCAGGGTCATATACGTTTATTCCCATTTGTCGTAAGAACATTTTTAGTACATATTAAACACAACTAAAACTATTAGATTTTAGAAATATTTCGTTACATTTTAATAGATGAACTTTTTTTTAAAGAAAATTCGATGTATGAAATAATGGTTCGTGGAGTGAAACACTGTGTTGCTCCAGAGATGACGTCAGTTTTATGTAGTGAATTATAATTTACACATCAGCAGGACACTGTACAGCGCCCCGTACGCAATGTGTCTCGAGAATACTTCTGAGGAGCCAAAAGGTGTGAACGTGGTTGCACGCTCGTGTGAACCCGTCGCTGGTAGGTTTGGAATTTGTGCATTGCGTCCAAACACTGGTTGCTGCATTTATCTTTCTAAACTTGCCTCGAGTGCGGGCGCGAGTCTGTGAGTGCGCGTGCTCAAGCCTAGGCATCCACTAACCAGTCTGTGGAGTGACTTTAAATATTTTACAACACTGCTTTAAGCCTTATTTAAATCCCAGACAACACATTCCACAGTTATATTCGTCGGATGGACCAGGCAAAAGATAAACCTCCCCCTCACAGAAGAATCAGGCTGTCACACTCGCGTGTGTCACTTTTTCTGTCTCTAAAAAATATTCAACAGGAACAAGAAGGCCAACACCCACAATAGAAACTTAGAATGGTCTCTAAAACAACAGACCTCAGCCCGCTGAATCTGAGAGAGATTTTTATGTAAGCTCCTCAGAACCAAACTTTAAAAACTTTTTTTCAGTCTCGGCAAATTGAAAGAACACAATGTTCTTTTATTGGGTCCATAATTCATCCATATGCAGCCAAACAAATCTTGACAGATTCCAGTAGTCAACACTTGTTTTGGTGTTGTGGTTACAACACCACTGACTTTCTCAGTGCTACAAATAAACAGAACAAACCAACTATGACCAAATGATATCTTAACAATATGGACACCCATCGCCATATCCTCGGTGTCAAGGAGCTGTAGTACCATATCTTTAACATACATTGTGCATTGTTCAAATGACAAGATGAAGCTGTACAACCCAAGGCCTGACACGAACATCATGCGTAATATCATGTGAGGCAAGTCGAGAGCAACCGTGCAAACCTAAAAACCGTGGTTAAATTCAGGTGACCACCGTGTAACCATTAACAAACATACCCACGTGGACAACTCATCTGTGCAAGAAAGGGAGTCAAGATGTTAAAAAGACCCCTAGCTATTATATAATCAATTGTTTAGGAAAACCACGATGTGAAAAACCACATGGGAGGGAAAAAGAACCCCTATATATCATATCACCCATAGTGGTGCTTTTGCCACTTCCCATTATGTCTTACCTAGGAATTCTCGTAGCATTTAATGTTATCAAGAAAGTCGTCGATAAATATCGTAAAGTAAGAGTAAAAAATCAAATCTGCAATACAAACCTGAAAGGATATATCATATGCTGAGTAAACTAAAGTATCACCCTTATCGCGTAATCAAAGTCCCACACATTACCTATTTGGAGTTAGGTAGCCAGTACGTCACGTTAAGTTGCGTCCACATTTGAATGTATTATCTGTATGGGATAATAAGTTCACCTTAAATTCCACGTCCACCCAATATGTCATTACAATATTCAAATAATAATGTCGTAGACCATGTCATTAAAACCAGACTAACAAACTCTATATCAAAGTCTCATTCCATAAACCGCTAATCTACCTCCATATACCATGTAACTGCTTCAGTAAGCTTAGATATGTCCATGTATATTGTGACCATATATACAAACTGCATATATATCCATTACTTCACGACTACAGGTTAGAAATCATATGCCTCTGGCCTAACGCATATCCCCAAAAACGTGTGTACCTCTATTCACTGTGTTATCTGTTTATGCCTCATCTGATAGTCCAAACAGAAAATTGTGGAGATATCAGTGTTACATCCACCACCAACATATTTCCATCCCCGCCCTGGACGCATCACAACTATTTATTTATAACCATAGCCTCATATATCTAAACGAAATCACATAGAGCAAAGCCCCCATCATTCTTAATTATTGATAATTCATGACTTCCTTACCATGATACAATAAAAACGGAGAGTCCTCCGGCCTGCACGTGTGTCTGGCAGTGTCTAACTTCAGCGCCATGATGAATCAACTATATATACTTCCTGTATCCAACCACGTTGCTACTCAGGTGACCAATCACCTACTGCTTGTTAGAATAAAAATGTCTTTGCCGTGTTGTTTATATATTGTTCTGCATAAGTTAGCATTCACAGCACCATTTTATGTTTGGCTGCCATTTTGACCCATGAGCGACACTAATCTCTCTCTGCCTCTGCGAGTAGCAGCTTTGGTAATTTTCCTTTTCTCCAAGGTTGGGCCCTGCTGTACTAATGAATACACTGTTCTTATTAACGCATACCTTTCCCACTAGATAGAGTACTGCTCCCACTAGTCCAGCGATGGGCACAGGCAGAACGATCTTGGCATAGTGTGTGCCCGGTCTCAGGATTGAAACTTATCCTTCTGTACCTCCTTTGTGTAGCTGCCTCCATCTGGAAATTTCCAGTCTGGGTGTGCCTTCATTGGTTCTGAATCGTACATAATGTATCAACATGTTTTCTGATGTCAGTCCCTCTGCAACAATCATTAGAGACTGGGCAGACTGGGCTCCGCTCGAGTGTACCTGAATAAATACTTGGTTTGTATTCTCTACTGTCTGACCAACTCTTCATTTGTATGGAAGGCTGAGAGGTGGTCGCGAGTGACCCAGATGGCCCTAATCGGGTCACTTGCTTCAGTTGGCGCCCGAACAGGGACTTGATCGGGTGATCCATTCCCTTCCGCGGATGGGTGGGGAGGTCAGGGCCATCATCGGGTCGGAAGGACGGATCAGGGATTCCTGTACGAGGAGCATTGTTTGCTCGCCCAGTGGTCATCCCGACTGGGGTCCTGAACGGCGAAACCCTTGGATCTGACCATTTGGTCCGAAGAGTCGGCAGTGGAGAATAAATTCGTTTGACCTGTGTGCACCAGGTGAGTTTGTTTTGGTTCTTTGTGGATATGGTACCATTTTGGTTTGTATTTGGCACGGTCTGAGGGCCGATTTGGTACAAAGTGTTGCGGACACTTCACCAGGCAACATAACAAATTTGGCCCACTTTTGAAAATGCCTGGATTTAGCAGGTTCTTGGTTTCTTGTTGTCGTTGTTGCTCTGCAGATGCTTGATTGGAAGAAAGTCAGCTGGCGCTTCCAGAAGGCACTCCGAACTTTGATATTTATGTGAAGCATGGCCTTGGCCCTATTATGTTTAGTACGCTATGGCACAAATATACGAGGGACAATGCCGAGTTGCAGTGGCCGTTGACGGGCTCTTTTGAAGAACCAAAAATTGTTTTGTTACAGGAGAAGTTGTTTGCAAAAAGTAGTAGACAGTCTATGTTTGATTCTCTTCGAACATGGCAAAAGGAGGCTAAACAGAGGCGAATGAAAGCAGAGAAAGAGGCCCGGAAGGGGAGAATGGAAACATTGACTCAGAAAGCTGTAGCACATGATAGTGAGAAACAAGAGATAAGAATTGAATGTGAAGATAGGTTTCGATTGAATAGTGATAAATCTTATGTGACCCAAGAAGAAAATGATACATTTGTGGAACAATTGTTAGATACCCGACCTCCACCCCCATATGCCCCGCAGAGGATATATCCCGCACTTCCCGGTTCTTTTGTCTCTGCTGTCTCTGCTTCTGTTACTGTTGATCGGACTGCCTTGGCCACGGCACCTCCTGTCCTTTCTTTGTGCTTGCCGTCTGTGGCAACTATGAATGATAGTACTCCTGCAACACCTATTGCTTCGGCGTCTCTTTCGCCTGCTCTTACACCTGCGGCGCAGCTGGCAGCGACATTAGCGCCTGCTACTTCTGTTGCTACTCCCACTGTGTCCTTCCATCCCCCAACATTACTGAGTAGTGGGACACCAGTACGTGGATTTGAGGATAGAGATTGGACGAAATTTAAGGAACGTATGGGGTGGACGTTAGTCCGTTCTGATGTGGGAGATGAGGAGAAGAGGGTAGTAGTTAATCAGGGTGCCCAGTGGGCTCGGAATCCCATTTATGGTGTGGAAGATGTGTGGAGTGTGATGAACGATTATGAGCCTTTTGTACAAAGACATGCCCTTAAGCATATGTCGGCTACTTTGATCGGTCTTTGGGAGCAGTGTTTCAATGATGCAGCACCGCAGGTTTTATATGATGTTAAGGATCATGTATATGTTACTGATATGGCGCCTGGTCAAGTTTTTGGTAATATTTCGACGTTGGTTGCTTATCGGGGTAGACTGCTTGAGAAAAGCCCCACCCCGGTATCTCAGTTCCCTATGCGGGAGGTTCATCCTATTTATCACCCTGAAATACCAGAGCTAAGGGATCAGCACAATGTTGTTACTAGGCCAGGGTCAGTGGACCGTTTCCAAGAACAATGGGTTTCACCCTCCATGGAAAAGGAGTGAGGTTTTGTCTCTTAAGACTCAGTTACCTGACCCTAGGAAGAATCCGACTGCTTATTATAAAGAATTGACTGAAGCTGCCTCTTTAACAGTGATGACACTTGCTGATATTGAAATTTTATTTGGATTGCTAGTTCTGGTTGATATTTGGAGACAAGTACACACACAGGATCATGCTGCGGAATTGGGTGGTACCTGGGATCAAATAAAAGTATGGGATCAGGAATGGAAGCCAGGTGATAAGCCTAGACAAGAGGTACTTGCTTTGCCCGGCCATATCATTACGTATATGCATTCTCTTATTCCACCGAGGAAGGTTCATTGGGACAAGTTATCGGCTTGCGGTCAGAAGAAAGATGAGAGCGTGTCTGATGATTTTTTCACTCAGTTTGAGGGGGTGTTTCTAGATTATAGTGGACAGGATTTGTCGATCGAAGGTGGCGTTCGATTGTTTGTTAATAGATTTGTTTTCAATTTACTTCCTGAGATTGCGACCCGATTTAAGGCTTCCGAGAGCACCTGGTCTACATCTTCCCCTTCTGTTATTTTGAATATGGCGCAGTATTATGAACACAGGGAAAATGAGGATAAAGAGCGGTCTGAGAAGAAGCACAAGGATTTGAAGACAAAGGTGTTGTTGCAGCAGACCTCTATGGGGAATGGTAGAGGACGTGGTGGTTCGGCCCAACAGCTTCCACGCACTAGCAGGCCACAAAATACCACGCTTTTAGGGCCGAATCAGTGTGCGTATTGTAAAGAGGAGGTACACTGGCGTAGCGAGTGTCCTGTGCTTTTGCAGAAGGTGGCGGTCCCGAGAGGATGAGGTTCTCGTGGACGGGGTCATGGAGCTGGTGGTCAGAATAGGGCTCAGAATGCTGTGGCACCGCAGGGTCGTTCTGATCAGAATTATTTTGATGACCCCCGGGGAGGACAGTATTATCATGATGATTATGATACGGATGAGGTGACAGGGATGTCTTACGGCTAGGACAGCCAGGGAAAGAGAGATGGACCAGTTCCGATACCTGTAGATCAACGTGGTCCGTATGTTAGTGCGGATGTGCATGGTTCAGCTAAGGAGTTTTTGGTGGATACAGGTGCGACGAACAGTTCTATTTCTTGTTCCTTGGTACCTGGGGTGGCTCTGTCTGGCAATAATAATGTTTCGGTAGGTTTTTCTGGTGTACCGGTTGTGAGCACCATTTAAAAACCTCTTGCGTTGACTATTGGTCCTTTCACTGTGGATTTGTCGTTCTTGTTGACGTCTAATTGTGGAGAAAATTTGATGGGTTTGGACTTGTTGAAAAAATTGCATGCCACGATTTACTGCTCTCCGGCGGGTGTTTACATGACAATGGGTCCGGATGTCGTGCGCACTACGCAGTGCCTGTCCAAAGATGCGCCTCTTCCTGCGGAGTTTAAAGATGTACCACCCACCCTTTGGGCGACAGGTGACACAGATGTGAGATTGTTACAGATACCGCCAGTTTTTATCCGAGTTAAAGACAATGCTATTTTACCTCACATCCCTCACTATAAAATACCGCAGGCAGGTGAGTGAGCTTTATTGCAAATTATACAGGACTTGATTGAGAAAGGAGTGGTTGAGGAGATGACTGCTAATGTTTGTAATAGCCCTATTCTTCCCATTCTCAAAAGGACACCTTCGGGTACCCCTGATGATCGTGCAGATGTTTATCGCTTTGTGATTGACTTGCGGGAAGTTAATAAAATAGTGATTCCCCAGTTTCCGGTGGTCCCTGACATTATGACTCTTTTGACAATGATTCCTACTTCTGCTACATACTTTTCTGTCATTGACTTGAAAAACGCATTTTTCAGTATTCCCATTCATCCTGACAGCAGGTATCTGTTTGGGTTCACCCTAGCTGGTAGAAGCTTTAGATTCTGTCACACTCCTCAAGGCTATACAGAGAGTCTGAGTATCTATAGTCAGGCATTGAAAGGTCAGCTGGATTCCTTGTCGCTCCCTACAGGTAATGCATTGCTTCAGTATGTCGATGACTTACTCATCGCTTCGGACACAGAACAAGGTTGCAGAGACAGTACGGTTAAATTGTTGTTACATTTAGCTCAGCATGGCCATAAAGTATCCTTTTCCAAATTTCAGTATTGTCGACAGGAGGTCACCTACTTAGGTCATCTACTGTCTAAGGAGGGTAGGAGACTGACCCCTGAGGGCATCAGTACCATTGTTAAAATGCCCATTCCGCAAACTCAGAAAGATGTGCGCGCTTTCATAGGTATCACTTCCTATTGCAGGCAGTGGATACCTAGCTATTCGCTGTTAATTAAGCCCCTGCTTGCTCTAACACTAAAAGATGTGCATGAACCCCTGCCCTGGACGCCTGAATGTCAGCAGTCTTTTGAGCAATTGAAAACTGCGCTTTGTTCGGCTCCAGTACTCAGCACCCCTGACTATGCTAAGCAGTTTGTGTTGTACGTCCATGAGATGGCTGGTTGCGCGCTTTCTGTTCTAACACAAAAATTTGGAGATAAGCAATGGCCGTGTGCTTATTTCTCTGCTGTGCTTGACCATGTCGCACAAGCCCTCCCGAGCTGTGTAAGAGCGGTCGCGGCCGTGGCTGTCTCGATAAGACAATCGGCTGGACTCGTACTTGATACCGACCTCACAGTCATGGTACCCCATGCTTAAGTCTCCCTGTTTTCCATTTTTACAGATTTTTACAGATAAATACATACAGAAAACAATGTGTTTTCTGTCTGCATTTATTTTTAAAAGTGGATAAATACAGAAAAGTGTGCTGTTTTAAGTGACTCTCCGTGCTGTCTTTCATGAATTATAGCCCAACAGCTGAGCAGATGTTTTTTTCATCCTGTTAAAAAACAGGATGAAATTTCTTTAAATAACAACATGTGTCAATATACATTCGTGGTGTAATGCTAGTATTTACCATTGGATGTATTGTTATGTAATATTTGGCAGCTTGAATAGCTAAAATACGACAGACCTCAAAGTATGAGTGTGCGTCTATCAGTTAAATAAATATGGAAATGTACAGTTTCACAACTTCATTTATGTGCAAAACACAAAATAAATATGGATAAATACAGATGAAATGGCCAAAAAATAAATATGGAGAAATACAGACGGAAATGTTAAAAAAATAAATACCATAAAACCGGGAGCCCTACCCATGCTATAGATACACTTTTGAATAAGACAAAGACACAGCACCTCACCAGTGCACGTCTGACAGGTTATGAGCTAATGCTGTTCGCCAAACATATTACGATTAAACGATGTGCCACTCTGAACCCAGCCACGTTACTACCCCTCCCTTCTGAGAATGAGGAGATTGACATACATGATTGTATCTTCTGGACGGAAGAAGAGACAAAAGGACGGGTAGACCTGACTGATGTTCCCTTATCTGACCCTCAAGGGGAACTATATGTCGATGGCTCCTGCTTTAAATGACCAGATGGCACTACAACTGCTGCGTACGCTATTACTACGCTGCGTACGGTAGTTGAGACATCACGAGTTCCCTATCAGTCGGCCCAAGCTACAGAGCTCGTTGCCCTAATACGAGCCTGTGAATTGAGTGAGGGACTGGTTGTTAATATTTATACTGACAGCCAGTTCGCCTTTGGAGTCGCCCATAATTTTGGGCAACTCTGGGCAGAGAGAGGGTTCCTTACTTCCCATGGCACAAAGATCCAGCACGGTCACCTTATCTATAGGCTTTTGTCCGCTTTGACACTCCCTATGAAATTGGCAATAGTAAACTGCAGCGCCCATAGGAAAGTTACTGACGCTTTTGCAGATCAGACAGCTAAGGAGACAGCCCGGACAAGGATGAAAAGAATGTTCGTAGCAGGTCCCGCTAGGTGGGTGCCCGAGGTTACCATGTTTGAGGATACACTTGAGAATGTGAAGGAAATACAGAGTGAGGCCACAGTGGAGGAATTAGCAGTGTGGCAAGAAAGTACAGCACAATTGAACGATGATGGATGTTGGATTGACAAGTCAGGGAAGCAAAGATGGTTGTTGTCAGATGCATATGTTCTTCCTGTAGTCACAATGGCCCATGGCCCAGCCCACATCAGTGCTAAGGGTATTTGCAAGCTGTTAGACCCTGTGTGGCAGAATGATAACATCTCCAAAACTGCTGCACATTTAGTGAAGTATTGCATGGTGTGCATGATGCACAATGCTGGGAAGGGTACCCCCACGCCACCTGGTAATTTCGTACCACCCACTTTCCCTTTTGAGGTCCTCCAGATGGACTACATCGAGTTAGAAAGGGTCAATAATTTGAAGTATGTGTTGGTGGTTGTTTTTGCCTTCAGTAAATGGGTTGAGGCATACCCCACTAAAGACAATACAGCCATTACGACTTCATAGGTACTCCTGAAGGAGTTCTTTCCTCGTTTCGGCTTGCCCCATTTGATCTGGAGTGATAACGGAAGTCATTTCAATGCCAAGGTTATCCAGTTAATTTGTGATGGTTTGCACATAAAACAGAAGTTTCATGCTGCAAATCATCCACAGACAGCAGGTTTGGTTGAGAAGTACAATGGTACTCTCAAACTGAAGTTGGCAAAGATTCAGGAGGCAACAGGGTTACAGTGGCCTGATGCTTTACCATTAGCTCTTTTGTCGACAAGAACAACAGCACATTCTAGAACAGGATTGTCACTCTACGAGGTCGTGTTTGGACGCCCGGCAAACGTCTGGGGTGTCCTGCGCCCTCGCAGATTTTCCAATATTGAGTATCCATTGTTGACAGACTATCTTTACCAGTTTACTGAAAATTTGCGTTCTATTCACCAACAGGTCCGCGAGTCCCTTCCACCCATACCCGAGGGGCCCGGACATGATATTCGGCCTGGAGACTTCATTCTAGTGAAGAACTTCCAGCAGAAGAAGAGTTTGGAGCCCCGTTGGAAGGGACCTGAACAGATCCTCCTGGCTACTCGAACCGCTGTGAAAGTCGCCGGACGAAAGAACTGGGTTCACGCCAGCCACTGCCGCAGGATACCCTTACCCTTGCCCTATGATCAGTGAGTGAGGGATGGCATTGGGGACACTAAGTGTGAGAAGGGGCCTCAGTTCGTCCCCTTCAGCGATGCACAGCTTACATGGGCCCAAACGGATGCGGAGAATGATGAAGTGCTAAATGCATCAGTCCCTCCAGAAATTCGAGCCATTAAGGAGCCGCTGTTTGTTGACCCCTCTGTGCCTGGAGTCACCAGGTACAATTTGCGCCCTCAGCTGAGGAATAGTGCACCAAAGGAGAATTCAGATTAGTTAGGGATGGACTGTGTAAGTTAGGGTGTACTTTGCTATAGTAACAACGGTGTTAGTTCAGGGTGTCGTGAGATTGGTGCACTGTTCTGACATTGGACAGGATGAATGGAACGTGCTCCCTAGGAATGGGGTACCTTATCCTGAGCGACGTGGGATTCATCGTGAGCTTAGGACTGAGCAAGCTCCACCACCGGTGCTCAAGCGCGCCAACATTGATGAACAATAGGAGCCTGTACCAGTGAGGCTCTGACGGACACTGGGAACACTTACCTTTGCTATCAGTTTATTGCATTCCTCTTCTTGGTTCATAATGCATCAGTTTGGTCAACCTATTGAGGAGGAGGAACAGCCGTTCGCATCACCGCGTTTAGCGTGGGGTTGGTCAACAAAGAGTAAAATTGTTAGCATATTAATTGTTGTGATCTATCTAATGATAATACTTGGAATATCCTGGGTTCTAGAGGAGAAGCATCCTGTACACTCTTTGGTTGGTACGACTCCCACTCCCCCTGAGCATGTTTTTGTCACTTTGGCTCCACACAAAGCAGCGCATAGGTTATCTTACACAGACAATGTATTTATACAAATGTTGCATCAAGCTCATAATGTGTCCAATACAACTAATTGTTGGGTTTGTGGATTGCTCCCCTCAGTTACTCATAAGAGCGACAATTTGTTGTCCATGCCATTGTCATATATTGGTAGCTGTGAAGGTTGGTTAGAATTGTTCATTATGGTGCACTATCATTTCCAACTCTCTACTTTGGTTATGACACCTGCTGATTCTCGCACTGTGGTAGAGTATATACGTTTTCATCACAGGTTTACTCACGTAGGACGGGCAGGACAAGGGACCTTCGGTACATTGTCCCCAAAATCCTGTATGAGCACATATGAAAAAGTGAAGAACGAAACATGGCTTAGAATGGAAATGGCTGATTTCCAAAGGTCCAACACCTCTGAATATTTTCAATCTTTCCAAGCTCGCAATATTACTAAGGACAAACCAATGTCGGTGTCCATGGTCAACACAACAGCTAGTTTCTGTGTCCAGGGGACTGGGGAGGTAAAGGTGGGGGAGAGTAAATGCAATTTCACCTACAGACTGAGAACGATTAATAGTCAGCCTTTGATCCTACCCCATAATGTTTATTTTGTCTGTGGATCCCAACCTCATGTCTAGCTTCTGAGGGGATGGTCAGGCAGATGTTACCTTTCTTTCCTCCTTCCCCCTGTGTATGTTACCCCATCCAATTATCATAAAGATCATCAGTTGCAGCGTAGGAGTACACACTTGTCCCGAGTCAGAAGGGTTGTTGACACAAAGGATATAGATCAAACAGACACCACTGCACAGCAATTTGGGGATGCTTTGAAGGGCCTACTACCTTATTGGGGTCCCATGGCTAATAGCCTTAAAATTCGTCAGCTAACAAGAGTTGCTGAAGGGGTTATCAATACAACTGCTGGGATATTGACAAACATCACTGCTGAGCTCCAGGCTACGAGATTAGTCACTTTGCAGAACAGGATGGTGTTATACGTCATCCTTGCAGACCGGGGAGGGGCCTGTCGCGTCATTGGCAGCAGCTGTTGTGTTTACATACCTGACCAGGCCCCCAGCTTGTATGCAGCTATACAAAAATTGCATTTTCAGTTGTCTCAGAGCCGTGGATCAGTGGATGACTTGGAGCCATCTCAAATTGAATGCTTCCAAAACGGAAATACTCACGTGTGGTGATTAGAAACATTAAAACCCGCTTGCCGCTTGGCCTGATGAACTGGGATCACCACCTAAAGTATCGAAGGAAGTAAGAAACCTCGGAATGACCATGGACTCCAAGCTGTTGATAAATGCCCAAGTGAACAAACTAGCAAGATCAAGCTTTGTCACTATAAAAACGCTGCGACGAATTTTCCCTCATTTGGGATTTCCACACAAGGTCCAAGCTACCATCTCCCTTGTTCTGTCCAAACTCGATTACGCCAATAGCCTCTACCACGGATCACCTTTAACAAACATGAAAAGACTACAACGGATTCAGAACTCGGCTGCCAGACTACTCTTGCATATCAAACCGCGAGACCACATCTCACCTGCCTTGAAAGCCCTGCATTGGTTACCGGTTGCCAGAAGATCCACGTTCAAGCTACTTTGTATCACCCACAAAGCAATACATGGAATGGGACCGCTCTTCATCAGGAATAAAATCACCAAACACATTCAACAAAGGAACCTACGCTCTAAAGGGGCATCTCGCCTCAAAATCCCAAGATACAAGAAAAAAACCATGGGTGGCACATCCTTCTCTGTTCAAGCAGCCATACTATGGAACTCTTTACCCCCCAACATAAGATCCACCAACAACCACCTTATCTTCAGAAACCTACTCAAGAATTGGCTCTTCCCCACATAAGCACCATACGCAAACAGAAATTTACAGCATATCCCTCTGTATATAATCATTTATTTTCACTATAGATATGTACCTATCTTTGTGTATTGTTTTGTATAAACATGTAGAATAATTATGTTGTTGAAAATAAATAAATAAAAATCATCTTTGGTCTACATGTACTTACTTCCATTGTGCATCTATGTACCTTCCATGTACTTGGATCTGTGTGTCTGTTACTTTTCTCCTGAAATAGCATTTCCAATGCACTACCCTATTTCTCATCATGTACCTCTATCAATATCTTTAATCTACATATACTTACCTCCTTTATGCATCTATATACTTTCAATGTACTTATGGATCTATATATTTATCACTTTCTTCTAATTTAGCATCTCAAATGCACTACCCTATTTCTCAGCCTATACTTCTCTCAATATATCTTCTAGCCCAACCTTCTGACTCATCTCAAACTTCTTTCTACTACTCTTTCCAATGCACTACCCTATCTCTCACCCTATACATCGATCAATATATCCTCTACATCCACTCTCTCATTTATCCCATACCACTACTATGACCCCCAAAATAACTCTTTCTAGACTCTCTCCTACTCTACCCCTCCTTGCATCATCTGACACCTTTTACTATACCGATCCCCCAAAACAAACCTTTCTAAACTTTTCCCTCTGACTCTTCCCTTCAAAAACCCCTTTATTACTCATCCAAAAGCCGCCTCCTACTGCTATGACCTCAAAAAAAAAAAAAAAAATACTTCACTCTTCTACCCCTCCCCAACCCTTCTCAATCCAAATAACTGACTAACATATCCACCACTCAAATTACTTTCATGTTTCACCATACTAATTCAACACTAATCCTTATGGGTTCCAGAGTAGCGTGCTACTCGCCAATAAAGCGCTTCAAAACCCCATCAAGGGGTAGCAAGCGCTATATAAATACAAACCTTCTATCCCGCAACCTACCCTTCTCTATCCAAATAACTGAATAACATATCCACCACTCAAATTACTTCATATTTCACTATACTAATTTTCAACACTAATCCTTTATGGGTTCCGGAGTAGCGTCCTACTCGCCAGAAAAGCGCTTCAACACCCATCAGGGGTAACAGGTGCTACATGAATGCAAACCTTTATTCCCCTTTTATCCCTCCGCTATCCTTCTCACTCCAAATAACTGACTAATATCCACCACTCAAATTACTTTCATATTTCACCATACTAATTCAGCACTAATCCTTTATGGGTTTCCGGAGTAGCGTGCTTCAACACCCCATCAGGGGTAACAAGCGCTATATAAATACAAACCTGTTTTTTTTTTCCTCTTCTATCCTTCTGCTATCCTTCCGAATCCAAATAACTGACTAACCTATCCACCACTTAAAATTTACTTGCATGTTTCACTATACTAATTCAACACTAATCCTCTATGGGTCCCGGAGTAGCGTGCTACTCGCGGAAAAAGCGCTTCGACGCCTCGTCAGGGGTAGTAAGCGCTATATAAATGCAATTACAATACAAAACAATAGACTTTCGTCTGACATACACCAAGAGACAGGCACTTGGACCCTATCGGGGTGGTTCTGGAATATGCTAACAACATGGGGTTGGAAGACCCTCATCTTTTTTATTATGGTTGCTAGTATTATTTTTACATGTTGCCTCTGTATACACTGTCTCCCGACTTGTTGCACCTATTGTGTAAATATTCTCACCCCTAAACAGAAAATATCAGTTCATGATACTAGTGCTGCGATCATGTTGCAGAAGGACATTGAAGACATGATGCAGATTGATGAGGGTGTCTTTGAATATTGATTATGTGAGCACCAGCTTATAGTAATGTTTCTTATCCTTGCAACATGTTATACGTTTCTTGATAGTAACATAAAATTGTTAGCTTTTGCTAAAAGGAGGGTCTGTTAGAGTAAAAATGTCTTTGCAGTGTTGTTTATATATTGTTCTGCATAAGTTAGCATTCGCGGCACCATTTCATGTTTGGCAGCCATTTTGACCCATGAGCGAAACTAATCTCTCTCTGCCTTTGCGAGAAGCAGCTTTGGTAATTTTCCTTTTCTCCAAGGTTGGGCCCTGCTGTACTAATGAATACACTGTTCTTATTAGCGCATACCTTTCCCACTAGATAGCGGACTGCTCCCACTAGTCCAGCAATGGGCACAGGCAGAACGACCTTAGCATAGAGATAGTGTGTGCCCGGTCTCAGGATCGAAAGTTATCCTTCTGTACCTCCTTTGTGTAGCTGCCTCCATCTGGAAATTTCCAGTCTGGGCGTGCCTTCATTGGTTCTGAATCGTATATAATTTAGCACCATGTTTTCTGATGTCAGTCCCTCTGCAGCAATCCTTAGAGACTGGGCAGACTGGGGTACGCGCAAGTGTACCTGAATAAATTCTTGGTTTGTATTGTCTACTGTCTGACCGACTCTTCATTTGTATGGAAGGCTGAGAGGTGGTCGCGAGTGACCCGGGTGGCCCTAATCGGGTCACTTCCTTCATGCTCACCTAAGGTGGGCGCTGAGCGGCTGGTTATTTGTAAGTGTTGCGGCCATTTTGAAATGTATGTGTAAATTACATTGCATCTCAGTGGAACATCTATTCATACGCTAGCATAATGTTTGTGGGGAGCAGTGCATCCTAAAATGAACAGATTGGTGGCTACCTTCTAGCCTTGGAGCACCTGTAAGACTAGTGTTTAAGTAGACATTTGGGCACACACAATTTGGAGCAAGCACAAAGCTATGTTGCTTTCCTATATGAATCATATGAATCTGAGAGAGAGTAGGGATGCTCCAAATAAATAGGCCGGGGGACTTATGGGGTGTAAGCTAGACCGTCAGTGGTTTGCTGTCCTCATGTAGGCAGAAGGACCCAGACAAGCGATGCACACTTGATTGGACCGGCCAATAGGGCAATCAAGCAGTTGCGATGGACTGGTCTCACAGATCAGTGTGTGGGCCGTTTTTTAGCAGTTTGTGGGCCTGTTTTATGGCCAGCTGTTTTGTTCTTTTCCTGTTGATTTCACAGATATTGCCACAAGCATTGCCTGCAGCAAACAGTAAAGCACATAGTTTCCCTTACCTTGCAAAGTACCCATGAGGTGCATTTACAAGTTCAAAACAGGCCTGATTTGCAAATGTGGGCCACATTTTCAGCTATCTTCTTTGCTAATGGGGCCACTTTTACTTTGGTGCCCGGGCCTATTTTTCTTCCCAATCCCACCCTGGATACACACAGTGCAACACTCTGGTGTTAGAGGCCCGCCAGTGGTTATTGGATATTTTCCTGATGAACCACTTGTCGCGTCGTTTACAAAATGCGAAGGACGCGGCAGGGTGAGCAGTATCACTCTTTATTATCATGTGGTTGCGATCCCCCGGATCTGACCTCTCGCCTCGAGGTCCTGCAGGCAAGTGTGCTTCTCCCCCCGCCCCTGACCGGATGTAGTGTCCGGTGTCCCCTGTTCCTCTTTGACCCCTGAGCCCCAGGGTCTTAGTGCCACCCTGTGGGCACGACATCTCCCCCTTTGTTGCAAACAAAGTTTCTTGCCACTTGTCCTGTCGACTCGTGATGGTGATGAGAGAGAGAGAGAGAGAGAGAGAGAGAGAGAGAGAGAGAGAGAGAGAGAGAGAGAGAGAGAGAGAGAGAGAGAGAGAGATCTCTGTGAACTGGTGGTCTCTTCACATCTCTTCGATTAGTCTCTTGGTGTTTTTACACTCCCTCTTTGGTCGCTGTTCTCCGACAACTGGTGATGTATCTTCCTGCCAAATCTCTCTGGTCAGTTCCTTCTTTGGCATGTCTCCTTCTTCTTCCGTTTTCACCTCCTTGAAGTGGGAGCTGTTTCTTGTGACCTGGTGCTGGCCGGCGGTAGCTGTAATCATGGGCCCGTTCACTTTCACCACCTTCAGCGGATCCTTTGCGAACGCGCTGTCTGACTTCCTCACCTGCCGTTGTTTTACGAGCACCATGTCTCCTTCCTCTAGCTCGTGAGGCGTTGCATGTCTTCTTTGATCAGCGTATTCTTTCATTTTTGCCTTCTGTCCCGTATCTCTGATGACGACGTCCTCCTGGTCTGTTTTTTTTTTTCTTTTGTCTGCGGCAGTCTTGTCCTGCTCACTCGCCCTAGTACCAGTTCAGCGGGGCATCTCCCCGTGGAGCTGTGTGGTGTGTTCCGATAGTCCCTCAGTACCTGGCACAGGGCTTGTCCTATTGATACTTGTGTTAGCTTTGCTCTTTGCACCGCCTTTTTGATGGTCCCCATGAACCGCTCAGCCATCCCATTTGCTTGTGGCCACAGTGGCGTTATTCGTCTGTGATTTATACCTAGGTACGCCATGAACCTTTTGAATTCCTCCCCTGAGAATGGTGGTCCATTGTCTGTTTTCAATGTCTGTGGCGAGCCCCATGCAGCAAAAATGTCGTCCAATACTGGTAGCGTAGCGTTTGCTGACGTTGATGACACTGGCGTTACTAAGGGGAACCTTGAGTATTCGTCTATCACGACCAGAAAATAGCTTCCGGTTTCTAATGGCCCGTAGAAATCTGCTGCCAGCTCGGTCCACACCGCCTGTGGTAGCGGGGACATTTGCAATGGTTCTGGTTTGGACGGTGGTCCTATTATTTGACATACGTGGCACTTTGTCACCATCTTTTCCACCATGCTGTCAAGTCCCGGGAACCACACTTTTTCTCGCAGCATCTTTTTTGTCGCTACCATGCCCCGGTGTGACTCGTGGGCCAACTCCACTGTTCTCAGTCTTAACGTTTGGGGCATCACTATTCTTGTGCCCCTCATTATTGTTCCGTTTTCGCATTCTGACAGTTCCTCATTTATTCTTTTCAGTGCCAGCAGTTCTTCTTTGTCTATTCCTCTTTCTACGTGCATGTTGTTGTTTACATGCCTCCATCGTTGCGCCCTGTTGATCCTCATTGCCTCCTGCATGGTGGCGTCCTGTTTCGTTTCTTTATTTAGTTCACTCTCTGTTATTGTTGCCGGTGTGCTTAGTTTCAGTGCAAAGTTCAGGTACTCTTCTGCCATTGTGGTTGCTTGAGACTTTTGTGGCAGGGGGTGCCTTGACACATAGTCTGCTGGGTTTTGCTCTTTTCCTGGCTTGTGAATGATTTTGAAATTGTAGTCCATCAGTCTGATTCCCCACCTTTCTATTCTTGGTGGTATCTTTGCATTTGGGTTGCCATATATTGTTATCAGGGCCTGATGGTCAGTCACGACTGTGAATGGTTTCCCGTATATGAACATGTGGTAATGTTCACAGGCCCATACTACTGCCAGACTCTCCTTTTCTGGTTGAGAATATCCTTTCTCGACGTCTGTCAGGCTCTTGCTCCCATACGCAACGATGTGTCTTGGGGAGTCTCTCCCGGTTGATGTTGTGCTAGAATTGCTCCCAAGCCCACGGGGCTTGCATCCACTGTGAGCTCTGTGCATAAGTCCGGGTCAAAGTAGGCCAGATGATCCACTGCTGTCACTGCCTTTCTTATCTCTTCAAACCCTTTGTCACACTCGCTGGTCCATTGAAACTTGTGTCCTTGTTTCGTCAGCTCTCTCAGTGGCGCGCTGACAGTGGCGAAATCCTTAATGTAGCGTGCGCAGTAACTTGCCAACCCCAGAAATGACCTCACTTCTGCCACATCAGTCGGTTTCTTTGCCTTTTCTAGTGTTTCTACCTTGCTGCGGTCTGGCCGCATTCCTTTTTGGAAAAGATGTGACCGAAAAACACTAGCTCACTCCGCCCCAGTTCGCACTTTTCTTCATTTAATGTTAGGCCTGCTTTTTCTAGATGTGAGCATACCTCTCTTAACGCCGTGTCATGTTCTTCATCCGACTTGCCGAACACCAGGATATCGTCACTGTAATTTAGGCTGTTCTTGACCGGTCTGATGACTTGACGAATTGTCTCCTGGAATATTTCTGCGGCCGATGAGATCCCGAAGCTCAAACGTTTGTACCTAAATAGTCCTAGGTGGGTGGAGAACGTCGTGATGTATCGGGACTGTGGGTCTAGTTCAAGTTGGTGGTACCCCTTGCAGAGATCCAGTTTCGAGAATCTTCTCGTGCCTGTGAGACAGCTGATCATGTCGTCTAGATGTGGGCCTGGGTGTCGCTCACGTTCAATCGCCTTGTTTGGGATCCTCATGTCCACACATATCCTTATCTTTGATTTGTCCTTTTTGGGACGGCCACAATGGGTGACACCCATGGTGTCGGCCCATCTGCTCGTTCTATGATGTCTTGTCTCATCAGGGCCTCTAGTTCTTCCTCAACTTGTGGCTGTAGGTGTATGGGTACCCTTCTGTGATGTTGCGCAACTGGTCTTATCGTTTCGTCTATGTGCAACATGATCTGCCGTCCTTTCAGCTTCCCTAGTCCTTCTATCAGTTTGGGGTATTCTTTTAGAATCGAATTTTTTCTTCTGACATCTGATACGTCATTTCCATCAGCCCCATCACTTGTGCCGTGACGTTGCTCAACAGGCATGGCGCTGGCATGTCTCCTTTGAGCACGTGTATCTGTTCCGTTAGCCTTTGATCTTTGTATCGTAATTCCTCTTTGAATTTCCCCAAGTTGATCACTGGTCGCCTTGCCCCCATGTGAATACTTTCACTCTGGATGGCTTTAGAGTCGGCTTCACTTTCATTTTCTCATATTCAGAGACGCACATGATATTGCACGTTGCGCCACTGTCCAACACAAACGTGGTATCGTGTGGCCCCACTTTTATTGTTACGGACTCCGTTTTCTTTATCTTCTTCTTGTCCACCAGGCATATTGTTTCATCTCGCTCTTCTTCGTCTTCTTCTGAGTCTGTGTTGACCTCTGTCATGAGGTATAACCGCCCCGCTTGTTGCGAAGTCTTGTCTTCTTCACCCTCTTCCCCTGATTCCGCGGACGAATTTCTCACCTCAGTCTCGACATGCCTGATGTGTCTGTGTGTCGGCATCCTCCCTCTGCTTGTTCTTCCACGGTCATTTCTGAACTGTGCCCCTTGACATACACTTGCGTAATGGTCTCGTCCGTTGCATTTTCGGCACGTCTGGCCAAATGCTGGGCATGGCCCTCGGTGTGGGAACTCGAGTCCGCATCTGTAGCACGTTCCTTCTTGCTGCTTCTTCCCAGTCTGGCCGCCTCTGTCTTGTCTCCAGTTTCCTGTTTTGTTGTTGCTTGCCATCCGATTAATTTGTTCTCCACCTCTTCCTTTCCCACGTTCCATTTCTTTCGCGTGTGTTGTTGCTCGTGCTTCCGCTCTTCCTAGTGCAAGGATGTTCTCCAGCGCTATCGGTTCTTTAAGTATTCTCGTTCGGAAGTCTATGTCCCGACAGCCTGCGATGATTAATAGTCGAATGGCCTGCTCGTTGTCAAATTTATCAAATTCACAGTGAGTCACTAGTTTCCTTAGCCTTGTTGCGAAATCATCTAGTGACTCCTCGGCTTGTTGGAAGGAGATCATGAAGCTGTACCTCTCAAAATCAGTATTTCGTTGCGGATCAAACTTATTCGTCAGGCACTTTGTTAATTTTTCGTAGGTGTCAGTCTCTGCAGTTGGCAGTGTCACCAGTAGGTCTTCGATCTCGTCGCCCACTAGGTTTATGAACAGTCCCCGTTTTTTGGCCTCTATGACATCTGTTGCGTCAACATAATTTTCAAAACGTCTGAGCCATTTCTCCCATCTTATCCCGGTTTGTGGTTCAGATAGGCTGAACGGCAGTGGTCTCCTGTATTGCGCACTTTGTTTCTGGTCTGCCATTGCTCCTTGTCTTCCTTTGTTCTGTCGCCTTTGTTTTCTTTATTTCGTTCTTTTATTTGATTCTTCTCCTTTATTTCTTTCTTTTGTCCCTTTTTCTCTTTTCTTTCCTTTGCTAGTGCTTGTTGTGCACTTTTGCCTCTTTTTCCTTTGAAATTCGGCCCTTTTTTTGGTCAGATCGATTTTTCCTGGCCTCAAAATGGCCGCCGAGTCACTCTTGCTTCCGATTGGCTTATTCGCCTGATTCTAAGATGGCCGCCGATAGTCTCGCGAGACTTCGCGGCCAATGGACGCCTTGCCTGACTTAAAAATGGCCGCCGAGTCTTTTCCGCTCGCTGATTTGCCCTCTCGCCTGACTGTACAATGGCCGCCGAGACTCTCGCGAGAGCTCGCGGCAAATTCTATCTCTTCGCGCTTTCAGTTGCAGCGCTTACCGGTGCAGGCAGTCTTTCCTCGCAGCGGCCGGGGTGGGCTCCCGCGTCGCTGCGCTCCGTTTCCTTTCTTTGTGTGGGCACGGCACTCCTGGTCACGGTCCCTGGAGAGGATCCTTTTCACCGAGCCATGCAGGCTCACGGGGGTTACGATCCCACCTTCGTCGCCAGTTGTCGCGTCGTTTACAAAATGCGAAGGACGCGGCAGGGTGAGCAGTATCACTCTTTATTATCATGTGGTTGCGATCCCCCGGATCTGACCTCTCGCCTCGAGGTCCTGCAGGCAAGTGTGCTTCTCCCCCCGCCCCTGACCGGATGTAGTGTCCGGTGTCCCCTGTTCCTCTTTGACCCCTGAGCCCCAGGGTCTTAGTGCCACCCTGTGGGCACGACACCACTAATGAGCACTGTTCATGTATCACTGGTGTCTCCAGCCTTGCGAAATTTGAATTGTTTATCAGTGCAAGATCTTCTTTATGCCAACACTCTACCAGTGCAAAGCCCTTCTCTATGCCTAGACACAACTAGTGCCAAACCCTTCTCTATGCCTAGACCCTATCAGTGCAAAGCTCTTCTCTATGCCTAGACTCTACCAGTGCAAAGCTCTTCTTTATGCCTAGACTCTACCAGTGCCATGCTTTTGTTTATGCCTAGGCTCTACCCGTGCAAAGCTTTTCTTTATGCCAAGACTCTGCCAGTGCAAAGCTGTTCTTTATGCCTAGATTCTACAAGTGCAACGTTCTTCTTTATGCCTAGATTCTCCCAGTGCAAGCGCATTGAGAACCTAACGGGTGAGTAGTTGCGCTTTACAAGAAACCTGATTGATTGATTGAATGAAGGCTCCTCTTTATGCCTGGACTCTACCAGTTCAAATCTCTTCTTTATGCCAAGACTCTACCAGTGCAAACCTCTTCCTTATGCCTAGACTCTACAGGTGCAAAGCTCTTCTTTATGCCAAGATTCTACCAGTGCCAAGCTCTTCTCTATGCCAAGTCTCTACTGGTGCAAAGCTGTGTTTTATGCCAAGGCTCTACCAGTGCAAAGCTTGTCTTTAGGCCTAGACTCTACCAGTGCCCAGTTCTTCTTTATGTCTAGATTCTACCAGTGCCAAGCTCCTGTTTATGCCAATACTCTACCAGTGCTCAGCTCTTCTTTATGCCAGCACTCTACCAGTGCAAAGCTCTTCTTTATGCCAACAATCTAACAGCGCAAAGCCCTTCCTTATGCCAACCCTCTACCAGTGCATTGCGCTCTTCTGTATGCCTAGACTCCACCAGTGCCAATCGCTTCTCTTAGCCAACAATCTACCAGTGCCAAACTCTTAGTTATGCCAACATTCTACCATTTCAAAGCTCTTTTTTATGCCAAGACTCCACTAGTGCAAAGCTCTTCTTTATGCCAAGACTCTACCAGTGTAAAGCTCTTCTTTATGCCAAGACTCTACCAGTGTAAAGCTCTTCTTTATGCCTAGACTCTCCCACTGCAAAGCTCTTCTTTATGCCAAGACTCTACTAGTGCCAAGCTCTTATGTATGCCAACACCCTACCAGTGCAACGGTCTACATTATGCCTAGATTTTACCAGTGCAAAGTTCCTCTTTATCCTGTACTCTACCAGTGCAAAGCTCCTCTTGATGCCTAGACTCTACCAGTGCAAAACTCTTGCTTATGCTTAGACTCTACCAATGCAAAACTCTTCTTTATGCCAAGACTCTTCCAGCACAAAGCTCTTCTTTATGCCAAGACTCTTCCAGCACAAAGCTCTTCTTTATGCCAAGACTCTTCCAGCACAAAGCTCTTCTTTATGCCAAGACTTTACCAGTGCCAAGCTCTTCTTTATGCCAAGACTTTACCAGTGCAAAGCTCTTCTTTATGCATAGATTCTACTAGTGCCAAACTCTTATATATAGTAAAAAAACAACAGGAGTATAACCCATAGACCAGGTTGAGATCTGGGTAGTTAAGCAAAAACAAACAACAATGTCTCAACCGGTATTATTGAGGAGGGCAATTATACATGTATGTGCAAGACATTACAAGGAAAGGAAGGAGGGAGACTCGTGGTTCGTTGTAGAATGTGCCCATGGCATCATATAATTAAAGTAAGGAGAAATAATACATAACAGTTGTATCAGCACTGTGGGCAAAGAATGCGAAGGCAACCACAAAAAACTTTGTGCACTAATGTGCTTGTGACACACGAAGGTGACGGCGCAAGTGACAAGTGTGACAGAACAGCGGAAGGCGCAATGTGAGAAAGTGACTGATATGTACAAGAAAATATGGTTCACAATGGATTATTTACAGTAGTTGGTCATAGTTTCATAGACATTTTGTGTGAACCATAATTGAATTTGCGCCGCAAATTTGCGCTGGGGTGTCGACGACGTTTCGATCTTAGTTATTCAGGATCATCTTCAGGACCGGATTGCCAAGTAAGGGGTGCTGTACAAGGAAGGAAAGGGGAAAGATCGGAGAGGGAGGGAAACGGGGGAGCGGTGCGCGGAGAAGGCGCAGGGCAGGGAGCACTGGGGAGGGGGTGTTGAGCGGCCTACTTGAAGGAAGCAAGAGGCGAGCGTCAGGGGGCAGTGTAGTTAGCCTGGGTGTGGAGGCAATGGACACCTCAGGGTGGGTCCTGTGGAGAAAAGGAGGGGGTAAATGGAGGCCAGGATTGGGACCTGTTGAGCAGGGAGCAGTGGGTAACCCTTGGGGTAGGAAGGGTAACAGTGAAGGCTTACCGAGTTGGGTGCGCGGTTGGGAAGTGCGTCACCATAAAATCGGGGGACCAGTCAGCGTGTTCAGGTGGTGGAGGGTGCTCGTTTGTCAACACTCTACCAGTGCCAAGCTCTTCCTTATGCCAGCACTCTACCAGTGCAAATTTCTTCTTTATGCCAACACTCTACCAGAGCGATACAAAAGGGGATGATGGACGGAACGTTTGAGCCAATCAAACACTCACCCCCAGTCAACTGATCTGGGTTTAATCCATCATCATTCTTTAGCTCACTCCACCACCCCAGTTCAGACATGGCCATATGCAAATCAGTCTGACCCTGTGCCTCATGGGAACAGTCCAGCCCGAACTGCCAAGCCATGTCTTCCCTGGACCGGAAACAAGCATCCTAGGACCGGTTTCTGGCATTTCAGCCGTCATCAGCCAGGCTTGCTTGAATCCAGTGGCAAAGTGAGCAAGGGACCCACGTCTGGGCATACCCCCACCAACTTAGGGCGACCAAAGCGATACAAAAGGGGATGATGGACGGAACGTTTGAGCCAATCAAACACTCACCCCCAGTCAACTGATCTGGGTTTAATCCATCATCATTCTTTAGCTCACTCCACCACCCCAGTTCAGACATGGCCATATGCAAATCAGTCTGACCCTGTGCCTCATGGGAACAGTCCAGCCCGAACTGCCAAGCCATGTCTTCCCTGGACCGGAAACAAGCATCCTGGGACCGGTTTCGGGTTCATAACCCTCATCAGCCAGGCTATCTTGAATCCAGTGGCAAAGTGAGCAAGGGACCCACGTCTGGGCATACCCTGCCAACTTAGGGCGAACAAAGCGATACCAAAGGGGGATGATGGACGGAGCGCTAGAGCAAATCAAACACTCACCCCCAGTCAACTGATCTGGGTTTAATCCATCATCATTCTTTAGCTCACTCCACCACCCCAGTTCAGACATGGCCATATGCAAATCAGTCTGACCCTGCGCCTCATGGGAACAGTCCAGCTCTTCTTTATGCCAGCACTCTACCAGTGCAAAGCTCTACTTTATGCCAACACTCTACCAGTGTCAAACATTTCACTATGCCTAGACTCTACCATTGCAAAGCTCTTCTTTATGCCAATACTCTATCAGTGCCAAGGTCTTCTTTGTAAACACTCTACCAGTGCAAAACTCTTCTTTATACCAAGACTCTACCAGCGCAAAGCTCTTCTTTATGCCAAGACTTTACCAGTGCCAAGCTCTACTTTATGCCAAGACTCTACCAGTGCAAAGCTCTTCTTTATGCCTAGATTCTACCAGTGCCAAACTCTTATATATGTCAACACTCTACCAGTGACAAGCTCTTCTTTATGCCAGCACTCTACCAGTGCAAAGCTCTTCTTTATGCCAACACTCTACCAGTGTCAAACTTTTCTCTATGCCTAGACTCTCCTAGTGCAAAGCTCTTCTTTATGCCAATACTCTATCAGTGCCAAGGTCTTCTTTGTAAACACTCTACCAGTGCAAAACTCTTCTTTATACCAAGACTCCACCAGTGCAAAGCTCTTGTTTATGCCAAGACTCTACCAGTGCAAAGCTCTTCTTTATGCCAACACCCAACCAGTGTCAAGCCTTTCTCTATGCCTAGACTCGACCAGTGCCAAGCTCTTCTTTATGCCAGCACTCTACCAGTGCAAAGCTCTACTTTATGCCAACACTCTACCAGTGTCAAACCTTTCTCTATGCCTAGACTCTACCAGTGCAAAGCTCTTCTTTATGCCAATACTCTATCAGTGCCAAGGTCTTCTTTGTAAACACTCTACCAGTGCAAAACTCTTCTTTATACCAAGACTCTACCAGCGCAAAGCTCTTCTTTATGCCAAGACTTTACCAGTGCCAAGCTCTACTTTATGCCAAGACTCTACCAGTGCAAAGCTCTTCTTTATGCCTAGATTCTACCAGTGCCAAACTCTTATATAAGTCAACACTCTACCAGTGACAAGCTCTTCTTTATGCCAGCACTCTACCAGTGCAAAGCTCTTCTTTATGCCAACACTCTACCAGTGTCAAACCTTTCTCTATGCCTAGACTCTACTAGTGCAAAGCTCTTCTTTAGGCCAATACTCTATCAGTGCCAAGGTCTTCTTTATAAACACTCTACCAGTGCAAAACTCTTCTTTATACCAAGACTCCACCAGTGCAAAGCTCTTCTTTATGCCAAGACTTTACCAGTGCAAAGCTCTTCTTTATGCCAACACCCAACCAGTGTCAAGCCTTTCTCTATGCCTAGACTCTACCAGTGCCAAGCTCTTCTTTATGCCAGCACTCTACCAGTGCAAAGCTCTACTTTATGCCAACACTCTACCAGTGTCAAACCTTTCTCTATGCCTAGACTCTACCAGTGCAAAGCTCTTCTTTATGCCAATACTCTATCAGTGCCAAGGTCTTCTTTGTAAACACTCTACCAGTGCAAAACTCTTCTTTATACCAAGATTCTACCAGCGCAAAGCTCTTCTTTATGCCAAGACTTTACCAGTGCCAAGTTCTACTTTATGCCAAGACTCTACCAGTGCAAAGCTCTTCTTTATGCCTAGATTCTACCAGTGCCAAACTCTTATATATGTCAACACTCTACCAGTGACAAGCTCTTCTTTATGCCAGCACTCTACCAGTGCAAAGCTCTTCTTTATGCCAACACTCTACCAGTGTCAAACTTTTCTCTATGCCTAGACTCTACTAGTGCAAAGCTCTTCTTTATGCCAATACTCTATCAGTGCCAAGGTCTTCTTTGTAAACACTCTACCAGTGCAAAACTCTTCTTTATACCAAGACTCCACCAGTGCAAAGCTCTTGTTTATGCCAAGACTCTACCAGTGCAAAGCTCTTCTTTATGCCAACACCCAACCAGTATCAAGCCTTTCTCTATGCCTAGACTCTACCAGTGCCAAGCTCTTCTTTATGCCAGCACTCTACCAGTGCAAAGCTCTACTTTATGCCAACACTCTACCAGTGTCAAACCTTTCTCTATGCCTAGACTCTACCAGTGCAAAGCTCTTCTTTATGCCAATACTCTATCAGTGCCAAGGTCTTCTTTGTAAACACTCTACCAGTGCAAAACTCTTCTTTATACCAATACTCTACCAGTGCAAAGCTCTTCTTTATGCCAAGACTTTACCAATGCAAAGCTCTACTTTATGCCAACACCCAGCCAGTGTCAAGCTTTTCTCTATGCCTAGACTCTAACAGTGCAAAGCTGTTCTTTATGCCTAGACTCTACCAGTGCAAAGCTCTTCTTTATGCCAACACCCAACCAGTGTCCAGCCTTTCTCTATGCCTAGACTCTACTAGTGCAAAGCTCTTCTTTATGCTTAGACTCTACCAGTGCAAAGCTCTTCTTTATGCCAACACCCAACCAGTGTCAAGCCTTTCTCTATGCCTAGACTCTACTAGTGCAAAGCTCTTCTTTATGCTTAGACTCTACCAGTGCAAAGCTCTTCTCTATGCCTAGACTCTACCAGTGAAAAACTCTTCTTTATACCAAGACTCTACCAGCGCAAGGCTCTTCTTTATGCCTATACTCTACCAGTGCCAAGGTCTTCTTTATGCCTATACTCTACCAGTGCCAAGGTCTTCTTTGTAAACACTCTGCTAGTGCAAAACTCTTATTTATACCAAGACTCTACCAGTGCAAAGCTCTTCATAAGGCCTAGACTTTACCAGTGCAAAGCTCTTCTTTATGTCTAGACTCTACCAGCGCAACGCTCTTCTTTATAACTAGACTCTATTGGGTAGCGAGCTGAAGTAGGCAAGGTGTCTCAAGGATGGGGTTACAGCTTTTATCTCAGACAGTATGTGGCATGATCAAATATCATCCAATAAATGTAATATTCATATTTTAGAAAAAGTATGGATCTTTATTTACACCAGAGATGAAGAGAAGAGTAAATTAATTATCACCCAAAAACCCAAAGGCGATAGCACCTTCTGGAGCCAGGATACAGCAGCAAATATTATTTGGAACGTGCAAATCGAAACACTATGAATGCCAGGAGTCCAGGACTTAATTTAGTAAAAACAATATAAGTGAAAGGGCTATTATGAGTTTGCCCCCTGGCACTGTTAAATGTCAGAATTGGGAAACACCAAGATGCTAGATTCCACCTCTACCTCCTTTGTAGACCACCCTCCACTTCCTGTCTCCTAATCTCCCGCTTGCACATGAAGGTTCTTTTTCATCTCTGTTTGCCTCCTTTGTCACATTGTCCTATTTGTCTATGCATGCACTCGTTTTTTTAAATCTTTTCTTTCTGCCTCTCTCTTTCAATGGGCCAAAATCTGATTGTGAAAAATCAGTCCCTGAACCCCACCTCTTGCAATCACCAGCACAAATTAAACACTGGTTGTAATATTGAGCTTTATGGTCAATGGTAAGTAGAAATGTTATTATCATGGTCATCATTCTCTTCAGAGTGATCCGCGGCACAGCGCTGTGCTCTGCTTTGCAGAAATGTCTACATTTGTTGTATTCTAGTTATATGCTTTTCTACTGTATGGAGCAGGCTTTAAGGGCATTGGAGCACAGTACAAAGAATTTATTTGTAGTACAGAAGATCTCTAAAAGCTTTCAATTATTTTTTTATTTCTGTTTGCTGTTATGCAAATTAGGTAAAAGAAACATTAAAACATTACAAAGGAACATTTTTCTTTTACATTAAAAAAACAATAAGTATGTTTACATCTTAAAGGATTTCTATACAATATCACATCTAGTATAGTACTTTGATGGCTGTCTATAGCAAATATCCTTCCATCTGCAGCTAAACGTCAAACGTTAGAGGGGCATATTCTCAAGGAGCCATCGCCGGTTTATCAGCACTTTAGCGCTGCAAAAGTGGCGAAAGAACTATCGCCCCATTCTCAAGCTGGTGCAAACTGCCTACATCGCCAGTTTTCCAGCGATAGCTTCCGCAATTAACATCGCCACGGATGAGAGTGACAACTAGCTCTAATGACATGCAGAGTAGGCGTTCTCACGCAAAAACACACGAAAACACCACTTCGCGATATTCACAACGAGCAGCCAGATCTGTGATACGACCCGAAAACAGGCGATAAGGCGCGTTAGCAGCAGGGATTTAACACCTGCCTTTTACTGGTGTTAAGCAGGACGACAAACTGCAGTATGAAAGGGAGCCCAGCCCAGAGCCACATCTGAAGACCAACACATGTCATGGAGCTAATGATCATGCAGCTCGGAGACCCAAGAGGTCCACAACATCCACTGCCACCACCCCCAGGCCCCCCCCCGGGACTACCACTGAGGCAGCGCAGAACAAGACAGCTGACCTTCCGAAAATGGCATGGCCCCATAGCCACACAATTGCAGAATGTGGGGAGAGGTGGGAACCAAGTATGTGTGACGGAGGCAAGTCACCCATGAATAAGAATGTACACAATGCCAAGTGTGGCGGTGATGTGCTGGACAGACTCCAGTATGCAGAGCACAGACATGTCCCTGTGGACATATACTGCTGGTGTGTGCAGTGTTGTGGACAGTGGACGCAACCATCTTACCTCAGGCAGTGGGGAAGACCTCGCTCATGTAGCTGTGTCCCCCCCCCCCTGTATGCGGAAGCGGAGTGGGCTGGTCTGGCGTACGCCACACCAGCGTAGGAGTGTGAATAAATAGACCGGGGCTCTGGGCGTGGTTCACTTCCGGGATGGCCAACACATCTGCCAGGACGGCGCCCCTCACCCTGCCACGAGTCCACTGCCGTGAGCGCCAGCCTCCTCAGCCGATCGCTGCCTTCCCTGACACAGGCCCCCAGCGCACCAAGCGGCACAGCACAGCGGAGTCATGTGTGTGCTGACTACTGTCTGCGGCCTACACTGCGGTCAGCAGGGCTCACAATTCAAATTGAGTCTTGATTTATTGATGGCAGAGTCCAGTAGGCAACAGACATTGCTTCCAGGGCGGCCCGCCCGGACGACGCATCATCGCAGGCCGCGCATCCGCCGAGCACTCCAGGTGCCACTAACTCTGTGCAGCCCAAGTCAACGCCACATGGCTGTGGGCCCTTGCTGACCGCTGCCTCCGGCCTACACTGCGGTCAGCAGGTCCCCCAAGTCAATTTTAGTCTTGATTCATTGATGGCAGAGTCCAGTAGACAACAGACATTGCTTCCAGGGCGGCCCGCCCGGACGACGCATCATCGCAGGCCGCGCACCCGCCGATTGCTTCAGGTGCCACAAACTCAGTGCAGCTCAAGAGCTCAAGTCATGGACCCTTTATGATGTAATCTTTTGTGTGTGAGTCCAGTTCTGGTGCCCCCTACCTCAGTGCACTGCTAAGTCATGGACCCTTTATGATTGAATCTGTGTGTGTGATCCGATGATCACTATCCTAGTTGTTGCCAGCACCAACCACTCCCTGAGGGCTGGCTTACACTCACCCCACACCCATCCAGCACAGGAGTCACTGGACATGTGACCCTGGTAATAAAAAGGGGCCGGGCGTACGTGCCTGTAGCCAGTTCCACTATCTATCTAAGTGTGTCCTTGTGGTCATTATGTATGCGTGATGGCCCCTGGCCCTACCACATCACATCGTGCTGTGGACAGCGGACGCAAGCATGTCACCTCAGGCAGTGGGTAAGACCTTGGACATGTAGCTTTGTCCCCCCCCCCTGTAAGCGTAGGCAGAGTGGGCTGGGCCGGCGTACGTCAGTCCAGCGCAGGGGTGTGTAGAATTGGCCCGGGGCTCAGGGCGTGGTTCAGTTCTGGCCTGGACAAGGAAGTCACCAATGTGTGTGTCTCTGTTGTAGTGTCGGCGCCACCCGGCCCGCAATTGACAATGTTGCAATATAGCATGCACCTGGAGGGCGGTCTCGCACCAACGGAGAAATGAAGGAGCGCAAGACCGCTCGGGGTCTTGGCTCATACATGCCAAGTGTTGTGTGTATCTGTATTGCCGCAGCATGAGCCAAATGCCTAGCCTTAATCGCAGCCCGAGTTCAGCCAGGCATGAACTCTACATCTGTGTCCGCACTATCCTTACCATAGGCCTACACTCACGTGGCCGCCCACCTTCAACGGCCAACATCACAGTGTCGTTGTCAGGCTTGTGGACATGCGCAGACAGGCATGACAATGGTGTGCCGTTGGAGTGCAAGTGATGCAACCCCGCAGCGTACACAAGTGAATAGGCTCGGGGGGAGGGAGGAGCAGCTGTGAGGCAACGTAACACACAGTGATGCCGCTCATTTGCCACATGCAAGACATGTCAAACATGAATCCCAAAGTCGCACACATCCCACCCCACACCCAACAAGCCACATCACACTTCCTGAATGCAAGCAGATGACAAACTGAAATTAGGGATGAAAGCTCCTTTGTCTTAACTATCAGGGGGAAGCACATCTGCACATCCGACCTCGGAATTGCATGTTCCCGGCACCCCCTGACAGATACGATAGCAGTTGAGGATGACTCCCACACTACGCACAGCCCGACGACAGACCAACGTATACACACCCCACACACAGAAGTCCTTGCTCGGAGTTATCTTGCATGGAATGGCCTTCACACTTACTCCCCCACCATCCCAGGGGTACAACCGTTGCACACTTATACAATTCATTGATCCGAGCTGTGGCATTTCATCCACAGAACTGGCGCAGGTCAGAACAGTGCCGCCTCAACCAGGGCCACTAACGCAATGGCAGAACATCCCGGACACATGCACAACCCCTGTCACGTGGAACTGTACCGTGCACGTATGCTGCATTTACTGGGGGCACTCCCATTGGTAGTGCTGCTGGTCAGTTACCGGCTAAGCTTCCGCCTTGCCAACACCACCTGCGTTCAGCCTGTGTTGCGTTGTCGATCGTGCATATTTGAGTGGTCCATGGATGTCTGCCTATCCAAAAGGACGGTAGCCAAACTGGATTTCGACATGTGTGTGCGCCCCCTGTTGGCCCACGACCAGGAGTGTCACCGTGATACCCGTCTATGGGATGCCTGGACGCTTGGCATACATGCTGGCAGCTGGACCTGGGAGATTGCAGAACTCCTCGTGTGCAGTGACCACATTGAGCCGCTCCCCTATTGGGCTGTAGTGCTAATTGGTGACAGGGGGTGGACGCAGCACATCTGTCCGGACATGCTAATGGATAGCCTCGCCGTCCTGTTCGATGAAGTCGACAACGACCTCATGTTGGAAATGATTGCCTACGAAGCTGCAATCGCTTTCATGGACGTGTAACTACGTACCTGCAGCCACAACAGTTTGGAACCCATTGCACATGTCCCGACACCTTGTTGCATCTTGGGGTTCTGGTCACATATCCCACGACAACAGTGGACATGGCTGCATTCACCTGGACCCCGAATACATGAGCGGACAACCACGCGGGGTAACACACACCTGTGAAAGGTGAGGCCCTCCCCCGGAGTAAAGCGATACCAAAGGGGGATGATGGACGGAGCGCTAGAGCAAATCAAACACTCACCCCCAGTCAACTGATCTGGGTTTAATCCATCATCATTCTTTAGCTCACTCCACCACCCCCAGTTCAGACATGGCCATATGCAATTCAGTCTGAACCTGTGCCTCATGGGAACAGTCCAGCACGAACTGCCAAGCCATGTCTTCCCTGGACCGGAAACAAGCATCCTGGGACCGGTTTCGGGTTCATAACCCTCATCAGCCAGGCTATCTTGAATCCAGTGGCAAAGTGAGCAAGGGACCCACGTCTGGGCATACCCTGCCAACTTAGGGCGAACAAAGCGATACCAAAGGGGGATGATGGACGGAGCGCTAGAGCAAATCAAACACTCACCCCCAGTCAACTGATCTGGGTTTAATCCATCATCATTCTTTAGCTCACTCCACCACCCCAGTTCAGACATGGCCATATGCAAATCAGTCTGAACCTGTGCCTCATGGGAACAGTCCAGCCCGAACTGCCAAGCCATGACTTCCCTGGACCGGAAACAAGCATCCTGGGACCGGTTTCGGGTTCATAACCCTCATCAGCCAGGCTATCTTGAATCCAGTGGCAAAGTGAGCAAGGGACCCACGTCTGGGCATACCCTGCCAACTTAGGGCGAACAAAGCGATACCAAAGGGGGATGATGGACAGAGCGCTAGAGCAAATCAAACACTCACCCCCAGTCAACTGATCTGGGTTTAATCCATCATCATTCTTTAGCTCACTCCACCACCCCAGTTCAGACATGGCCATATGCAAATCAGTCTGACCCTGCGCCTCATGGGAACAGTCCAGCCCGAACTGCCAAGCCATGTCTTCCCTGGACCGGAAACAAGCATCCTGGGACCGGTTTCGGGTTCATAACCCTCATCAGCCAGGCTATCTTGAATTCAGTGGCAAAGTGAGCAAGGGACCCACGTCTGGGCATACCCTGCCAACTTAGGGCGAACAAAGCGATACCAAGGGGGATGATGGACGGAGCGCTAGAGCAAATCAAACACTCACCCCAGTCAACTGATCTGGGTTTAATCCATCATCATTCTTTAGCTCACTCCAACACCCCAGTTCAGACATGGCCATATGCAAATCAGTCTGACCCTGTGCCTCATGGGAACAGTCCAGCCCGAACTGCCAAGCCATGTCTTCCCTGGACTGGAAACAAGCATCCTGGGACCGGTTTCGGGTTCATAACCCTCATCAGCCAGGCTATCTTGAATCCAGTGGCAAAGTGAGCAAGGGACCCACGTCTGGGCATACCCTGCCAACTTAGGGCGAACAAAGCGATACCAAAGGGGGATGATGGACGGAGCGCTAGAGCAAAGCAAACACTCACCCCCAGTCAACTGATCTGGGTTTAATCCATCATCATTCTTTAGCTCACTCCACCACCCCAGTTCAGACATGGCCATATGCAAATCAGTCTGACCCTGTGCCTCATGGGAACAGTCCAGCCCGAACTGCCAAGCCATGTCTTCCCTGGACCGGAAACAAGCATCCTGGGACCGGTTTCGGGTTCATAACCCTCATCAGCCAGGCTATCTTGAATCCAGTGGCAAAGTGAGGAAGGGACCCACGTCTGGGCATACCCTGCCAACTTAGGGCGAACAAAGCGATACCAAAGGGGGATGATGGACGGAGCGTTAGAGCAAATCAAACACTCACCCCCAGTCAACTGATCTGGGGTGGTATGGTGAGCAAAAGAATGATGGATTTATCCCAGATCTCTTGACTGGGGGTGAATGTTTTGATTTGTTCTGCATTCCGTCCATCAATTGTGTGTCTTTTGCTTCCTTGTCCTAAGTGCGCCGGGTATGCCCAGACGTGGGTCCCGGGCTCACTGTGCCACTGGATTCAAGCTATCCTGGCTGAAGAGGGGTGAAACCCCGAAACCGGTCCTAGGATGCTTGTTTCCGGTCCAGGGAGGACCTGGCTTAGTAGTTCGGGCTGGACTGTTCCCATGAGGCACAGGGTCAAGACTGATTTGCATATGGCCAGGTCTAAACTGGGGTGGCATGGTGAGCAAAAGAATGATGGATTTATCCCAGATCTCTTGACTGGGGGTGAATGTTTTGATTTGTTCTGCATTCCGTCCATCAATTGTGTGTCTTTTACTCCCCCGGAGTAGACAGCGGCGCTTGGCAACGTTCCTCATTCTGACATACTGCTGCATTGGTCCGCATGTTGTGGCACTTATCTTGCCCTTACTGACACGCATATGCTAATAAAGTCTACGCACATTCACTTGTATTCAACTGTGATGTGAGTTGTTTTGAATGACGATGTGTGTCTCACTGCCTATCTGGGTCACGGCCATACATGCGCATTGATAACATTACCCAGGGAGTACCATTTATGTGGAATCACTGTCCCTACATTCATCAATACTTTCATGCTTAATTGATCAGGGCCATGACACATCAGTGTGAATTAGAATATTTTATTCGCATTCAGTGGGGTGTTGAAGCTGGACCAGTACAGGGCCATGCAAACCCCACTTTACATTGTTGCCCCGTGGAGGGCCAGCCAGAGTCCTTTAGGGATTGACAGGTTCATCGGAAGAGGAAGACTTCAGTCCGCAGTGTGATTGCTGTGTCATTGGTAACCAATCCAATTATGGCAGTCCATGTCGAGGTCCAAGGTGAGTGTAACGGGGGACAGTGGAAGATGTTATTCCAGGGCATGATGCAGAGGGCAGAACCAAGCTGAAACAGGCCATATGATGGTGATGTATGCTACCACTTCAATCTTACCACCAAGCCAGATTCATCATCATCTTCGTCCTCTGATGTGTCAGGTGCCTCACATGTGGGTGGTGGTGTTTAGTCTGCCGCACTGTGTGGCACTGACACTTCAGGGGGCGGAGATGTGGATGGAGTAGTAGCAGCAGCAGTCTTCCGCGCCAGTCCGTGTGGCGGCAATGCCATGATGAGGATCTGCAGGGCATGGAAGATCCCAGCTACATCTCGCTGGTGTGCAGCCGTGGCAGCCAATCGTTCCGCATGCATCCGCTCCATGTTCTCCAAGATCCTCCGCATGTTCCCCAACTCCCGGCTGACATCGCTGGAGCCAGTCTGACTAGACAGTTGTTCTTGTCTCCAAGTCATGACTCCAGCGATGTCAGCCATGGATTGTTGGAGAGCATGGAGTGGACAGTGGGTGTCCGTTAGGGACTGTAAGTGGACCCTGATGGGACTTAGACACCCACGTATGGCCTCTAGTTTGGCTGCCATGAGGTCAAACCCCACCCGCAGCTGATCAGCCATCTTCTCCTGGCACCCTAACACACGGCACTGGAATGCCATGTGTTGGTCGTGGGGGTCCTGGGAGACAGCTGTGGTGGTGGGTGCTTCCTGCTGTGTGGTCTGTGCAGGGGGTGGGGTCTCCTCGATGCAGCTGGGCTGCCCTGCTCCTGGAGGTGGGGTGCCAAAGCTGTCCATGAGCTGCTGGAGGTCATCGGTGTCGATGTTGGGGAGGTCCTCTTTGTCATCAGTCCTGTTGTGTCTGCTCTGCAGGAGGTGTTGATTCTCCCTCTGCAATGTGAAGGGGAGATGCAGATTGACACTGTGTTCACATGTATGTTCACGCATTGTACAAGTTTACTAACGGACTGCATGACAATGTACATTGTGACTGTTTGTGAAGAGATGCCTATTTGATGCGGGACAGTTGACATTTCTACACCATCAGGGATGTGAGGTTGTACTTGTCCATTGTCATCTCACAGTTTCCTGCTATGCCAAATGCGAATGCCCATTTTCTACACAGAAGCGGCAGCAGTTGTGTCCTCTGTTCTGTTGTGAAAGTGTTGCAGTTTGTACCACATTGTTGTCAATGTTGAGGTGCTCTGATTCTTATGTGTGTGTGCTGCATTGTGGGTAAGTTGCCCCTTCAGCTCTGATTTGGCTGGCCCTTCTCCCTTTCAGGCGGTGTGCCTTTCACTTCTGTGCTTATACAGTGCTGAGATGTTGCAGACTTGGGTAAATTGGGCTCTTGGTCGGAGTTGTGACTCTTGGGCATGGTTTGTCCGCAGATGTGCTCTACTTAATTGTGCATGTGTGCCATTGTGCCCATCTCCCCCCGTCCCCCCAGTCCCTGGTCGTTACTCACCCTGTTGTTGTTGGCTCAGGTCATGTTGTGCAGTGTCCGGTCCCCCAAATCCTGCCACCGTCTCCCCACTGATGACTGTGGACTCCATTTCCTCCATCTCAACCAGCTCCTGGTGTGTCGCTGGACTCCCGCCTCTAGTCTGCATTGCTGCTTTCCGGTTGTTAGTGAGTTTCAGCTTGGTTTTGCGCTTGACATCATTCCAGCGCTTCTTGCAGTCATCCACTTCCCTTCTCTTCACTCCAACTGCATTCACCTTGGCCACGATGGACTGCCAAATTGTATTTTCATTTGCCAATGACACAGTGGAGGTGATGAACAGTTGTTGGTGGTGTTCTATCACCTCCGTAATGTGGATCTGGTTTCCCTGCGTACTGAAACGCGGGTTCCTCTTCTTCTTCTCCTTGCCCTTCCCTGGCCCCAAGGTCCCAGGCTGGTCCTCCGTGGGGCTTGTGGGGTTCTGGTTGTCCTCTGTACTTGCTCCGGCTACCTCCATGATACTTCACAGTTGTTTGTGTTTTGTTTGTGTTTCTTGTTGCCGCTTTTCTAGTGATTTTTCCCACCTGACTTGTGGGACTTGCAGGCCTGGCGCTGCTTATCGCTGACTTTTTTATCGCAGTTTGGCCCATCGCCACTTTTTTCACGTTCCGCTTTAGATTTTTTTCACCGTCACGGTGATTTTATCGCTGCCATTTGACGCGTTATCGGGACACTATCGCATGTTACAGCCGTGTTGAGAATACGTCGTTGTCACAGCATTCTTTTCCTGCGATAGACGGCGATAAGGGAAATTGCGTTAACCTATTTTGGCGATGTTTATCGCATGTTTTTTAAAATATCCCCCAGAGTGCAATACAGCGGCAACCGGCCGATCAGAGGTAGGGGGCGGGAAGGGGGAGGGCGTGGGGGGAAGCAGGTATAGAAAAATAGAATAAAAGAATAAAAGCTTACCTTTTTGACACTTCCTCGCCATGTCTCTCTTCCGTAGTCCTCCCTCGTTCAGCCACAGGAAGCACACCCAGGCTCCCAGTCAGCCAATCACAATGCTGCCTTAGTAGCATTGTGATTGGTCTGAGCACCGTGTTTCGGCACTCAGACGCTGACTGGAGGCCTGGGTATGTTCTCCACATAGGCTGCAATGCAGCCTGAATGGAGAACATGCGAAGTGCGAAAGACTGTTTTGGGCGGCCCGAGAGGGCCGGCCAAGCAGTCATTGTGCACTTAGGAGGGTGCTGCCTACCACTCCTCCCCTGCCCCCGCCCCCTCACGCAAAGCTGCCTAAGTAGGAGAAAATAAAATGATAATAACGCGAGTTCTTATCATTTTATTTTCCCTTTGTTTCACTGCAAAAAAGCAGTGGGGCGGCGCTCATCCGCCTTAGCGGAGGAGACGCCGCTGGTGCAATAAAGTGCGTGCTCCATCTGCAACTAAAGTTCATGTGCAAACATGCAATAAAGTACCTGAGATGTACAGGTTGCAATAAAATAAGAGCTATTACTGTCATGTGAACAATGCCCACTCAGTGACTTCTGAACACACACTGTTGAACCCTGCTAAACTAAAAATGATCCACAAAGACAAGGCACAAATCTTTGATACACCGGAAAATATTGGGAATTAGGTGAAGGATAGATGCACTGTGGCGACGGCGAACTCAGCTTATAGGCAGTCACTCCTTGCCAGAGCCCTGGTGGCAAAAAAGAGGTACAGCTTTACAAGGCGCAGATGATGCACATCAGAAAATGCACAAATTCATGAGAAAGTGGAGTGCCGAACCTGAAATGATGCTGCTGCAACTGACAAAGATCTTCAGATGATCCAGCAATCCGCACCAACACCTGATGTTGTGTCATTAAAAGCTATTGAGTATTCTTCTTCTATTTCACATTGTGAGAAATTACCATCTTTTGCGTAATGTCCCCCTAGATTTTTGCCTTTATTGGTTTTTCTGGCTGGAGGCGTGGCTAGCTGCTAACCATGAGGGCTATGCTTTCCTAGACCTGCCGACACCTCCGCCGTTCCACAACCATTCTCCAGACAGGAGTTGCCTGAAACACCCCCTGTGCTGGCTCTGGATCACCTGTAGCCAGCAGAGGGCTCAGAGGCAAAGGTCTGATGGCAATGGCGGCCGCAAACATGGTGGAAGGACTGCTGTGGGCCCACGGGGAACAAAAGGCCAAGATGACACTCACCAGCTGCAGGTGGGAGCAGCCATGGAAGCAGCGACTGATGGCCGCTTGACCCACGCTCTGAGGTGCTGGGGGTGATGGCCTGCCCCCAAAGAGAGTTGGAACTACCAGCAGGCAGTTAGTAGTGATTCAGATGACCATGTGGCCAGCTTCAAGAGGCTGAGAAGGAGAAATCACCTGTGCCACTCTCGACTGAGATGGCCAACATAGCTCCTGCTTGGCCTCGAGCGAGGACGGCAACCCCAGTGGGGGAATCTGGGTGCTGTGACTGGTGAGCTGACTGCACAAAGGCCTGAGGGGCTTTCGTCTTGCTGGATGACTGCGGGGAGATACAGGAGACAGGGGAGCTGTGAGCTGATCTGCACTGATAAGCCTGCCCTGAGCCCTGAGGTCCTGAGACTTGGCCAACTCAGGACCTTCAATTGAGACTCCTAGCATGACGAAGATGAGGTTTGGGGGCAAAAGGAGTCTGCCGCCCCCAACCCTCCGACCCAAAGCTGACTAGCAATGCAGAATTGATTGTAGGAGCCACCACTGAGCAGCGGGGGAGACCTGCTCCCTAATGAAAGGGGGGTCTGTGTATGAGGAGAAATGGGCTGCACCAGATCCATGAGCGATATCCCAGTAGGGGAGTAAGTGGGAACAGACAGCACCCAGTCCCATCAAGAGGCTACCATGGGCCCGGAGGCGTCGTTAGCACCTCCTTGCAAAGGATGGATTTTCCAGACAAATTGGACTTGATCCTCAGTGCTGTGAACACATTTTGAGAGGTCCTGAAAACAAGATCGATAAGGTCTCTGTAGATCTAGGCATCTTTTATGATGATCATCGGTAACTTGTGTTAAAAGTGAAACACAATGGAGGTGCCATTGGAGAAGTGCACTCGATCGTGAATGGATTGCCAAATCGGATGTTGGAACTGGTTAAATGGGTCTAACTACTGGATCGCAGGGCAGAGGATGAGGGGGGACGAAGCTGCAGCAACAATATTAGGGTTGTTGGACTGTCCAAACAAGTGGAAGGTAAGGACATGCTTATTTTTCTGGACAAATGTCTGGCAAAGGAGGTTGCTAAGCAGGGACTAACAAACTTTTTTGAGCTAAAAAGGGTGTATAGTGTGCCAGCGAGGCATTCTCTTCCTGGTGCATCTCCCCGTCTGGTGATGTGGTGCTTGCTACATCACAGAGACAGGGATTTATCTGATACTGCAAAAAGCTCGCACAGCAGGCCACCTTCGAGTCGAGAACACTTCCCCAACCACACAATGGCAGTACAGCAACAGAGAACCTTTTTCCTCATGGTCAAGAAAAAACTGCAGAAATCTATCCTTCGATATATGCCCCTCTTCCTTGCACGTCTCAAAGTCATTGTAGTCATCACACTGTGGGGCATATTTACAAGCCCCTATCGCCACCACAATGTCACTTTTTCAGACGTTGTGGTGGCGATAGGAGCCTCGCCTTATTTACAAGGCAACGTTAAGTCACTTAAAGTGCCTTAACGCTGCCTTGTAAATAAGGCACTCTTTCACGCTACACTTAGCGTGAAAGGAGAGGGCAATGGGTGTTGCGGTGGGCGTTCCACTGCAACACCCATAGATTTTGCTGCTGCCCCCTATTTACAAGGGTGACGTAAATTAAACCTTTAATAAATTGGGAAAACCTGGTCTTAAAAAAAATGTGTGCTGTGTTGTGCAGCACAAATAGAAACAGCAAACGCCATTGATTGTTTATGTGCAGGAAGGTTTCCCTTCCTGCCGATAAACAATCATTGAAAAAAATGATGCTTTACAGCTTCTATGTGTGCTGCATTAAGCCGCACACAGAAGTTACAAAGCGCCATAACTGATTGTTTATGTGCAGGAAGGGACACCTTCCTGCACATAAACAATCATTCCCCTGCAACGCAGACACCCTTGCACTATGGGGAACACAGGGCTGTACCGTATTCTTGTAAATACGGTGCAGCCATGCATTTCAGAAGTGGCGGAGCGTGGCGTTAAGTCAAGGAGGCTAATGCCATGCTCCGCCACTTCTCTCGTAAATATGCCGCTGTGCTCTTTGACCAACCTGCAGGTGCCTGGGACTGTTTTGAGAAATACGAGGTGGTGATGGATACCGGGAGCTGGTGTAGGCCACCAATCCCAAAATGCTGCCACCAGAGGACATGTGACATTGCCTAGTCTGCGTTGCTCACTAGAACATAAACCGAACAGGAAAAGAAAGCTGCAATTCTCATGGCAACCATCTTTCATGCACTGTTTCAGCAATACTCTAATGAACATCAAACTGACTACACCTTCGAGAGATTGGAATCTGACACAGCCCAGGAGGGCCTGCTTCTTGGGCCTCAGTTGACACCCAGGCACTGGCGTAGCAAGGGGGGGGCGGAGGGGGCGGTACGAGATTTGGGGGCGGCAGGTAAATTTATCGCCAGCACCCCCCCCCCCGCTCTTAGGCGCTCGGCGGCGGCAAAAGGCAGGGACCGCCACGGGCGGCAGAGTGCCTAGCTACGCCACTGCACCCAGGTTGGTGGATGACTAATAAATACCCCCTGGTACCTGGTTGTCATCTACGAATGTAGACTTTACTTACGTATATGAATCCTATTCAAAGCTGCGGAGTCTCACAAGATGATGTACGCAGGCATCTGGTCTAGGGATCTTGCCATGATCCCACTGACAGGGGCCGGAGGCGGGGACGATCAGTATTTGGTTGTCACGGCTGCCACCCATTGAACTTTTTTTCGTTGGTATGGTTTTAAGGTTTAGTCTTTACTAGTGTTCATGTTACAATGTTTTGGACAGATGCCCATTGCCAGCCAGCCTGGGCTTGGGGTGTTGGTCTGTTACTGCATGTGAATCCAGTTTCAACACTATGATAATGTCGTACACTGTATAGAATGTGGCACAGTGTGCACAAATCTGGTGTTTGGGCAACTGACGGTGTGGGGATTGATAGCTTATTACACGAGGGGGGAGCAGGAAGGGGATGTTGATATTGCACTCATCATGCCGAATATAATAACAAAATATTCCTTTCTCACTTCGAATGTCAGCGGAACGGGATCTGCTAGTAAACAATACAAAATTCATGTGTTTCTGAAGTGCAAGAGTGTAGATGTGGCTTTCCTCCAGGAGACACACCTGGTGGAAGAAGAGGTGGCTAAACTGAAACGGAAATGGATGGGACAGGTTTATGCTATGGGATAATCTTCACTCTCCAGAGGGTCCTTCATATGGGTACCTTTAAATGTTAGGAGAACCTGTATAGACAAGGAGGGCCCCTATGTCTTCCTGTTTGGAAGGCTTAATGGTTTGCAGATAGTACTGGACAGCATTTATGCCCAAAATGTGGGGCAGGCACACGTTCTCATGACATGGACACACATTCTATCTCAGGACACCCACATGCCTCTCATTCTGAAGGGGACTACAATTGCGTTGCAGACACTACCCTCGACCTATCAGTGCCGCTTCTTGCTAGCTCCCCAATGTTTAGGTTGGCGCATGACTGTAGGGAGTGGATGGGTCACTGGGGCCTATATGATCCCTGGAGACTGAGAAACATTGGATGGAGGGAATACTCATTTTCTTCCCGGTTTATGATCTCCATGTCCACTTGGACAAGCTAGTATACTCACTAAAAATCAATGTACAGGTCGGATATATAGAATACTGTGGCGCACTATATCGGGCCTCAGCCCGTTACTCATGTGTCTCCAGTGGGATAGACATGCATCACCCATTCCCACTTGTTGGAGACCCCTTAGCAGACATGATTGGGGAATACCTCTGATTGAATCACCATACAATATCACATACCAATGTTGAGTGGGATGCCTGTACTGTGTTCTGGATGATGACTTTAGTGTCTTGCCACTCCGAAGCAGTGGTCTTTTTCATTGATATATGAAAAGTGTTTGACACCTTGCGGTGGGACTACTTGAGAGCAGCTATAAGTAGGATGTCATTGGGCGAAGGATGGAACAAATGGGTCACTCTCCTGAACACGATTGCTCAAGCAAGAGTCCGCACAGGTCAATGCATATTGAACCCATTTACAATTTATCAAGGAACTATGCAGGGCTGCCCGCTCTCGCTGATGCTCTTTGCTTTAGCAGTTGAACCCTTTTCCACAGAAATGAAGGGCAAGATAGGGGATTCCAGCGGTGCAACAGAGAGCATGTAGTCTTGCTATATGGTGACAATATGCTTTTATATCAGAAGTGTATCATATAAGAAGGTTGGTTTAACCCTGTCTAGCACAATAATTGGTAACACGCACCCAACATGCATGAAGCAACTATGCCCCACCGCCCAACATGCCAGAAAATCGTCAAAGTGAAAATTGCAGGAACATGGTCCAGACTGCAGCTCCTTTCCACTTGTTAGCCCACATTATAATGCCACAAAAGGCCGTCCAGCTCGGGTATAGTAGTACAGTATAATAAACAACCCAGAATATCATGCGGCACATCTCAAAAAAATATAATACTTAGAGATGGCTAGTCGATGTGGGAAAAGTACAAAGGGCTCTCATAGACTCATCAGTATGTATTACCTTCCTATCACCATAAGTCTTCACATCTCGGCACCGCATCAAAACTCGTTACCTAGCTGAGCAGCTTTAAATACTCAATGTGTTACGTGTACAATTCCTAACACCTGAAAGTGAAGCCAAGTCGAGCGCTATCTTAAAAACGTTGGCCCTCTTATAACAGCAAAAATGTGCGACTAACATAATTTACGTGGTCTCTCTCTTATCATACCTTTGACTATCGAGTCCACAATATGTAACATTGGTGTATCTCTACTCTAGTTGCTAAATGTATATCTCAATCAAATATGGATACTTACAAATTTACAGCTCTATCAGCCCATCATGACGGCCGTATTGGGGCAGATTCTTATAGGCAAAAACGGGGACAATCAGGGAAATTGATTCAAACTGCTACCATCATCGACCTCGCAGTGACTGTTAATATTACCCTGAATTCAAAAGGCCCCTCTCTTCTTCCGATCACCCCCAAAGTTTATACACATAAACACGGCCCTACACTGGGTCATAACATGTAGCTCCCAGCCAGAACAAGCTACTTACAAAACACAGACTCGCTTGAATAAAAACAGCTGCCATGTTTGAACAAACTATTAAGGTCACTACACCATATCAAAAATAAGAAGCAGGCCATAGTATCAACTGAGCACACTTTTATAAAAGTATGAGGTGCACCTTACGTTCCATTCATATCCTAAGGAATGATGGCTATCATGTAGAAACATTAAGAAACTTTTTCCAAAATTAAGCAGAACCTCTACTCCCCAAATCATAATCCACAGGCCGCGTTCCAAAGTGTCCGCTTATAAGCACAACCTATTCCATGATAAACATATACCTCACCAGACCAATACTGTTGCATACCAGTTCTGCTGGAACTATATTCAAAATACCTGGTCAATAAGATCCAATACATGTGCTACTTCCGTAAATTATACGTATTTTGCCTCATCATAAAAGTCACAAACTACATGATGAACACAAGTAAAAAAAAAGAACAAGCAACACATGATAAAGTCTAGTAAGGATGCTTCAAAAATTTGCGTGGATAAGACAATTATAGCATACTAGTACCCCACCCTTTCCCTACTCCTAGAGAGACTTGTAATCATATTCATGTCCTGCAACAACAGTAGGTGAAATAAAGTTACAGGAAATGGTGAAACTCATGCTCTTTATTTAAGCCAAATTCCACTGTTCTAAGTCGTGATATCCATTTAGTCTCACATTGTCTCAATGTGAGTTCCCTATTACCACCACAAGCATCCACTCTAACAACATTGATCCCATGGAGATTGAAAGGGCAATCAGTGTTTCTATGACACTCACAAGAGGACATGGGATAGGCAGAGTCTTTCTTGCGCCTAGCTCTCACATGTTCCGCTATCCTGTGTCTAAGCTCCCTAGTTGTGCTACCTATATAAAGCTTATTACCAGCCCAAACAATAGCATGGACAACAAAAATGGTCCAGCAGCTGAAAAAAGTATTGATCTTATACATCCGACCTGTGTTGTAAAAAGAGGTCATAGTTTTGTTTGTGCCAAAACAGCACATGGTACAGGTAGTACAGGTGTAAAAAACCTTCAGGTTCCTGTGGTAACCAATTGCTAGTACTCTCATTCTTCACCCTTGGGCAAATAGCTCAGACTGACAGTGTCCCTAAATTGCGTCCTCTTCTGTAGGTGATCAGAGGTTTACTCCTAAGGGCAGTTTCCAAACCAGGCACATTAGCTAGTAGTCCTCAATGTCTGTTGAGTATTCGCCAGATCTGATGGTTAGGCAAATTATAAGTAGTGATGAAAGCTAAGCGACCAGCTTTCTTATTTTGACTTTTGTTTTTTCTGAAGAAGGTCCTCTCTTTTGAGATTGTCTACTCTCTTATGTGTGTCTTTGAGGTACCTAATTTTATATCCTCGCTGAGCCCTCCTTTTTGCCGTTTTCGCAAGATTACGAGTACATTGCTCCTCTTCACTACAGTTTCTCTTGACCCGTAACATCTCACCAAAAGGTATGGACTTAATGGTACTAAATGGATCTGCACTGCTCGCCAACAGGGAGCTGTAACAAGCTGTGGGTTTACAATACAATGTGCTGAGAATTCTGTTATTGGAAATGTAAAAGGTAACATCCAAGAAATCTATTCCTGTTTTGTGACACTTCATTGTGAACTTCACATTCCAATTGTTGCTGTTAGGAAGTACTTTTCCATTTCTGGCATGGAGCCTGTCCATATCACTATGGCATCATCAATATACCGCCCCCAAAAATGGATATACTGAGTCCACTGCACTGCCTCAGAGGACCAGGCATGCCCCTTCTCAAACCAGCACATAAATAGGTTGGCATAAGAAGGGGTAAACCTGGAACCCACGGCCATACCTTGTAGTGGTTGGAACCACTGCCCATCATATATACAGAAGTTGTTGGTCAACATTAGTTCCAACATTTCAAGAAGCATTTGGGAGTGCTTTTAAAAATTGGCACGTCTAGTCAATAAAAAATGATCCAAAGCTCTCAAACCAAGTTCCTTTTTAATACATGTGTACAGGCTCTCCACATCTAGAGTCACAGACATCATACTGTCCTGATCCCACACCACATCCCCAAACTTACAGAGGATGTCTGTGGTGTCTCGTACAAAAGAGGGTAAATTAACAACATAAGAGTTGAGAAAAACATCAACAAATTCCAAAATGTGCTCCGTAGGCGAGCCAATGCTTGCAATAATAGGGTGGCCAAGTGGAAAAGCTGCCTCCTTATGTATTTTAGGGAGCATATAGAGGCATGGGTATCTCGGGAAGTCCGCCCTAAGGTATTTAAACTGCAAATCCGTTAACAATCATTTTTTGTTCCAGTGAGCCAATTTGTTGTTAACAGTGGCCAAAATAGTAGTAATGGGATTATGATCAAGAGCTCTGTAACAGTCTTTGTTGTTCAGTTGTCGCATGACCTCTTAATGATACTGGGAGCGATTCATGACAACAACATTGCCCCCCTTATCAGCTTCAAGTATGATTATTGAATTATTAGACCTCAGATTTTGCATTGCTATGAACTCATCCTTTGTCAGATATTTTGGCCTAGGGTTAGAGAAACCCGATTTCCTGCCAGTTTAACTCAGGTACAGGGAGAAATGCCAAGTCAGTTTACAATTGCCCTGAAGAATTATTCAATGTGTGCCAACGTCTATGATTTCTGACCGTCATATGAGACACTGAAGGATCTGGTACAGATTGATACAGCTCATTTATATGTCAGAATACGGCACATACTCTATTCATGCAACGTAGCAAATAATTCTTGCACAGCTATACCGCGAGATGAAACTATATTGCTTACCCACAAATCCTTGCTTCTGTTTCTTGGGTTTATGTTCGGCCTTAGTGCTGAAGCTGAGATACATTATTAAAACTGAGACTGTTAAATACTTTGAAAAATGAAGAACCTTGATATACTATGTTATGTTGTATAAATCATTCATTGTTCATGTTTACATAATAGACGCTGCAAAGGAGCCTGGGATATAAATAAATAAAGGGCAAACATACAGTAGCTCAGGAAGTAAAGCCGGAATGCTGAAAAATGAGAGAACGAGTGGTAAAAAAACACCTGCAAATTAGGCATTAGTAAATTAATCAAATTCATTTGCAAAATTCACACCTGTTCAATTAAGTCACAAATGTTTCTAGAGTTCAAGTTAATAGGTATTAAGCGAGTGAAAATCGCAGCAAAGCTGACTTTGGCCGGTTTTCCATTCTCTCTGTGAGAACATACTCTATATTTTGCGTAGTTTATGCATGCATGGAGACAAGAATTTAGAGAAAATTCTGATATATCTTTTGATTTGATTTTTTCAATTTAGAACAAGCATCATTTAATGTGTCCTCCTTTATGTCCTGTGCAATTTATGGTGATTGGAGCGTTTTCACAGACTTTCAGGACTTGCCCCATGATCATAGGTAAAATCTGGGTGGGCTAAAAGTCTGGAAATGCATTTACCATCAGCTTATTGATGATGGTGTATCTGCACAAGTAAATGGGGAAAAAGCGTGCAGTAACTGCAAATTTACATATGCAAATACATATGTGGCATTACCACAGATTTAGCAGGACACTCTAAACAGTGGCCTGGGTGGGCATTCAACACATTTTTATAGGATCCCCCAGTGACTTCTCCCACACATCAGTGGAAGCATCGAATGCTATAACCAAAGTCTAACATGGCGATTCCGAATCACAAAGCCTGTTCCTCTTCCTGTAGGAATATTCAATGGAGAATATTGACTATCACTATAGCATTGATATAAGCCTATACAGGAAACCGCAGATTGACTATTCCTAAAACAAGACCTACTTACCTCGTCGACATACACATCATCAAGGTACCTTGTTGATATACTAATCTATATACGCTTAGCATAGCCCCTTGTCGACATCCCCATCTATATACACTTAGCATAGCCCCTTGTCGACATGCCCATCTATATACACTTAGCATAGCGGTACTGGATATTGTTGCGGGGATTCTGCACATATACAGAGCTATGCACAGGATAATAGGACCTCGGTGTATAGTGGTGTACCAACCATGCACCTTAGTACCCACAATCCCTATCCGACTAGCTTTAGCGTCTCATTCGTTCTCCGTACTACAGCGAAGCTACCAATGATTAGACAACCCAGAACACGGTATCTCTCTCAGGACTCGCAGGAGCAAGAACACTCTTTCATAACTCACTCATACTTGTCCACAACGTGCGGAATAAGAGACACAGTATAGTTTAAAATATTTATTTCAACTATCGTGCTCTAAGATAAAGTACACGGGCCAGTACTATCAGCATAATGCATAACGATAAAATAATAAGCATGGTTACAATTCCATAGAATACAAATGGGGACAGCATTTTATAAAGACAGTGGCCATAGGGCTAAATGGCCTTACCACCCTCCCCGTGCTAGTAACTAGTTTATTATAAAAATAGAAGACCTCTGGGCTTTGTCAGGTGGACCCCATACCTCAATATCTAGATGCAAGGTTTACATCATCAGACAAGCACAGCTCTTCTCCCTGGAAAGGTTTTTCTCCAAGTGCCACCAACAGGGAGATCACAATATTAAAAGCACACGAATTTCTCCAGTGCAGCTGTATTTCGTGTTATGTCTAAGTGCGAGGGGTTGACCAGATCAGCAATAACAAGGGACGTTGTATTTCGACCTTGTACATGGTGTGCAGACGAAACCCACAAGGAACATGAGAAAAGGTGAAAGGCAAAAAGGCAGACAGGTCTAATATAGCCGGGCGCAAGCAAAGTCTGGAAAAACAAAGTCACAGAATATCGTGTGCAAAAAAGGCATCATGGCAGCCAGGCCTAAGCTAACTTAGCAATGTAGACAATGAGGCCACAAACCACACTACAATATCATCCTACAGTCGCTATCCTGGCAGTACACTGGTGCTGCTGTTTGAAAACAGGAGAACTTGCTTAACCTCTCCCTCCATATTCAGCTCCAAGGCACCATTTACTTTCCTGACATGAATGCTTTGTGTAGCTCCCCTATCCTCATATCAACGCTATAATTTGCGCTATAATTTACGGCTTAGCATCATACCTCAAAGAAGCACGGATCCTATTATTTCAGGATTGGATATCCCCAGTTTACCTCTCTGCATGCAGCTTTGAAGACACAGAAATAATGTCCATGTATCTATTTCTGGGATGTGCTCCTAAATTAGGTGTGGCAACGGCCAGAGCAGGTACTCTAGGAAGTCGGGCCAGGCAAGTCCACTCTTTGTTTCTTGTGATCCTACAAGACTATGGACTGTCATCCTTCATACATCAGCGATGTACTAAGCGGCTGGAGCGGTGTACTGGCATCCTCAGGAGAGCCTGCTCTTGTTTTGAGCCATGGCTGGATCCTGGCCCTTGTCAGACATGTAGTCATGTTTTCAGGAATTACTTTCCACACACACATAGCAGGGTTCTGCTGCATTTGAACGCTCACATCTATACACGTTCCTGAATGGTACCCTTGATTGTTCAACACTTATAGTTTTTTTCTGAAATTATTTTTTTGATGAAAATTATTTTTTCACCATTATATGAAGTCCCTGCATCTATAAACAGTAAGAAGGCAAGCTTCTGAGCTCACTTAATGACATTGTTGGGCCCTCTATTTTCATCCATGTAGGAGCCTGGGAAATACATCTCAGCGTGAGAGTAGTACATTGTGTTTAAAAACAGTTATTGTCAATTTCCTGATGAGGGAGCTCTTTAAACGTTGGAAGCAAATTTTCACCAGACAACTACCTGCAAATATAACTCATTTCATGGGATTTGTACTGAAATTCTGCAAAGGAACAGTCCTGTGAGACTCAAAGTTCTGGCGATGACCTACACACAGCCAGAGAGTCTGGATTTCCTTCCTTCTCATGGGTCTGATGAAGAGGAGCTGGAAGGTTTGTTCTTGTGCTCCAATTGCCTCTTTATGAACCTACATGAAGAAAAATGCTGCCTCTAATTTCCATGCTCCAGGGCATTGCAATGGGTTGAATTAGGGATGTAGTTCGTATATTTAGTATGGCTATTTCGATATACAGTCTTTCTGACTTTCTGTCAAGCAGAGGGCCGTTCATCCGGTGTTACTCTTCCCTCTTCACTATTTTTTTTTGTAACCATTTTTATTATATTTTATTCCAGCACAGTACAGATTTATGCATGTTATCCCAGTAAAACGTTCCCACGATAGACATTGGATTTGCCTCGGGTGACATTAGGATTAACAGACTCTTGCCTCCTCACCAAATCTTAAAATACTGTTCCTTCGCTCCTTGCACCAATTGGTTTTTGGCATGGAGTAACTTCATTCACTATAATGATATTACCCTTTCAAAGCCGAAAAATAACTTTAGAAAGACAAGCAACAAGCAGTATGATATAGGGGAAGAGGAAACAGGCCCTGAAAAAAGATGGCTTGGTGAAGTAGTCTCTTACATCGAAGTAGTAAGGGCACTATAACGTTATTATTTACTATGATATATATATATATACTGCGCTCTGTTTGCGGTGATGAAAACCAAACCTTGTCCCTTGGGTACAAGGAGGTGGTGTTTCAGCATACCCCATCAAAAGTGAAGTTTAGCAAACGATCTGTGGCTTTGAAGCCGAACTGCACCATTGCGGCAGCGCAACATGTGGCGAAGCCTTAAAATACCTGTAATAATGTACAACAAAGGGTTTTGTGACTGTAAATAAGCCTTGGAGGTAGATCATTGAAGTCTTCTACCCCAACACCCCTAGCAGTTCACTTGTATTTATTTCTCTGCCACCCTACTCCTGTGGCTGAGCAGATTGGCAGCACCTCAGCTGGCACACACGAGGCAAACAACGCATTCTCTATCACAGACACAAACAATACAGAGGGCAGAGTAACAGAGGGCATAGCAGCTGTTCCGAAGAAAAAACACCGAAGCAAAACATCTGACTGATGAGGTACAGTGTTTATATTGTTTATGGGCAACATCGTTTTCTGATCTTCATCTTTGTTCTCTTTGCTCATACAGGTGGCAGCACACACCCCTTGAAGCCTGGGCTTCCAAGCAACTAGCCTGCCCCACGAAAGACACATAGAGGAGATGTACAGCAGTGCCCACAGACAGAGCTTAGAAGCACCTCAGAGATCTGTCTGCACATAATGTACATTTCAGAGAAATCGCTTCGGCTTATTATTCTGTGTTGAATAAAATGCCATTGGCTGATGAGTGTCAGAACACTTTACACTAAGGCCTAGAGATGAAACTAGTAGCAGAAGATGGGTATGAGGGCCAAGACTAGGAAGCAGATGCTCGAAAACATTGTTTTTTTATTGGAACCTAAGCATTACATCAATTTGCCACAATTTGAGGTTGTGCATGCCTTCTCTTTTGCGATAGTTAATTCCATGCACATTACTATTGTTGTTTTCAGACACATCTGTCTTCTCACTAGAAAATTGCAACCATCAGTATCGTTAATTTAAAGTAAATTAATTTAAAGTACAAACCTTGATTTGCAAAGCAGTAATTCGGTAAGTGTATTTTTTTTGACATCTAGAAAACATGTTTTGTGGATGGTAGGAGAGCAAGAATATTAATGTCGCTTTTTAATTAAAAAAAAAAAAAAAATCCATCCAGTATTCGTTTAGTATAACCAGCAAGAAGTGGGGACAACACGTTTTTCAATAGGTAGATTCAGTGTTAATATTTTTGACTTCAGCTAGTGTGTCCACATTCATTGCCTGCTGAGGTCTGTGTGGCAATGTAATTGCAACATTCGTTTTCCATTTTCTCATTCAGGAGTTTGAACTCCTCCTCCAGAAGCTTTAACAAATTTGAGACTGTAGTGAAGGCCATGGACAACATTAGACGGTGGTATGCTGCTACTAATCACGTAATTTAAAAGTAGTTGTTGGAATTTTGCAACCCAGACATTATTACAGCAACCAGTAATAGCTTGCTCACCTGTTTGGACAGTAGTTGCTCTGTCTTTATTTGCAATGGTGGTGGACCTGTTAGAAAAGCACATGCCAACTTAATTTGGCGATGATCTTTGCACTTTTATTTTGCACTGGTGACAAGATTATTTTCAGCATCAATAACGTCTTTTTCATAGGCTGCAATCACATCAATGGTACTTCTTGAAATGGTGCTGGCCTTCCATGATGCGGGGTGTCATTGAAGCCTTCCATGACACTAGCGCCTTCTTGCTCACCCGGTAGAGGAAAGCTGGGAAAAGTAATGATTCCTATCCGTGGCACCACCAAAGGTATTACGCTTGTTCATTGCTTGACTGTATCATGGATTGCATCAAAGAACCGTCACGATGCCCCTTCACTGGATTCTTCTTCATGTCTGCAGAACAGAACCAAAAACATAAATAAGTTTAAGTTGAGCACAATATTTCCAGGTCCTACCACCCCAAACAAACCACACGACGCTCTTGTTGTTTGTTATAGTAGCTTCCATCTGGAATAGAAACATCGCCAGACATACAGCTGAGCAGAACCTCGAGAGCCCACCACTTCTAATGTTACTCTCAGAAGGTTGTTGTTCATTGGTTGGTTCTTCAGACAGTCATGCCCTCCTTTTATGCTGCTTTTTCACTCTCACATTGCTTTTTATTGCAGTCTGTAGACCCGTGGAGTACATTAGGGTGAGAATTAACTTGCTCTACACCAGGGTCGGACTGCTGGGAACACAAAGCAGCCCTGGCAATTTTGACGGACCAGCCCCCCAGCTGCTTTTGTTACTGGGGGCCGATATAGCAGCGCTGCTGCAAAACCGGCCCCCAGTAACGAAAACAGGCCCCACACTGCACAAATCGCCCCCACCCTTCCAGCCTCCCGGGAAAATGCCTGATGCCCGCTACGGCCAGTCCGGCCCTGCTCTACACATTTTGAAATGTGTGTGATCATTGCACTATAAGCAATGCCTACCTTTCTTTCTACCTGTGAAGGTAAGTCATTGCTCTCTGTGCCATCGAAACCAGGAATGGTATGCTTATTCACTCACGCACTCCAGAATGCGCATTAGAGAGTCAAGTGGTAAGTGGAGCCGACATCAGCTCCACCAGTGTGCTCCTGGGTAATCAACCCTTACTTCGTGGCTGCTAGTGCGCATACCATTACTTCGCAAGCGTTACTACGCTTGCGATGTTACAACACGTACCATTAGTACGCAAGTTCTTACATCGCAAGCGTTGTTACAACGCATGCGTTGTAATGGTATGCGCTATCCACATCGTTAAAGAAACGTCATATATTCGGTCCTTCCCTACTCCGGAAAAGCATTGTGGGAAGGATTTCACCTGCTTCCACCCTCCTACATGTGTGTTGATGTCTTCTGGGAAAGGTAGATTGCATTCCCAAATAGCTAGAGTCCCACATCCTGATAAAAGTCCAAGCGCTTTTTGGTGCCAGAGGAAAGCGTCATGAGAAACATACTGCTTCCGTCCTCCTCCTAGCATGGTGAAGACGTGCAGATCTGACGTCGCTGGAAGCCGGAGAAGAGAGTAACCACGGAGGAGAGAGAGGTAAAAGTAGTTGATTGGGTCATGCAGGGGGTAGTCTTTTAGGTTGTAGGGTTGTGTTTGAGTAGTGTAGAGTAGTGTATTTGAGTTTAGGGTAGTGTCGGGGGTCGTGAAGGGTAGTGTTGGGGAGTAGGGACAGGACCAGGGGTCGGGGGAGGGATGTGCAGGGGGTAGTGTTTTAGGGTTTAGGGTAGTGTTGTAGTGTTTGTGTAGTGTAGTGTAGTGTTTTAGGGTTAAGGGTAGTGTAGGGGGGCGTGCAGGGTAGTGTTTGAGTGTAGGGACAGGACTGGTGGAAGGGGGATGGTCGTGTAGGGGGTAGTGTATTAGGGTTTAGGGTAGTGTAGTGTTGTTTAAGTAGTGAAGGGTACTGTAGTGTTTGTGGGTTTTGGGTAGTGTTGTGTCACAGGGGACAGGTTACTATTACGATTATTTTATGATTTTATTTTAAGACTTTATCAAGAGGTTGTTTATGGCTTCTAAAGGTTTGGGTTGACTGGGGTCGGTGTTGCCAGAGTAGAACTGTTTTGTTGGAAAAATGAGAACTCTTTACAGCATGAGAATGCGTCTACGTTGGAGCTTATTCAGTCATACGATGCGTTCTTTGTGGTCATTTCAAGTTGTTCCTTCGGGTTCAATCCATCACGCCATTTTCTATTAGAGAAGGTGATTTCAGGTGGAGTTGTGTTGTCTGTTGTATCGCGGTGACCCTTCATCCAGAACGAAGCTTTGTGAGCGCTTCCCCACAACTTGCCAAGTAAAACAGCCAACTAACACAGACTATGGTTTACCGCAGTTGCCTGCCTTTTTTCATTTGTTTATTTTAACTTTTCTCATGTGTGAAGTGCCGCCATTAATATTCATCTGCCCCAGGGAGCCATTGTACCTATAGCCTCGAGGACAGGGAAAGTTGTTAGGAAAAATGAGTCTGAGGGATAATGATGCTGGTGGGAACGGGAACGGAAGGAGACAACAAAACTTGGAACACAGACCCCGGTGCAAGTGGCAGAAGTACGTTAGGCGAAATCTGGACAGAACTGGGCACAGAGGTCTCTCAGTTTGAGATACATTGATATGCGTGGTAATTTTCTGCGTAGTAAAAGCATTTTATTAGATTACTATGCATTTGCGAACTAAAAGCATTCGCACTAAAAACATGCGAAGTAATGGTATTTGCGATGTAAAAACATCGCACTAAAAACATGCTAAGAAATGGATTGCGTAATAACGACATGTATTCTGCTCCTGAGCTTCCAACATTGTCTCAAGTACCCTGCTGCGAAGGTCATGTGAATGCTTCTTGAGATTCACTATTTATCACTGCACTTACCTTGTGGAAAGATTTCTCCCACACGCCATGTCAAACATCATCGTTGTATGACTTGTGCTGACTCTAAATAGCACGTGCACATGAATAATAACCTCATCCTCGAGTACTTCAAGCTTCTCATTTGAAACTGTTGTCTTCCTCTTATGGTGGTCGCCATGATATAGGCCAACACAGGTAAGCAACAGAGTTCAGTAAAAAGATAACGCCACTCTGCAGTTACGGGTAATAGCCATTCCCTATCGAGGCCAGGCACCACTTGTATCAAAGGATGTGTGCCATTTGGAGCGATGCAAAGTGCTGGAAAAAGGAGCTTCCTTCTCCAACGCTCACAATAACTGCTCATCAGCATCTCATTGTAAGTAACACACTCTGAACTTCAATCCATTGCATCAAACCCAGAACACGGAGACCAGTTCAAACCTAGACATACATGGACATAACATGGTTTTGTATATGGTCACTTATACAAATTTCCTCTCACTTCAAACTTATGTTCAGAGAAATGTATATCAAAAATGAAAGGAGCCCAAGCTAGTTTCCTACCCTGGTCGAAAAGAGGCTAATTGGACTTCACAAAATACTTGGTGGCATATTTAAAAGGAGCTAGCACCGCTGCAGCGTCATTTTGTTTTACGCAGCAGTGGTGCAATCAGTGCTCCACATTTATAAACTGATGCATTGGGCCCAATGCGTCAGTTTGTAGAGGCTTGCGTCACATTAGACCTGCACCATGTATAATGTATGCAGGGTAGGCGTTCCCACATTGAAAGCCACGTAGAACTGACGCAGTGAAATTTACAACTTTTTACTGCGTCACTCTGCGACTTGACTGCGTCAAAATCCCTACGCCTTCTCAAACCAGGCGTAAGGATGTACGCAGGGCTTTTAACATGGGACTCGCCTCTGTGTTCTGACGCCTTACTGGAGTAGCGTCAGTCTTACGACCAACTTCAGCAATGCGTCACTTTAGCTCTAAAAGATGCGTCAGAATTTCTGATGCATCTGTGAATCATTGCACCACGGAGCACTGTAATGTAAGTGCAGTGCATCCGTTGAGTCGGTAGGACATTTGCAGCAGGGGTAAGCAATCTGACGCAAGAAATCTGACACATGGGGCGCTAGGTGGCGCACTGGCAAGATAGCCGCACTGATGTGAGGCTCCTGCCGATCGGCGTCTTAATCCGATCATTTATCTGATCCAGTCACATATCCAGGCACGAAAGACGCAGCGGTTTGCAGATACATGCCTGGTGAAACGAGGGTGTGAATTTGACGCTTCTACGAGACTATGCGGAGCTGCTGGTGAGGAGCATAGTCTGCACCGCAAGAAGGCCTGCTGAAGTGTGGAACTACCGCTGGACTGAGCGAGTCACTAGACTGCGGTGCTGACCACGAGGCGCATGGGCTGCCCCGGGCGATCGCAGCAGCTGCAGCCTGCTAACAGGGAGGTGAGAGTCAACCCCCGCATATATAACACAGCGATTGCCCCTATTGCAAAGAAGCAGGCATATTCACACGCGCTGCTCGAGGATTGCCCAACGACGCTGCATTGCTCCCTTGTTGTCCGGGCGGCGGATCGGCCACAGGCGTACTGGCGCACTGACGGCCGTTCGATTCCCTGATAAAAAACGCACGTAATATGCTATACGCTAGATAGAGAAGAACTGCGATTGTTGTTACCCGCTAAAGGGGAGGTGAAGGAGTACCCCGGGAGACAGTCGGTAACCGCCGGCATTGCGGGCGCGGAAGTGCGCGAGTGCCGCTTCAACATCGAGCCACCATATTGAAAGTGAAACGCCTGGATGGCGAGGTAGTGGAAGGCACGCTGAAGAGTAAAAGGATTGCCGCTAATAGCGCTACGAAAGGGCACAGGAGCACGCAACTCGCGCCTACACTGATCCGATTCAAAGGGTAGAGTACCTGCAATAGCACAGCCAGGAGATTATTGCCGCCAGGATTTCAATGTATTTGAGGCAGACTGCAGCTGATGCAATTCAGTAGAGACACTGCTGAGCACTACTAGATTATAACTGACCTCAACATACTTCATTACGGTGGTAGTGGGCCCTCCATTCACCCTCCCACTGCCCCTACACGATCCACTGTGCCCAATTCTTCCACAGAAAGGTGCAATAGGTGGTGGATCTAGAACCTCTAGACAGCTGTAACACCGTATTGTGCCCAGAAGGTATAAATATGACACAGTTTTGAATACTGGCAAACTGCACAGGGAATCCTTGACCAACTTATATTCCGCCGCCACGGTTTCAAGGTCACGGAACTATAATTCATTGATTCCTCGAGATTCCTACTGCACTACTCTCTGCAAGGGTGAAGCTATGGGTCTGGAGTAAATACCCGGGTAGGCGATACTCGTTAAAGGAGATTACCCGCTAGTGAATCCTGCCACTGCTGCTCCAGGAGGCGATATATAGCAACTATGGGGAAGACTGACACGAAACAGACCCGGCTAACTTTTGATGCTAAGAAAAATACACGACAGCAACAAGAGGAGGACGAGAGGAGCATGGAACAACCCGCAATGCAGGAGGGTCCATCTCCAAATGATGACATGAAGACACTACTGCAAGAGGTCAGGCTGGGACTCACCACCATCGCTGATAAAATGGATGCCATGACCACGCGCATGGATGCCATAGTGCACAAGTTAGACACCCATGACGAACGCATTAAAGAAACAGAGCGCAGAATCTCAGATGCCGAAGATGCGACCTCTCATATACAGGATAATGTGGCACAAATGGATAAATTATTGAAAGTCATTGCTCCCAAAAATGAAGATATTGAAGCAAGGAGCAGGCGCAATAATGTGCGCATAATTGGCATTCCGGAAAGCACGAACACTGGCAAAATGGAGGAATATGTGGAGAAGATGTTGTTAGCGACAATCGGAGCTGAAGCTCTCTCTACACATTTCATAGTTGAACGAGCTCATCGGTCCTTAGGTCCCAAACCTCCGCCAGGAGCCGCGCCCAGGCCCATCATCGCGCGGCTCTTGAATTACAGGGATAGGGATGTTGCCCTGAAAATAGCCCGAGACAAACGGCAGCTCAGCTATGAAGGGAATTCCTTTACAATGTATCCGACTTCACGGCCACTGTGCAAGAAGAGAGGCGAAAATTCATACCGGTTAAGCAGAAGTTGAGAAAAGCTCAAATTGACTACGCACTTCTATACCCGGCCCGATTGAGAATTACGCATCAAGGGAAGCAGTGGTTTTACACCAAACCGCAGCAAGTGGAGGAATTCCTGAAGCGGTTGAAATGGCAGAACTATGATTCCAAAGTGCCTGATACCTCCTCCAGAGCTTCCTCGCCGACTACTGAATGACCCATGGAGCGCAGAGGTGAAAAAAGCTCTACCTACAAGGCTGAAGATGCTGCGATGAAACGGTGCCTTCAAGGAACTGATCTGTGCATTCCCAGCGGTTGACCTACGTCTCCTATGAACTGAAATACTGGTATGCTGGATAAATATGTCTGGGTACGCCGAACACACTCGTTCCCTTGGGGACAGCTGATATCATCTCGCTGGCGCTGTGGAAACGTGGGAAACCGTGCTAGCCCCTAGGAGATTCCCCCACAAGGGCATTTCCCTATCACTTTGGACTGCGCTACTATGTGCGCCTTGGTTATTGAGTTCTTATGGGCAAGGGAAGGGGGGGATTGTTATGTCTGGCATGATTGGGATGCTTCAGTGGGAGGGGGGTGGGCAAGGGGATGTTTTACTGTTCACTGGTATTCCTAAGATAGAGCACAACAGACAAATATACGTGATTTCAGTGCATGCTACATGCAGGACGCGACGTCTGCAAAGAGTACATTACTGTTTATTGTATGCAGTAGACGCAGATGGCTGATCAGACTACACGAGGAAAAACCTCTTATTTAAAAGAACCCTCACTCACCAACCTAGTTGGTGACATGCTTCATCATTGGGTTCCCACCAGAGAGGCCGAATGCCTCCCTGGTGTGCTACGACGCCTGAATTACAGCGGAGCGGGTATTTTGTTGGGGTAGTGTCAGTGCAACAGTGAAGGTAGTGCAAGTTAAAAGATATCTGGTTTAATCCCAAATCAATTTTATTGGTGGAAAACCAGGTAACATTAAAAACAAGTGAAATGGACACTAGGTGCCTAGCTAAATTGACCAGGCGCATCCAAATTGGTTTAAAAGTGATCAATGGTCAACATGTTTCTGCTTATAATGTGTAATTTACAAAGCTTTCATCAGGACCAGGCCTCCACGGCGGTGTACACTCGCTAAGGTGTACCCTAACCAGTGGAGGTATATGGATGGTAAAACTCACGGTTTTACCATAGGGCCTTCTGGGATTCCAAAAGCCAAAGAACTGTGAAGAAACTACTAACTTCACGTCATGGTTCCGGGAGGGGGTTAGAGATGCTGGTGGAATTTCCAAAACAGCACTCTCCCGCACACAACCTATCGGTGCCAAACCTCGGACCCGAATACATCCATATACCTCCACTGGTTAGGGTACACCTTAGCGAGTGTACACCGCCGTGGAGGCCTGGTCCTGATGAAAGCTTTGTAAATTACACATTATAAGCAGAAACATGTTGACCATTGATCACTTTTAAACCAATTTGGATGCGCCTGGTCAATTTAGCTAGGCACCTAGTGTCCATTTCACTTGTTTTTAATGTTACCTGGTTTTCCACCAATAAAATTGATTTGGGATTAAACCAGATATCTTTTAACTTGCACTACCTTCACTGTTGCACTGACACTACCCCAACAAAATACCCGCTCCGCTGTAATTCAGGCGTCGTAGCACACCAGGGAGGCACTCGGCCTCTCTGGTGGGAACCCAATGATGAAGCATGTCACCAACTAGGTTGGTGAGTGAGGGTTCTTTTAAATAAGAGGTTTTTCCTCGTGCTACGTTCCCCATCGTCCCTTTCTACTCACTCTTTTGTTGTTATTGAATTCATACGTTAGGAGGAATAAGAGTGACCCTCTCCCTCTCTCTCTTGTTGATATTACTGATCAGACTACACACCAGAACTTGCACATCATCACCTGGAATGTGAGAGGGCTAGGTGATCCACGAAAATGCCGTCAGCTACTAGCGTACTTGGATAGGCAACAGATACACATAGCCCTCCTCCAAGAAACACATACTAATCCATTACATCCCATTACCTTTGCTACCAAGTGGGCAGACCATTGGTTGTTTTCATCATACTCATCCTACGCTAGGGGCACGGCCATACTTATTAAAAGGCGTACCCCTTTCTCACTTGGTGGCACCCTACTTGATCAAAATGGCAGATACGCCATTGCCTGGGGTCAGTTGGGCACAGACTCAATTACGCTAGTGAGCTGTTATGGCCCAAATGTAGACACTCCCGAATTTTTTACACTGTTATGGGGGAAGATTATGGAAATAGGCTCTACTCATATAATTTGGGGAGGGGATTTTAATATAGCATTCGACCCTGCAACAGACAGATCTAACCCTGCTACACATCACTATAATAGAACATATCACGCTATACAGGGGATTAAATCAGATAATGGTTTACTAGATGCTTGGCGTCATCTTCACCCAGCTACACGAGAGGGTACGCACTACACGACACATGCCAACTCCTGGGCGCGCCTTGACTATTATCTGCTATCTCGAGGACTAGGACCCTCAATCAAAAATGCCACGCATTTGGCAAGAACCTATTCGGACCACTCCCCAGTTAAACTCACACTCACTCCACCGGGATATGACAAACCACGTAGTAATTGGAGGCTACAACCCTTATCGCTCCTTGACACGGTATTCCATAGTGAATTACGGGACGAAATCCAAGATTTTTTCCAGAGAAACAGAGGGTCGGTTGACACTGTAGAAATTATATGGGAGGCCTTCAAGGTTACGATTCGGGGATTTTGTATTTCTAAAAGCTATGGGGTACTACGAGACATACAAGGAACACTCCGCAAGCTGGACGCAGAACTTAAGACTCTAGAAACACAACTAGCTATGGGGGGCGGTAGCGATATTCAGCATGCAATCCGGGAAAAGTTATCGGAATATGCTTCAACAGCCGATTGTGAAACGAAATTTAAAGGGAAATATTGGATAGCCCGACGCTATGGTGAAGGGGAGAGACCGGGTAAGGCCCTAGCTGACACCATAAGGCATCCTCTCTTCTCCAACTCTGTGTTGGACATTTTGGGTCCTGGGGAGATACTACAGCACGACACCGCTGACATACTTACCACCTTCACCGCCCACTATACGGCATTGTACACTTCGCAGAGACGAGACTCTTTTGAATTAGATAGCTTCCTTGGAGATGTGGCAATAGGATGGCTTGGCGACACACAGAGGGAATTTCTCAGCGCCCCATTTGAAATTGATGAAATACGAGAAGCGATCATGCAGATGCAATCTGGGAAGGCCCCTGGCCTGGACGGGCTGCCTGCTGAATTTTATAAAACCTATGTAGATCTGATGGCCCCGATTTTAAAGGAGGTATATGAAGAGTCATTCGAAATTGGCATGCTCCCGCCTTCCATGAGAGAGGCTCTTATTACCTCCCTCCTTAAACCTGGCAAATCCCCTATTCATTGTGATTCCTATAGGCCACTCTCTCTCCTTGATTGCGACACAAAAATACTTGCAAAAGTACTTGCGAATCGCCTGGCTCTCCTTATGGAGAAGTTGGTGCTCCCTGATCAGGCAGGATTTGTTCCAGGCAGAGCAACTACACACAATCTAGGTACCCTGTTTTCCATTCTACAGAACGTCGCTCCTGAAATGCCGCTGGCGGCAGTGTTTCTGGATGCCACAAAGGCGTTCGATACAGTCGAATGGGATTACTTGCTGGGAGTGCTGCAACGTATGGGATTTCCTCCTGTATTTCTGTCTTGGATAAAATTATTGTATCAGTTGCATACGGCCAAAGTACTAATCAATGGATATTTATCTGATGCATTTTCCATATCTAGAGGTATGCGTCAGGGATGCCCACTCTCGCCCCTACTTTTTGCGCTTGCAAGTGAACCATTGGCATCTAAATTGAGGCAACATCACCAAGACAAGGCACTGAGATGCTATATGCGACAGATCCTCATATCACTATATGCGGATGATATTACCCTCTATGTGAGAGACCCAGAGAATAATTTAAATCCGCTCTTGCGCGAATTTATAAGATTCGGAAAACTCTCTGGGATCCAAATCAATTGGGGGAAGTCGCAAATCTTTCCCCTGACACAAGCAACAACTCGCTTTCCCCTAGACTTTCCCTTGGAATGGTGTGATTCTGATCTCAGATATCTTGGGATAGTTGTAACCAAGGATAGGGAGGAGTTAATGCGCCTTAATTATGGTACAGCCATAGATCGCATTACAGACCGTGTCACGAGATGGATATCGCTTCCGCTTTCTCTGGCAGGACGAGCTGCATTGATCAAGATGGTGATCCTTCCGCAAATACTATACCTTTTTTTTAAATATTCCCTACTATCCCGGTTGTCACTTTTTTCAAACACTCAGATCTGAAATGGTAAGGTTGATATGGGGAGGCAAACAGCCACGCTTACAATGGCAAATACTCACACAACCATATGCGCAAGGGGGCTTTGATATCCCAGATTTTGAATTGTACTATACGTGCGCACAGGCCCATTATGCTCTTTACTGGATCCATCCTCCTAGGTATATGCCACAGGTGGCAGCGGAACATTGGCTAGCGGATCCCATTCCACTGAATGGTGTATTGTACACGCCCCCCCGAACACGAGACAATACCCTTACTACAATCACATGTACAGTAGATGCTTGGCACCGTATCCTACTGCTTCTTCAATGCCCAATGCTATACTCGCCGTTACGTCCGCTCTCATATCATCCTCGCATGCCATTGCTACAAGAAGCAGGGTTCCACAGACTCTGTGAGTGCACTCACATTACCACATGGGGAGATCTTTATCAAAATGGGGAATTTTGATCGTCAGAGTCCCTATTCCGGGAAATGCAACCCTCTTCATTGGACATATTTCTTTACGTCCGCCTCCGCCAGGGCATACGATCAATTACCCCAGATTTCCCCCAAGAACCTCCTGCACTTGCTCCCCTACATACAATGCTTCGTAATGCATCGCCGGGACATCTGGTTTCCACACTTTATCATACAATTCACACTCAACGGTCGGCACCTCCCAGCTCCTCCCGTGCGAAGTGGAGCTTGGAACTAGGGCAGGAAATAACGGATGATCAGTGGATGTACTGCTGCCTGCAGAGCAGATCTCTGCTAGTGGTAGATTGCGGGTCACGCATTATAAATTCCTACAACGTCTATATTATACTCCGGTCAAAATGTTCCGCTTTAAATTGAAAAATACGGATTGCTGTGAGAGATGTGGAAGACCGGGTGCAGATTTCTTACACTTGTCATGGGAGTGCCCACGAGTGAATGAATATTGGGCTCAGGTTTTAGATGCCCTAGATCAGATGGTGCCCATTACTGTAGACCGTACACCTTTAATAGCGTTGTTAGGATACACTAAATCCATGCCCAGGTCATGTCGCAAATATCTAGCAATAGCATTGTTGTTAGCTAAACGTAGAGTTGCGTGCAGGTGGGGTAGGGGGAGGGCGCCCAAATTTAAGGAATGGCTGATGGATCTAATATACTGCCAAGACCAACTGACTCTGTATGCTGAAACACTGCCTCGTGCCTCAAGGCCAAGGGATATATGGAGTCCGCTGCAAAGCTACCTTCTAGCACACTCCTCGGACTCTCAAGTGGATCTGCCAGAGACACTGCCGTAGTGAGGAACAGCATATTATATTAAGATATATCTGTTGCCTTCACCATTCCATGAATGTCTGATTATTGTACTGAACCCAGTGAGAGATGCGTAAAGTTCTGCTTATATACTGTAAGGGCCAATGACGATCTAAGATGAGAAATAACAGCCCCTGATATGTTTCCTTGTCTGGCCAGGAGTACTATATCTTTATACATGACAGACACCTGTTTTTAGACCTGAGTAGAGCAATCAATGTACCCATCTGTTGTAACGTGCCTATACTTCACCCACTTAGGCTTCGTGCCATATATTTACCTGTGTGTAGCTGAAATTGCTTTTTTTTATCATTGCATTGTATTATGTCTGCTGAATGTCGCTGTGAATAATACCTGTTATGTATTCATACTTTAAAAGCACAAAAATAAAATAATAAAAAAAAAAAAAGAAATCTGACACATCGATGTCAGTGCGTAAGTTCCTGTAAATATGCCCCTTGGTGCCACATTACAAATGTGGGTTCACAGTTCTGGTCTACACTGGAGCATATCCTAATTTTGGTGTGGTCCCTGTACAAACTGCTAACGTGTGCCAGAACACAAATAAATCAATCAAAAAAATAAATACACAAACATACAAATAAATAAATAAATAAATAAATAAATTAATGAAACTAACCATCTCCAGAGCAGGGACAAAGAATTTAGTCTTTCACCGAAGGCAAACTGGCTTGCCTTTTGAGGGATCAAAGATCGCCCCTGCAAAGGGAGTGAAGTTCGTTCCTGCACTCACCTGTGGGGGAGTTTCAAGAGGGACTCTGGGGCCTGTGTTTTCCCTCTCATGGGGGTCCTTCACAAGTGCCCTCGCTGTGTGATAGACATTTAGTGCTCCTCCAGAGAGTATGTTGGCCTCTCCACCAATGTCAGTAATATTACTCGTGTGCACAGTACTGTGATATTACTAGGGTGCAAAATGTGCTCCCCCCGCAATGTGCATTACAGAAGGGGCTGCGCAAGTGCCCGTGTCCCCTTCTGTAATGCTAAATTACCACAGGGGTGCCAAAAGAGGATGCAGCCGCCATCTGCCATAGAGGCAGTTTTGCTCTGACCATACTGGTACATCTTTGAGGCTCAGGATGTTTCTTCTCCTCTTCCTTCCTTCTGTCTCTTCTTCTCCTCCATCCCACCGCCACGTATTCCCCTCAAGTCCTAAAGCTGATTTTTAATGGTGCAGAGATTGACGAGAAAGATAATGAGAAGGGACAGGTTCCCACTAAGAGAAGAGGCTACTTCTGCAGGCGACTGTTGTCTAGCGCCGTTGTGTAAATGAAGCTTAAATGTGTGTATTTGAGCAATTACTACTAGGGTTCGATAATCAACCATCAGTCAAATGAGTTAATTTTAATGGTGAAGGAAGAACTCATCTGAGTAAGAGGAGGATATTGCAGTAATTTAATTGTATGAAAATGATTCGAAAAAGAAATGAATCATCAATACAATTAAGGGAACAACCATGTTACTGCAGTTGTGTTTCTGTTTTAAATGTGATTGAATAATTATCAAGCACAAAGGGGGATGATGAATGTTGTACATTGTTTGAATTTCACTATATTTTTAATTTCTACAGTGAAAAATATGAAGTTTTCGTTTAATTGTCTTATATGCATTTACATATGTTTTGAAAGGATTGTATACATTTCTAAAACGCAGCGGTGATCAACGTGTTCCGCTAGGTTAACACAAACATTTCAATCCATGTGTTTGTCTTCCTTACAACAGCAAACCGTGTCAATCAAGAAAGGAAATTGAATCGTATTAACAAAATGGACGTCAGAGTGCACTCATCATCCTCTCATAATAACCTGTGGCTATCACCAGCAGTGGAGGCGGATGCCTGATGTGACCCGGCCGCTTGGGTGTCCTTCCTTACTGCAGTGAGTAACTCAGTGCACTGGATTGCCTCTGGCAGTTTGAGAAAGCAACCCAGCTTGATCAAGATGCTAGGGGTTAGATTTAACAACAGTTACTTACACTGATAAACTGCAGCAGTGCTGTCATGTGCTGCTCAACTGTTCTACAAACCGGTTTTTGTTGTCACTGAGGTGAGTGGTGGATGCTGAGGGCTTCGCCTCTAATCTGTACGAATTGCAGGGAGGCAAAGTAAAACAAGTATTGGCAATGCCAGTAGGTTTACTTTCATATAGAGCAGCGGTTCTTAACTTTTTGACTTTTGTGGACCCAATGAATCATTACTGGAATCCGGGGGTCTCCGCTGCGTCACATTGGAAGCCGTAGACCCCTTTCCTAAGCAACTTCTATGATTTTAACCTCAAAACAATACCCCAAAAAATACAGTTTGCACCAGGAAAATGCTCAAATATTTAAATATTTTCTTTAATTCACAATCAAATATAGAAAAACTTTTGCAATTTTCAATTTTGCTTCTCTATTTGTATATATCTTATTTATCTTAATGTTTTAATTGTAATATTATTTAATTTTGTAAAACAGTTGCGGACCAGTAAGAGGGCTTCGTGGACCCCCAGTGTTCCCCGTACCACCGGTAATGAAGCACTGCTATGGAGCATGCACAGGCGGAAAATATTACAGGGAGATATGCGGGCACTGATTACAAACACAGGCAACACATAAAGTCATATTGATGACCACGAGACCAAGGCAACCCTTTTTACTTCAGCTCTCACAGCAGCATGATCACCTCTGAGTCAGAGCTGGAGCAGCGGCTCTTCCTTTCTATTCTTGCTGCAGCTCTTTCGATGGCACAACTAGCAACAAGCATTCATACACTAAATACTCACCTGGGCCCATTCATTCACACTAACTAGCAATCACCGCTGGTGGGAGTCAGTTGTACTCTTTATCCAAATCCCTGAACCAATTACCTTTTCTGATTGAAGAGTAATGACTTACCAATGGACCTTTGATAACTGGGGTTGATATGAGATCATACAAAACATATTTTCATTAAACACCTGAAATAACCACTGACTCAGGAAGTTTTAAAATGTTTATCTAAAATTATTTAGCAGAGTAAAATACAAACCACATGATACTTAATCACATCTCAAGGAGGAAGCACACTGTATAGTCACCTATTAATTACAAATGACGGTCCCTCAGAAAGGAGAAGATAGAAACAGCAGTACAAACTAAAGATTACGCATTTGTAGTTACCTAAAGGTGTGAAAACCAAACCCCTTGGCCAAGGAGTTGGAAAGAGGGTCCCCAAGAAAGGATGAAGACCAAGACCTCCAGACCGGATTCAGGACAGGATAGATGACCTCCCTACCAACGACGCCTGCGTCGTTCCCCTCTCTGACACTTCATTCCTCCTCGTGGTTCTTCCGCGTCTCCCTCTAATGCAGTTCGCCGCCCCCACCTCACGACCTCTTCGGACAGCGATTCAGTCTCTGTCTGTTCTGCAACCGCATAGGTTCTCTCCTCTGCACTCCCGCTAAGCTCCGCTGTAGCAGTCTCTGTTCTCCTGATCATCTGCGCTTCTAATGCCAACTAATTAGCTAATTCTATATCTATTATACCCTACTATGCCCATGTACCTCCCATTAATGTTTCAAAATTATGGGCCCACTAATTCTGATTGGACAGGGACAGGGGGTTGATCCCCACACCATGTCAATTTAGTTCAATTTTCTTAAGCCCATTGTTTTAGAATCCCGCCCCTCTCTATTAATACATTTGCTTTATTTCCCACCCGTTTCACACCAATATTGATACAAAATATATACAAAATGTGTCATTTAACAGGACATTCAGTTGAACTTAGAAGGTGATCAGCGGGTCATGTCCTTGGATGTCCTCCAAGTTGACTTCATCGCTTTGCTTTGTTAGTTTTCAGAGCGCATGCGCAGGTCACATGACTTTCGAGCTGCTGTTTAGCCAACCCAGGCCCACTTTACGAACTAATAGAAATCAAAGAGGAAACATATTAAAATCAAAAATAAATGTTTTCACTGTATACCTCCTACTTCTACAATAATCCCATTTATTTATAAATGTCTATCCCGCATTAGTAGCTTTAGAATACCACATTATTAATTGCAGCAATGCAAAAGCTTTAGCATGTGAGAACATTAAAGCGGCCATTTTAGCATACACTGCGCAGAAGCAAAAGATTCCCTCCAAAAAGAAAGACGTCATACCACGTGACATGGTTGACACATGCGCAGTAGAATACCCGCGTTTTTAGCGGCCATTTTGGATTAAACGAGGATTACTTATTAGTGGAAAACACATAGGCAAGCATCTTCTAGATAAAATATGTTGTGTTGCACATTATTAATAAAGACATTACAAGGTTTTTAGTACAAATTAATTAATACTGTGAGAGGATTGCTTCCGAACAAATCTCATTGTGAGTCCTTGCTCCATCAATCCCCTCTCTGATGGCGTTTCTGAGCCATCAAAACTACCTACAAAACCAGATGCCAACTTTAGCATATTTCAGTCACATTTTCATTTTTACTCTTTCCATTCTTAACTTTTCCCTTCAATTTCTTGTAAATTTCACTTCTCAGGTCTTCTAATTCAATCTCTTCAAATGTTCTTTTCTTGCCTTTTCCTGTCACCCTATATATTTCTTTCTTTTTACAACATTTGCACCATATCATTATTGACAATACTGTTATTGCTATCCCTACTAAGGGTACTATTATTTGACCTATAAATCCTTTCCCTACATTAGTAAACCAGGTACCAATTGACGTAATGCTATTTGTCAATTTTTCCCATACACTATCAACTTCCAGTGGTTTCAGTTCCTTCTCAAGTTTAGTAATATTCTTTATGTATGTTCCGATTTCTGTACTTTTGTCCGGAATATACGTGCAACAATGTTTCTTTTTCAACATTTTACAGACTCCGCCTTCTTTTTCTAATAATATATCAAGAGCAAGTCGATTTTGCATAACCATAGATCTAATCGCAACCATCTCCGCATTAATCATTAGAAATCCTCCAGCAGTATCCGTTGATAAACGATCAACCACTGTAGACAATTTACATATTCTCCTTGAGTTCAGAATTACTCCCACTGAAGGTATCAATGCACCAAATATATCACCTACAATTTCTGAAAAACTAGCTCTCTTACTACGTGTTAGTCCACTATTATTTTCATTGCTCCCAGTGTTTCTTTTAACATGGTATATTTTTGGAAAAACTATTCCAAAATAACTTCCATACCACCGTGAAGGAAGCCTAAAGTAAGTCTTATTCCCACACACATAATATATTCCAGGAAAAACTGAATCCGTTCCTCCTTTTAGTCCCCAACCTCCAAGAATTAAGAAATTGTGTTCACATTCACTGGTACCAATAAAAACATTGTTATATTCAGTCTTTAACCTATGAAGACAAATTTTCCCTTTTCTTTACAAAATCCAGAGCCACAGCAGCTTGAGCCCTGCCAGGTGTGTAAATACCCTCTTTCTCAGCCCAAGGTGGAAGGTGAACTTTATGCTCAGACGCTTTCTTTTGGAAATTCTGTCTTCTATCTTCAACTAATTTTAAAAATATCTTTTCTTCTTCATGTAATGAACAGGTTAGATTGCTTCTATGTGCATGTGTTATGTCTATCGACTTCATCGTTAAGACAAATTCTCCCATAAATTGTGCATCTTGACTACTAAGCACTGGGTTCAGATTCTTTCGAATAGGAACCTCTGAAAATATCACATCTATATTTGAATAATAATACTGAAGTTTCCCTGTTTTATAAAATAAACTAGTTAGTACACTACATGATATACCATAAGTTAAAGGCAAATGATGGTAGGTTAGACCTTCTGCTACTGATTCAGGTAACTTCATACAGATATAACAATCACTAACATCCATTGTATCTGCGTACTGAAACAATAATTTAGTAAAGACATTTAAGCTAGTATCGTTATCAGTTACAACGTGATGAAAATCTGGTTCATCTTCTGCTTCTATTTCTACTCTGTCACTTTTCAGGTTATCTATCCTTCCCTTGGTATCGGTGTTATTCTTTTTGTCCATTATCATAAGGTAAGGAATTGCTACAATCACAACTAACCACACTATAAGCACCACTACCAGACTACATATGCATATAGCACAGCATCTTTTACAACATTTCCGTTTCGGTCTCCCAGAAACTCTGTCCTCAGCCATTTTTGACCAAGAAGATTTCTCTTCTTTCTTTTTCCTTCAAAACTTTAACGTTATCAAGGTGGTTTCACTTCTTTTTCATAAGTCAGCTCTGCACTTGTTCATTCGTGACCACTTTCACTATTCTCTGAACTTTCGCAGTCTTCGAGAATTACATAAGTCCAATCAGGACCTTTAAACTTATTGTTCACGATTTTCAATCTTTTGCTTTTTCGTTTTTCAGACCCACTTGTTTGTCCAGATAAGCTTGTTACTTCATTTACTTGTTCTGGGTCTTCACTTTGTGTTACTATGTGATATTTCACTCTTTTAATAACACTAGGCCAATGATCACCCTTTCTGACTTTCTTGGTTTGTACTGTACTTTCACCTTCTGAGTCTTTTCCAAATACTCCTTTATTCACATTAATGTGTGGCACAATTTTTTTGTCTTTGTTTTCAGTTTCCCTCTCTATCTGCCCTCGTTCAGGTCTTATTGTTGTTTCTTCAGTTGCCTGAATGTGCGTCTCTGCTAACTGGCCGTGTTCAGGATTGACGTTTTCTTGCTTGATATTTTCAGGTTCGATGTTTTCTTGGTTTTCTTCTTCCTGAGCGTGATTTTCTTGTCATAACTGGTTCTGATCAGGGCTTATTGCACTCTGTACTTCTGCAGCCTGACCACGTTCTTCTGAACCTGTCTGTCCCTGCTCAAACTCTGTTGTTTCGTTGTCAGTTTGAGCCCAATTTTCTTTCCCTATCTGGGCCTGCTCAGGTTCCCTTATAGTTTCAATCTCCCTATCCTGAGCTTGTTCTTCTTCACCTATCTGGTCCTCTCTAATTTCCTCTAATCTAGCTCTGCTCCTTGTTTTGATAAAGACTTCAGGTATATCAACCACTGGTATCCAGTCCTGACTTGTGCTCGGTTGTTCTTCTTAAGCTACTCCTGAATCTATCACTTGGGATTCTTCAGCTGTACAACCTTCTGCTTCCTCAGCTATTGATGCTGACTGAGGATCTCTCTCTTCAGGAGCTGGCACCCTTTTGGTATGGCTTACATGAATCCAATTAGGTAAACCTGCACATTTCACTGCTGTGTTTGTAACCAATATAACCTGACAAGGTTCGCCCCACCTGGGTGATAAACACGTTTCTCTGGTGTGATGCTTCACTACCACCCAGTCTCCGGGGTTCAGATCATGCTCTTGTTCAGGCTGCCTGGAAACTGCGTCTTCTCCAATCTGGTGAGAGACAGAACGCACTAGGTCAGCCAATGCTTTGCAATAATCTAGAACCATATCATCAGTTATGTTCAGCAGTTTATTGCCAGGTACATGGGCTTGTCTCATTGCTCTTCCCATGATGATTTCATTAGGACTCAATCCGGTATTTCTATCAGGAATGCTTCTGAGTCCCATCAAGACAAGAGGCAATGCATCTGGCCAATCTAACGATGTGGATGCACACATTTTTGACAATCTTGATTTTATTGTGCCATTCATTTGTTCAACCACTCCAGAAGCCTCTGGGTGGTATGCACAGTGCAATTTTTGTTCAATTTTAAATGCTTCACAGATTATTCGGATTACATTGTTATTGAAGTGACTCCTTCTATCTGATTCCAAAGTTACTGGGAAACCGAACCATGGAATGAGTTCTCGTAACAACAGTTTTGCAACTGTTATGCTGTCATTCCTCCTGGTAGGGTAAGCCGCCACCCACTTTGAAAACAGACACACTATGACAAGTACATATTTCAGTTCTTTACATGGTGGTAACTGAATGAAATCTAACTGCAATCTCACAAATGGGCTTTCTGCCTTTCCAATTTTTCCCAGACCAACTACTGTTTTCCTTCCTGGGTTATTCATTTGACAAGTTAAGCACCTCTGGCAAAGGCTCTCTGCTGCAGCCCTAAACCTTGGATTGTACCAACTTTGTCTGAAAAGTCTAATCATGGCATCTCTACCTACATGTGTGTCTCCATGATACATTCTGGCCATGTGTGAAATCAGGCAATCAGGCATGACTGGTCTGCCATCTGAATAAACCCACACATCATCATCTGTTCTTCGGGTACACCCTATTTTCATCCAAACATCCTTTTCACTCTCTTCAGCATCATCCTGCAATCCTTTCACATCATTCCAGGTTTCAGGTGTTGAACATAGCATAAGTTGGCAGCTTATTCCCATTGTTTCGAATTTTCTGTTTACTGCCATTCTATTTCTGGCACAGTGTTGAGCGATTAGGTCTGCATATCTGTTACCGGCTACCACCCAGTCATCTCCTGACTGGTGTGCGGCACATTTCACCACTGCCAATTCTTTTGGTGATTGTATTGCCTCCAATAATTCTTTTACAAACTGGCCATTTTTGATTGGGGATCCTGAAGAAGTCATGAAATCCCTCGGCATCCACAGTTGGCCAAAATCATGCACAACCCCGTAACCATATTGACTGTCAGTAAATATGGTCACTTTTAAATTGTTCCCAATTTTGGAGGCTTTAATCAAAGCAACCAATTCAGCTACTTGTGCAGATTTGACTCCTGGTAAATAGGATGCTTCGACTATTCCGGTAAGTTCACATACAGCAAAAGCTGCACTCAATTTGCCATCTTCATGCCTTAGTCATGAGCCATCCACAAACCGCTCCCTGTCTGGGTTCTTAAGGGGCATTTCCTGTATGTCAGGGCGCGGCTTGGTACACAACTCTGTGACTTCCAAGCAGTCATGTTCTGTGTCGTCCCTGACTTCTTCACAATATGGATCTGGTAACAATGTTGCAGGATTTACAACTGTGCACCTAGCTATGGTCACATTCTCAGCTCCTAGAATTATTTGCTCATATTTTGTCATCCGACTAGGAGTAAGATGCTGGGTTCTGGTTCTTGTCAACAAAATCACAACTGCGTGTGGGCCGAACACTTTAACAGGGTGTCCCATTACTATTGACTCACTTTGTTCAATGCTCATACAGGTAGCAGCTACTGCTTTTAAGCAGCCTGGCAATGCTGCAGCCACTGGGTCTAATGTAGCAGAAAAATATGCTATAGGACGTCTGTCCAGTCCATGTCTTTGTGTTAAGACTGAAAGTGCAAAACTTTCTCTCTCATAGCAGAATAATGTAAATTCCTTTGTATAGTCAGGCGTGCCCAGGGCAGGTGCCTCACACAAAGCATTTCTTAATTTTACAAATGCACTGGCACTTTCATCATCCCATTCAACTGGGTCCTTTGCCTTCTTTTTGGTTAACTGAATTAAAGGTTTCGCTAGTAGAGAAAACCCTACAATCCATTGTCGACAGTATCCCACTATTCCAAGAAACATTCTCACCTCTCTTTGTGTTACCGGCATTTTCATTTGTTTAATTATTTTTATTTTCTCAGAGGTTATTCTTCTCTTTCCTCTCTCAATTTGGTGTCCCAAATACTTAACTGCTGTTGTACAAAATTGTAACTTCTCAGGTGACACTTTGTGATCTTCCTCAGCCAAATGATTGAGTAATGCAATTGAGTCGGTGACACAATCGTCATGGGTTCTAGATGCAATTAACAAATCATCTATATATTGCACCAAGACTGAGTTCCTGGGCAATTACTGCAGGATTTGGTACTATGGGACAACAAGGTACCACAATTTTATTTATTTTCCGTAAATCTTGAACAATTCTATATTTTCCACTAGGCTTTTTCAAACCCATGATTGGCGAATTACAAGGGCTACTCATAACTTTTGTTTAATATACCTTGTTTCACCATTCTGCCAATTTCCTCAGTAACTCCTGCTTTCACTTCAGCACTCATTTTATACTGTCTGGTATTTGGGAAAATTGCACCTTCTTTTACAGTTACCTTTACTGGGTCTATATTTGCCATCAGACCTACTTCTTTTCCAGTAAAATCCCATACTTTTGAACTCACTGTAGTTTTTAACTCTTCTGGTAATTCATCTTTTGTTATCAAGGAGAACATTTCATCTACCTCCGTACCTTGCTTGGCTATCATGAATTTGTAAACATGATCTTCATCCGGGGTCTGTATTGCAACACCATCCGGTGTGCAGAAAATAGTGCAGTTCATCTTGCACAGTAAGTCTCTGCCCAGTAAATTTACTGGACTAGAGTCACACACCACAAATTGGTGCATTTCTTGGAAATTTCCGATTCTTACTTCCATGGGTTCAGTAAGGGGTGTTCTAATCTTTTGATTTGCTACACCTACAACTTGGATAGCTTCTCCAGAGAGAGGGAGGTTTGGGATATCTGCTGTTCTTACAGTAGAACGGGTAGCACCAGTGTCCAAAAGAAAGGTGATATCATTACCTTTTACTTTCCCTTCAACATATGGACCTGACTGATCTACCGGCAAGGATGCGCCAAGTACGCACTCCTTCTCCCCCTCTCTTAGGCACCGTCATTGATAATCATATGGATTAAAATCATCCTGTAAAAGAAACTGTGAAGTTACATATTCATTCTTACCACTTCCTCCTTGATATCCGACGTCTGTACCGTGCTTTGCTCTGCTTACATTACCCTGTATAGGGGCAGGTGGCAACTGACTCTGATGACTTACACCCTGCTGTGAGTCATTCTGCGTCTGTGGATTTAAATTATGATTTGGGCCATTATTATTTTGAATCTTTTTACATTCGTTCTTCCAATGTCCCAACTTTCCGCATCCATGACAAGGAAATTTCTTTTTAGCCTCTTCTCTACTCATTCGTCCTCTTATCTTTCCACCATTTCCTGTGTCAGCATTCGATCCAGGTTCTTTTCCCTGACTTTCCGATGGATTATCTAAATTAATTCCCTGTCGCTCAGCCATTTTCACTTGAGCCCACATCACTTTTTCTTGGAGTTTCTTGTGTCTATCTTCAATGTCATCCCCACAGTATTTAGCATATTTCAAAATCTCATCGATAGGCTTTCCCTGCCAACATAACATATGTTGCTTAATCATCTGACAAATCTCTGGCTTTAGACCATAAACAAATCGATAGACAAACTGACTCATATTTTTGTCTCCAATATCTTCAAACCCACTATACTGTTTGAACACCTGTAATAGACGTTCATAGTAGGCATGTACCGATTCATTTGCTTCTTGGGTAGTTCTGTCTATTTTCACCCAATCTGTTTCTTTGGGTGGTATTTTCCCTTTCAAGTAAGAGATTACCTGGTGATACTTTTTCATCACATTGTTTGATGGGGCACCTGTCTTTGGATCCCTAGGATACTCTTCACTAGGCCAGTCGATTGTAATTTTACAGTCTGTCCATAAATCGGCAGGTACCACTATGTCAAACAAACCATCTAGGTCCTTTAACAAAACCTTTGAAACCTTCACAAACCTCTCAACCTGCTTGTACCATTCAATTGGTTTTTCTCTCAATTTTGGAAAATCATTTGTAAATGACAATATGTCTTGTCTACTCCATGGGACATGGACATAGCCTCCTCCTGGAACCTCTCGCATTGGACACATCTGTTCTACTTTTCCAGTTTCCTTCAATAAATATTTAGATGTCATTCTATTTGAACGTGCTTCTTCCTTTTTCTTTGTCCATCTAGTTTTCCATCTATCCAATTCTCCCCATTTCTGTAAAACTGTCATTAATTCTTTAACTTGTAATTTTCTACCAGATGTATTCATATTTTCTAAGTCTTTGTCAGTAAATTCTGCTCTATATGGTCTCTGCAACACTTTTGACTTCCTTATTTCAATTCCCATCTCTGAGGCCAACTCCGTTAACTTTTCATGGAATATTTTTACATTACTGGTTATACTCCTACATACGAACAATAGTTCTTCTTCACTGTAGGTATTTAGATGATCTACTCCTACGTTGCCTGCTATCATTTCTTCTAACTCGATTTCTAGTTTATAAATGTCCAAGATCTTTGGGGGTGAACTCTGTCTGTCTATTCCTTGTGCCCATCTTTCTAAGTCTTCTGGAGTTACTACTGTTGCACTTTTAGTTCCTGAAGAGGTTATTATATTTACATCCTTTGAGCAACCAGGTGTGGCTCTTCTGTGGGTGCTATTTGCGGATTCTCGAATAGGCAAATCCATTAGTGAAATCATAGATTCACAGTCACTGATATGATCATCAGTTATTACAACTTCATTTTTAGGGTTATCCATAGGTGTAGTCATAACTAGGTGCTTCGGGCAATTTACTTTGTCTCCGTATAAAGGAACCACGGGACCAATTGTTACAGGTATAGTCAGAGATTCAGGATGTACATTCAACTGTGTTATTTTCTGTATTAATTCTGCTCTGTTTCTGTCTAAGCCCTCTCTTTCCTTATCCTGAACTACCCTATTAACTGGTGGATTATGCAGTACTTGAGGTACTAACGGTGTTCTCAAAACAGGTGCACTTGGAGTACATCCACCCAGCTCTTCCTGGTATGGTGGAGGGTTCTTTAATATTTCTTCCATGAATTCATCTTCGGATTCCCCAAACCCTGTCATGTGTTTAGTCTTCTCTTTGCATTTGCTCTCTAACTGCTCATCAGCCATTAATACTGGATACAAACCCTCAGTAATCATCGCTCGTCTCCACTGTTTCATCTGACTTTCTCTTGTCTCATTCTGGTATCTAGGGAAAAATCCCCTATAACCCCTATTTCTCCTGGGTCTATCATGCTCAAATGCTTCTGTCTCCCATTCTTCTAGGGCTTCGTACTGCGTTAATCTTGGTCTGGGTTCTAATTCATTCATTCTCATTCTTAAATTTTGAAGAACTCTCCCATTGAATGTACCATTCTCTGGGAAAGCTAGTACTCCGTCATCTTTTGTATATTCTATACAATTTTCTAACCATACACAAGTATGATAACCCCTCTCCATCATCATGAATGAGGCGGGCGTTTTTGCTGGTGGAATGAGAATTCCTTCCCTAGTTTTGATGAGCTAATCTTTCTTAAAATAATTTTTAATCTTTTGTAAGAATGACAATTTTCTCTTTTCTCCGTACATTTTGGGTAAATATCTATTTATTGTAATATATTCTGTAAACCCTAAAAATCTCCTGTCTGGACGTGTTCCTATCAAAGTCGGATCGCGTTTCCACATACAATCTCCACTGTCCACTGATATTTCAACTTCTATTCTGACAACCAATCAAATTCCAGCTTACAATTGTCTCGGAACCAATCCTAGCGCGGTTTTTCTGTGTCGTCTATTCACTCTATCTGACGACCCCTCCTTTACAATATGCGCTTCTCTGTCCCTCGCTGTGTCGACCAATCCCAGCGCGGCGCTTGTGACGTCAGCTTCTACTCCAGCAGCTGACCCTCCCTTTACAAAAATCGTACGCAAAACTTTAATTCCTCAACACTTTTCATTAAAATTCAGTAACAACATAAAAACATTCGCTATCTTGTCAGTTTCCCTAAATTAAAGGATAGATTTTCTCACACTTAGTAAAACCCTTCCGTTTACTAGACTTACACTACGAGCAAAACCCTTCCGTTTACTCTTCACTTAAGCTTCAGGAATACCTGCTACTCCTTCAATGTTACCCTTTCTACGTGATATAACATCAAAATTTCACCAGCATATTCCTTTGCTGTCACTCACACACACACAGAGTCCCTAACAAGTACTGATAGCCCTGCTTAACTTTTGAGTACTATTTCTGCCTGACAGATAACCTCACTGCAGTATGGTTTCCACTTACCATCCGCTATTCAGTTTCCCCGGGGATTTCTAGACAACATAAAACAAAACTTTTAAAACGGATGTTAGTTCATAGAAAGAAAATTCTCATTACCCAGTTAACAAAGTATAACCATCCTCTGATAGCCAGAAAACTGATCCAGCGGGTTACTAGCAACAAGCATTCATACACTAAATACTCACCTGGGCCCATTCATTCACACTAACTAGCAATCACCGCTGGTGGGAGTCAGTTGTACTCTTTATCCAAATCCCTGCTACCAATTACCTTTTCTGATTGAAGATTAATGACTTACCAATGGACCTTTGATAACTGGGGTTGATATGAGATCATACAAAACATATTTTCATTAAACACCTCAAATAACCACTGACTCAGGAAGTTTTAAAATGTTTATCTAAAATTATTTAGCAGAGTAAAATACAAACCACATGATACTAAATCGCATCTCAAGGAGGAAGCACACGGATTAGTCACCTATTAATTACAAATGACGGTCCCTCATAAAGGAGAAGATAGAAACAGCAGTACAAACTAAAGATTACGCATTTGTAGTTACCTAAAGGTGTGAAAACCAAACCCCTTGGCCAAGGAGTTGGAAAGAGGGTCCCCAAGAAAGGATGAAGACCAAGACCTCCGGACCGGATTCAGGACAGGATAGATGACCTCCCTACCAACGACGCCTGCGTCGTTCCCCTCTCTGACACTTCGTTCCTCCTCATGGTTCTTCCGTGTCTCCCTCTAATGCAGTTCGCCGCCCCCACCTCACGACCTCTTCGGACAGCGATTCTGTCTGTTCTGCAACAGCATAGGTTCTCTCCTCTGCACTCCCGCTAAGCTCCGCTGTAGCAGTCTCTGTTCTCCTGATCATCTGCACTTCTAATGCCAACTAATTAGCTAATTCTATATCTATTATACCCTACTATGCCCATGTACCTCCATTAATGTTTCAAAATTATGGGCCCACTAATTCTGAGTTGATCCTCACACCATGTCAATTTAGTTCAATTTTCTTAAGCCCATTGTTTTAGAATCCCGCCCCTCTCAATTAAGACATTTGCTTTATTTCCCACCCGTTTCACACCAATATTGATACAAAATATATACAAAATGTGTCATTTAACAGGACATTCAGATGAACTTAGAAGGTGATCAGCGGGTCATGTCCTTGGACGTCCTCCAAGTTGACTTCATCGCTTTGCTTTGTTAGTTTTCGGAGTGCATGCGCAGGTCACATGACTCTCGAGCTGCTGTTTAGCCAACCCAGCCCCACTTTACGAACTAATAGAAATCAAAGAGGAAACATATTAAAATCAAAAATAAATGTTTTCACTGTACCTCCTACTTCTACACTAATCCCATTTATTTATAAATATCTATCCCGCATTAGTAGCTTTAGAATACCACATTATTAATTGCAGCAATGCGAAAGCTTTAGCATGTGAGAACATTAAAGCAATTTTAGCATACACTGCGCAGAAGCAAAAGATTCCCTCCAAAAAGAAAGACGTCATACCACGTGACATGGTTGACACATGCGCAGTAGAATTCCCGCGTTTTTAGCGGCCATTTTGGATTAAACGAGGATTACTTATTAGTGGAAAACACATAGGCAAGCATCTTCTAGATAAAATATGTTGTGTTGCACATTATTAATAAAGACATTACAAGGTTTTTAGTACAAATTAATTAATACTGTGAGAGGATTGCTTCCGAACAAATCTCATTGTGAGTCCTTGCTCCATCATTGTCCTAACATGCAAATGGACAAACCAATGCAACAGCCATCTTATGGTCAAGCTCACATACGAGTCCTGACAAAGGCATTTAAATAAGCATGCTGCAGTGAAAAAAGTACTGTTTTCTGAACAGAATGCTCTACACAGCAAACAGTATGATGGTGAGACTAAAATACTCCTATGAGCTGACCTACGATCTCACTGATGGTGCTCCAAGCGATGGCAGTAGGAGTAGGAGCCTAACCCAGATAAGGCATTAACCCCTTCGATGCTCGTGACGAGCTCAGCTCGTCATGCTGCGCGGTCGCGCTGTGCGCATGACGAGCTGAGCTCGTCACGACCACACCCGCGATCGGAATGTCCAGCACAGGAGCGGAATTCCGATCGCGGTCAAGGGGTTAATTGAAGGAGGCTGACCAATAGCCTCCCAAAATATATTGTGAACAGTAGCTCTTGTAGACAGATGTGGTGTCTAGCCAGAAACCCGCAGCAGTTCAGATTTATGCAGTAGTACCGTAATACATCCAGGTATATCATCAACAGAAGAATTTTGAGAATATAGACATATGAGACTCTGTAACTTGAGTAGACATGAACCCTCGGGATTAACTAAATAATTGAGTTCTAATTCAGCAAACAATGAGCACACATTGAACCACCAGAGCATACATTGTCAAGTAGCTTTAAAATCACCCATCAAATTTAGATACTGAAGGCATCCAGGAGCGGCCCAAATGGTGAATGTCCAAGAAGGTGGACAAGAAAGAAATCAGGAAATCCAGGCAGAGGGACACATAAAATATCTAGCAGGAGCAGCAGCAAGCCCAGTTGACTTGCATATAGAAGAAAGAAGAGACTCAGTCAGAGATTAAGCCTGTAACAACTGTGGAGACAAAGATTGGACTAAAATAAGGAGGTAAGCCATCCTTAACAGAACCTAGTAGTGGTGATACAGCACCCTGGAGGTCCAACAGGAGAGTCCATACAACTCTCTCAAAGTGACTTTTCATTGAGTCAATAAATGACTGCAACCTCCAGTCCAAAAAATATTGGGTTAGAAAAAGATGACCTTATCTTGCTTCTTCAATGGTGCTTTATGGGACCTCAGATCTGAAGACTGGGATAAAGAGTGGTTAAGAATATTCTCTCACTGCTGACTGGTTTCTCCATGACTGCCTGCTGTCATGTGGTCTTTTAATACCCAGACCACACGTCATGGTACCTCACTCTAACTCATGTTAGAACTCCAACCTCTGGTTCAAGTTATAAGCGTGGTCAGATAGAAGGTTGAACCCTGCACGCCTAAACGAGGATATGCTACCAGGAAAAATAAGGAAACAATGAGAGGGCTCATCAGCCTGCGCTGGTACTAACTGCCTATAGGGATAGAGTGTACATGGGTAAGCACTTATCAATAATGATAGCACTTATTACCTTTTCAAAGTTCTCTTGGTGCCATCCATCTGGTGGGATCTAAAACAGGAATGTTTTTAGTGCTGCCTTAATGCTGGAAAATATGGATGATTCTCTGAGTTGTTGTGGAAGAGAGTTCCACAGAGAGGGCCCATAGTCTGAAAAAGCTTAGACAACCCCTAGTTGTAAGCCTGAACCTAGGTGCCACCAACAGGGCTTGACCCTGACTTTGGAGGAGAAGAGCAGGTATTATCAAGATGTACGATGATTTGGATAGTAGTGCCCTAGGTGATGGTGGAGCAGCACAATTTAGGCTCCACCCTTACAAGTCACAGAAATTAAATTATATACTCACATTTGAAATTATATTCACTGTGTGCCTTAACTTCATTAATGTGAGTGAAGTATTTAAACGTATTAATGAAATGTATTCACTGTAGTCCATAGAGATTGATACACGTGTGCACTAATGTTCATTTTAAACATGTAAGCATGAATTCTTTATTCACATTTTTACACTTATACTTCAAGTTATATTTGCATGAGTAACCGTACTCTTTTGTTCACGTTTTACGTTTATTCTTCAAGTTACACGTGCACATGTGTACTCGTGTATTCGAGTTCATATTAAATGTTAAGCTAAATTTGCCTGACTACATGCCTCATTTGAAATGCATATTGCTTTGCCAGCATGTTCTCCCTTTCTTTGCAGGTGTATTATCATGATTCTGGTTAGCTAGAGAAAGGCTTATTGTTTGTATTAGACTACTGATAGAGAGGCCTGGAGGGAAGAACTTGGCAGTGAATGTGGAGAATTAGTGGCCGAAAGAGAAATTCTGAACATCATGTATTAGGACCAAAAGATGTTCAAGGTTGTGAACTGCAAACCCAGTTCGATGCGATGACAAACTGAAGCGATATTGCAGATGCACTCGAGTAGCAATTTGATTGGCTCCTGGTGGTGTGAAAGGAGATAAGGACGTTTCTGAATCTCCTATGACCTTTGAATTGGTGTTCTCACAGTTAGAAGAAACTGAGATTCCCTTTAGATTTTGAGAGGTGCAGACCTCTCTGCTTGCCATATTCTTGCAAGTGGGAAGCTTTATGCTAAACACTTATTTCTTTTTTCCTAGACTTCTACTGAGGTCTGATCATGCTGACACCTTCTATGCTACCGAATTAGAAACCCTTACTAGATGACCCTATATTTGACTTATTTTAGAAGAGAGAAGGGAAGTTTCTTCATGGAACACCTGTCTGCTTTAATCTTTATTGCTGTGGCTATCATAATTCGGTGTTTCATTCTATTGCGCCTTAACCTACTGAGATATTTCAGATTGCCTATTATATTGCTGCATTTATTGAACTTACTTTTGGTTTGCATATATACTGGATTGGTTGGTAATCCAAATGAAGGTAATTCTTAACTATATTCAGTGATTCCTGATCCTTATGGTGGCATCATATTGGCTTCACAAGTTAGAAATATATTATTGATGTCTTCTCCCTTTCAATGCTTCACGTCAACCAACAAAGGTTCGTACGACCAATGGGGGGGGTTAAAATCTTTGATAGTTTGACGAAGAGATTACATTGCAAGGCCTAGCGCTCTTTCAATGGTAACATCTAAACATCCAGGAGGCTAGTTAAAAACAAAAATGGTCCTCAACCTTTAAGCAAGCGTATTGCCCTTCTTGCCTGGGAGACATGATTTTACCATCTCAACCTGACAGATTTTGAAGCCTCTGCTCGCAAGGGAGGGCAGTTTCATGTAGACCTGTGTACAGTAAATTACATGAACCCAGCCTAAATTTGTTCATGGCTCCCACTAACAATGTTTTATGATTGAATGGTGATAGGCAGAACATAGGTTTCAACTTTGCCAGTTGGTGAAAAAACATTGCTTAGAATCTTTCCACTCTGGTTGGCCAGAGATACGTTTTAATAAAATGTGAACCATAGCTGTTTAACAGGAGTGGACAATGACTGTGTTTGGTCCAAAATCACAGGGGGAACCCCTTCATAGATATATTTGTTTTAGGCACTGTTCAACTGAAGCTGATTCTGGTGCCTTCATCTCGTGATATTAACTAAAACTAACTATTAACTAAAAGCTACTGTAAAGTATTAAAAATTGGAAAACCAGATGTACTATGGATATCAACAGAATATAACTTCATGTTAATATCTGACTTAAAAAACAAGTTAAAGAGGGGGCCATA